>WBNH01001989.1:0-18694 GCA_013401255.1 Urocolius indicus
AAAAAAACCAAAACAAAAAAACCTGTTTGCCTTTTACAGAGGCTGCAAGTTCTCTAATGTTCTGTATTTGACATAGTACTTTTCTTCACCATCTCCATGAGTAATTTTCTTTTATAACACTAATTTATATTCTTATTTTATTTGCTTTGTTCAGGCTTCATTAAGATGAGCATGTGTTTAAGTGTTATGGAGAAATAAATTAAAGTTAAACATTCCCTCTAAAATCTAGAATATTAGAGTAAAAGTATTCAACCCTTACATCTATCTACAGGTATTGTCAAAATATTTCATCATTATTCACCATAACCAAGAGAAATAGAAGCGATCTAATTCTCATAGGGAAGAATTCTCTCTGAAAACTAAAAGGAGAAAGAAAGATAAGTACATGTTTTCTTCATATTCTCTACGTCTGGTCAGAAAAAGAGATTTTTGTCCTTCTGATATGTGGGAATTTCTCTGCCTTTTGAGGGGGATTTTTTAACCCTTGTTTGATACAGTCCTTCAACATACTTTATGGTCCTGTTCATAGTTATCCTGTGCTTTGGAATAGTTTGGAACCAATGAAATTTCTTCTTCAGGTCACATGAGTCTGAGGCCACTGCAGAGCTACTACTGCAGTATCAATTGATAAAGCAGTATCAATTTTCTAAGTTATTCCTAGTCATGAACTATAGAAATCTATATACAGAGAAACACACACACAAGCATATAGATGTACTAGAGAGATATTTTCACATTTGAAGATTAAATTGAGCTTTTAAATTAAATTTCATATCAAAATCATTTTATAATGGCTTGTTTATTTGTTTACGGATACTGTGCCTACATCACTATGTTGACACAATTACAACTGAAATTAAACTCTAATATTAAAATAACACTATCCAAAGTTAGAACACTGAAAACTATGTACTACAACTGGCTACATCAGATTTGATCACAAGCTCACTCCTTATCAAAAGAAGAGGCGATCTCATAGAATAAAGGCAAATCAAAATTTGAAGTTCTCAGAGCAGAACATCAGGGTACACAAAACTCATACTTCTATGATAATAAAGTAATTACAAGAGCCATATAAAAGAAGATATAAAGATAGTCAAATTGAGAAAAAAAGGCCCTAGTACAGAACAACTTTTGAACTTTAGCGAGTGCCACACTGCATTTTTATTACATAGCTGTGATACTTTTCATGTAAGTAGATGTGATTGAGATGGACAGAATTTTCACTGTAAAATATTCATCCCAGGGGGACTTTGGCAACTGTAATGTATCTAAACATTTTTGTTGGTACTTTAGAAAGCTGCTAAAGTAGGAAAATGTCACTTTCAACACTTGAAAAGCTAAAGATGAGAAAAGTTTAAATGATGTAAAAAAAAGATTTCTATAATCTATAGGTCTGAATACAGCTGAAACTAATAATATTCAAGGGAAACTAACAGGACATTTCTTTCTTTTCTTTCTTTCTTTCTTTCTTTCTTTCTTTCTTTCTTTCTTTCTTTCTTTCTTTCTTTCTTTCTTTCTTTCTTTCTTTCTTTTTCTTTCATAACTCTGTGAGGGGTATCTTCTAAACACAATGCAGATCCTGTAAGAAAGTAATCCCTTTCACCACGCAGTCACAACAATTACTGCTTGGATAATAATGATTGTCTTCATAATGTTTTTTAGGCCATGAACGTAAAATCATCTCTTCCAATGTTATCCTTTCTGGAGATGTTGCATTGTGTCTTTCAGGAAGAGTAAACCCCATCATTTCTTATTCCAAAATAGACCTTTTGAAAGGATAGTTGGTCATTGGCAAAGTTGGTTGACAGCTAGCTGAATATGAGCCAATAGCGTGCCCAGGTGGTATCCTGGCTTGTGTCAGAAACAGTGTGGCCAGTAGGGTCAAGGAAGTACTCAGCAGTGGTGAGGTTGCACCTTGAATACTGTGTTCAGTTTCGGGCCACTCACTACAAGACAGACGCTGAGGTGTTGGAATGTGTCCAGAGACGGGCAACGAAGCTGATGGAGGGTCTGGAGAACAAATCTGTTGAGGAGAGGCTGGAAGAACTGAGGGTGTTTAGTCTGGAGAAAAGAAGGCTGAGGGAGGACATCATCACTGTCTACAACTATCTGAAAAGTTGATGTAAGGTGCAAGTTGATCTTTTTCCAGGTAATGAAGGATACGACGTGAGGAAATGGCCTCATGTTGCACCAGGGGAAGTTTAGATTGGATATTACGAAGAATTTTTTCATTGAGGCTTGTTAGAAATTAGCACAAACTATGCAGAGAGGGAGTGAAGTCACAATTCCTAGAGATATGTAAAAGCCATGTAGATGAAGTGCTGATTGACATGGTGTTGTGGTTTGGCCTAGCTAGCACAGCAGCACCACCACAGTCTCTCTCTTGGACTTGATGTTCTTAAAGATTTCTTCCAACAAAACCAATTCTACCATTCTAAGAAAGAACATGCTGTAATAAATAATCCATTGTGAAGAATTTTTCTGCATTCACCTCTTAATTTGGAATACATTTGAAACAAGATTGTCACTAGGTCAAGTGCCCACTGTATAACAGGATATGTGAAATTAACTCCAAGCAAAATCATAAGCTTGTTTTACTTTAGAAATAGTGGACATGTGGTTTGATGTGGTGGTTTTGGCCTGGGCCAGGTTTTTTTTGTAGCAGGGGGGCTAAAGGAGTGGCTTCTTTAAACAAAAAGAGTTACCAGAAGCTTCCCCTGTAGCTGACAGGATTAGGGCCAGTAAATTTTAAGTTGGACCCTGCACCTGACCCAGGCGTGGCCAATTAGTAGTGGAGGTAACGCCTCTGTGAATAACATATTTGAGCAGAAGNGGAGCAATCTGTCCCTGAAGGACTGTCTCTCCCGGTGGATGACCCACGCCGGGCAGTGTGTGAGGAGCTGCCCTGTGGGAGGTCCCATGTCACAGCAGTTCGTGATTTGCTGCAGCCCATGGGAAGGACCCACGCTGGAGAAGTTCATGAGGGACTGTCTCCCATGGGGAGGGACCCCACAGTGTAGCAGTGGGAAGTGTGAGGAGGCCTCCCCCTGAGAAGCAGCAGCGGCAAAGTCCATTTGTAATGAACTGACTGCAACCTCCATTCCTCATTCCCTGCGCCACTGAGGGGGAAGGAAAAGGAGTCCCGGGAAGTGGAGGGGTGAGGGGAGTTGTTTTAAGACAGTTTTATTTCTCGTCTCCCTGCTTTTATTGTTTCTTTAATAAATCAAACCTTTTTCTCCCTAAGTTGTGTCTGTTTTGCCCGTGACATTAATTGCTGAGTTTGATCTCTCCGTCCTTATCTCAATTCACAAGCAGTTTGTTATATTCCCCTCTCTCTCTCCTGTCCAGCTTAGGAGAGGGAGTAATATTATGACTGGGTGAGTATTGGCCTAAACCACCACATTTGGCTAAAAAAAACAGAGGAGAAAATTAGGTAAGCCTGTTGTTCATGCTTATAATAGGTAAATGTGGGCTTTCAGTTTTCCCGATGATTTTTAATCATCCCTCCACAACAAGATTAGAAAAAGTGTTAATGCTGGAGAAAAGCAAACAAAACCCAGAGATGTAGGGTTTTAATCCTGTCTTTGATGGTCTTGCCTGTTACTTCTCTTTCAAAGTAGTTCTAATTTTCTATTTAAGAATATTTGGGTTTTAACATTTCATTTTCCATCTCCTCCTTATTTTCCACACTACAATTTATCAATTCCACATATAAGCAATTTCATTCTGATAAATTACACAACCTAACTCTTGTGCAGTGATTTTCCTCTGCTGAACTGAGGGTGCTTCACAAAGAGAAGTAAGTTTCAGTACTGAGCTTACACGAATTACACAGTAAGAAGAACAGTGTACACCTTATGTAAGTAAGAAATAGAAAGAAGGGGTCATTTATTCCATCTCTTTTTACACCAGGGATTATTTTTTATAGTACTGCTATAATATAATTTATCTGGAGAAGGTTTCAATGTTTCAAGCAACAGAGAGTTTACAGGGGGTTTTTTTGGGACATATCACACAATCGATGTGGAAAATTCACCTTATCAGGCCTTCTGTTCACACTGTCATAACATTTATTTTCCTTTTAGTGTTCTAAATAACAGTTCTTCACTACTGGTGCTTAACTTTTTATCTGTGTAGAGGTAACTTTTTCTTTCATGAGGGAAATACATGTTTTGTCAAGTCCACATCTGATCTAGCTGCATGACTTTTTGACTATGTGGTTGCAATCCATGATGCAGAGACAAATAGAAATATGCCATCGTGGGCTGGCAGGCAATCGTTGAGGGCATCTACTAATCTCTGCTCACCTCTGTTGGGTGTAAACCTAAAATGCACATGTACTTTTTGAATATTTGGTCTTTAATGTTTCCCTAGAGGTCAATATTTCCTAGACTTTCCCACTTTCATTGATCTTCTCAGTGCTTTTCCTATATCAGCAGTCCTTTTCTAAGTGAGACAGAGTGTCGTTTCCAGTACAGGATAACAACAGACGTGCTACAGCCAGAAAGGGATGGAAATGCCTCACTGCTCTGTGAAATGCAGTTTTCTTCCAAAAAGCAAAATTTCTTGAATTGACACATTATTTCAGAATGTTTCCTCTCCAAAATTTCTCAGATATGTTAGATTACTTGAAACAATTATATGTAACAGCCTGTTTTGCTCCTCATGTCCATGGAACACTTGGAAATCCTAATCACAAGTTAGTTTACTGATCTTTCATTAGTCTGCACCAAGTGAAGAATATTGGAATATTAATCTATTAGGTTTCCCTCTCTGAGCATTAACTTGCACCTTATTCCCTCACTGGCAAACAGTTCCCCCTGGGCAGGGGAAATGCTTTGCCTTCCCATACAAATTCTGCAGCTCTTTGCATTTGCCTCCTCTGTGACAGATTGACAAGTGTGTCACACATCACCAGCAGAGAGATTACAGTGTCTGTGGCACCTAAGCAAAAGTGAATGGATAACATGCTATCATTGATAAACAATAAAGACAAGACTTAATATCATGACCTTTATTTTTCCTAATATACTACCATATTCTTGCACATCAAACAATTCTGAAAAAAATCTGCATATTTTCTGCAGAAAACGTAACTCTTAATTGTGACCAGATAGCAGCTGTGGCTGTTTTGCCTGGGAAATATTTTACAAATAGACAAAGTTTATTTTACAGATCTACACTGAATTTTGTTGTCATTTCAACAAATTCTGAAATTTGTTATGGGTCAACCCCATAATAAAGGTTTTAATTAATTACATTTATTGGAACCTTTTGTGATTAAGTGAATCAGTGTCATAAAGATTAAAATTCTAACATAAAAAAAAATGCTCTTGCATTGTAGTAGAAGGGCATGGACAAACACAAACTAATTATTAGCCTGACATTTAATGCCACAATGATTGAAGTTTATCTACTGAAGATGAAGGAGGAAGGATGTGCATGGACACTAGCTTTTAAAATTTGAAAATAAGTTTGTTCTTTATTTAATACAGGAATGAAAAAAAGTTTCGAACATTTTGTCACCAAGTGCAAACATGTCATGTCTCTCTCTAGCAAAGATGTCTACAGTGTGCATGGGATTAGGGTCCTTGACTGGTTTTGAGTTCTTGATATCTATACTTAGTAAAATTAATTACATGGAATCTATGTAAACTGAACAAAAGTTTCAGTCACTTCCATTGATTAGATAGCCAAAATACCTTTTTGGTGGAACTTTGGCCAGTGTGCTTTTTGAACACTACTACAAAGCATTTCAGCCTCAGAGGAAGAGCGTATTTTGTTGCATCATAACACACCAGTCAAGGACTATGTATTTTCTTACTCAAAATCTATTTCAGCCACTAGACAAAAAATAAAATCAATTAGATTGCATTACAGCTTTGATTTCCTTCTCATTTTTTTTTCCTCATCAATTAGGGCAATTTATATAATCAAGACCTGGACTTTTGTCCCATGAGAAATGTTATTTACCCTTTGAACTCATCCAGCTGCTCCATAGGATACACTTTTCTGAAGTTACTCAAGCTTATTATTGTAATCTCCCATCACATTTTTTGAAGAGATGAACACATACTACCTGCTAATTGATAGAATTGGCTTTCAGGAAGTCAGAACAGCTTTTGTTATGGTGCATCAAATAATGTTTAATTTTTTCTCTGTCTCAGGTTTGACCTTGGACTGAACTTCCTGATTTCTGACCTGTTTAATAATCAATGGTATTTAACTCCTTAGTCTGCTCCCTTTTTTATATACCAGAGACCATTAATCACATTAATCTTGCACTCTAAAACCTCCTGTGGGGGCACAATTTGTATGAATTTGTTTCATCTGTAGACGCCTGATGTGGATTGGAGTGGACTTTCTGCTTCTGATTCAATGATTTATCTATACCCACTGGCCAGTCCATAATAAAAGGCTGTTGACAGTAAAATGGACTGTGCTCTTTGAGCTGTCCATGCTTCGAGTATTAAACCACTGGAGAAAGATGTCTCTCCCTTTAGTGAGACACTGCCCTGGTATTAAGGGCAGCAGAAGGTCAAGATATACTTTCTGTTGGTGGTGACCCAAAAATGTCCGTCTGAGAACATAGTCTCTGTGCAGTACCTCATATATTGTTGCGTTCTGCTGCCCAAGCAAGCTTCATCCCTTGCCACAGAGCAAACCTCACCTCCTATAAACCTTGCTGTGGCACTGAGAGATGCTAGCAACCCTCCCAGGCTGCTTCATTGCCATTGTTACTCCTATCTGGAAGAGGAGTAACCAAGACAAAATGTGCCATGCTGTATGAGTAAACATCAAGTATATGGCTTTGCCTTGGAAAGATACAACTTGTTCAAGGTTATTTTCTCCATTCAGCTTGCTGAAAAACTTGCAACAAATATGGTGAGAAAGCTGAGTTAGTCTCCTGGAGTGTTCAAATTTAGGCAAGTAAACACAGGGGACTTTATTTTCTGAAGTGGTTTCTTTATTGTCATTAATGTCACCTGTTACTGCATTTTCAAAGCGTCACAATTACACAACAGCTTTGTACTTTAAGTGTAAAGAATAACAACTTTCCTGTCTCCAGTGACACTGTGTATAAGTACAAATGGCTAATCTGATTTTATCATCTGACTTTGGTGGAAGCTGAAGTTATGAACATGTTCCTGCGTGACCTGATCTAGGTGAACCTGCTTCCACAGGGGAGTTGGACTTGATGATCTCTAGAGGTCCCTTCCAACTCTACCATTCTATGATTCTATGAAGTTCCACACCCAAACATGGATTTAAGTTTTATCATTTTTAAACACATGCACCTGAAGCTTTTGGCTCTACTCATTTTCTATACTGTGGTCTGAAGGATGTCATATTAAATGCAGTCAGATTCATCACAGGTAATTAAATATATTTTTTTAAACTCCGTAAGTGATCAGCTTTATATTCAACAGTTGTCCTGACATACTCTATTCCACCTTGGCCTGCTACATCTTTCTCATTTTGCACAAAAAAAGAGAAAAAAAATATCTCTGCAGATATTCATGGAAGAATAACTTTGATGCAGTACCTTCAGGGCATTTTTGTTTATATTGCGGGAACTTGATTAACAGAGACGTGATCAAGATATAAAATGAAGGATGACACAGAGAAAACTAACTGCGTTCTGCTGTTTTTCTGAATTGTCAAGAGAAAAGTGCACTCACAATGGAAAGTGCTGGAGGCTCGTTAGTGATACTTCACCTTCCTCTGGCTAGGTGGTCTGCAAATTGACGTTTTGTGATGTTGGCATAGGCCAAAGTACAAGTAATCCTTCAATAAAACAAAAAGCTCTGAGGGCTGAGATAAAAACAAAAATACCTTAATCCTTCACAAGAAAAAGTAATGGTGTTGGTGGGAAAAGAAAATGAAGCTGTTTCATTAGAAAGATTACCATTTTACATCAGAAAGAGGTCCCGGAGTTGTGATGTTTGTTCTCACATTTCAAGAAAGACATCAATCTTGGATTCCTCTTACCATCAGTGCTACAGAACTGTGAGGAGTGTGTGCTGAAGAGATTGCTAATGAAATAATCACACCTTGAGGAAATGGGAGGCAAATAATCACAATTCAGCTCTTCTTGTTTCCAGTACATCCTCAGTCCTGACTAACTCTTGTTTATCACTACTTTGGTTAGGCTTGAACTCCTGGGTGGGAGATTGATTAACCATCTGAGGTCAAGGGAGTTTCTGGACACATTTTTTGGGCAGCATGGCAAGTAGTTCACCCTGGGCACAGATGCAGTGTCTTGCTGTTGCATCTGCCTCTTTTTCCCATCCTCTGCTGCCATGGGCTTACCCTGATGGCATATTAAAGGCAAAATGGCCTATAATGCACCACAGCTCTTTGCTCATTGTCTCTAGTACATAAATGGCAATTTTGCATGCAAAAAAAAAAACTTACACATTGAAACCTCCACACTCACATCAGTCAAAGGCTTATCCTTATCTGAGCCATAGAATTATCACTACTCACCTCATTATAAATGATAAGCCCTTGTGAACAGTATTATGTTCCTGTCATGTTTATTATTATTATTTTAAGCTACTCATTAATAATATGAATCTTCTCCATGCATATAAGGAAGCTCTCTTGATAAACTATTTCAATTCTGTTTCTTTTTAAGAAAAACTAAATCAGCTTAAAGTTTAAGAAATGCTTTACAAATCAGCCACATGGGTATCAAGCAGTGGCTATTTAAAAAGTCAATAATGTAAATGCTCTCAGGACCTTAAGGTACTTCACACAATTTATTAAAATGAAAACAGAAACTAAAGATATCCAGGGAGAAGAGAAAAAGCACAAATCCCAGGGCATTAAAAACCTGCATATTGGCTGATGTGTTTATATTTTAAGGTATATGTTAGCATAGCAAAAAGATTTTACTGATCCAGACAGCTGCACATGAGAAATCTTCCTCTCCCATCAAACATAAGAAAAAATTTTCCAAGTTTGGCTTGTGTTTATTTTGCCTATATTTAGAGAACTGAGAGGAAGGAGACCTATAAACTGCAAAATAGTCTCTTCTGGAAAAAAAATTAGCCATATATGACATACATGTACATTCTTGCAGAAAAA
Source organism: Urocolius indicus (assembly GCA_013401255.1). NCBI lineage: Eukaryota > Metazoa > Chordata > Aves > Coliiformes > Coliidae > Urocolius > Urocolius indicus. The sequence continues at coordinate 9,097 of WBNH01001989.1, forward strand.
AAATGATCCCTTTGATGGCGCTTGTCATAAATGAAGTTATATGAAGTGTGTAAAGTCAAACCAAATTGTCTTTTATATAGGAAGAACCTGTAAAAATGGTACTCATTCCTCTGGAGTTACAAAAGTTTCACACAAGAACCAACAATGAAAGTTCAGTAAATCTGAGACCATCAATCAAGCTTTTATGATCTATATTTGGGGTTTCCTAAAGCTTTATCTCTTCTTTGGAGTTTTCTAAACAAAAGAATTATTGGAGGGCACCTGCTTGGCTTTCTTAAGTTTCAGATTAATTTCTAAGTGCAAATGCTTTCATTCTGTACCACTGAGAGGGACAAGATTTCAGCTGCATAAACCTGATGTCAGCACAGCTGTACTCTGAGTTCTCTTCTTGTGCAAATATTGGTGATAAGCTGAGGCATCAGTATTTCCCTGTTTCAGATACCCATGCACAGGGAATTTTCTCCACACACACACACATTCTCCTCTGGATTTCATATAATAAGATGGCTCAGTTTTTCAAATATACCACATACGGAGACAGATAAGTCATAAACTATATTTTACTTAATTTTTTATAGTAAAGTATATTAAAAAAAAAAAAAAGGCATCACACTTTTCCAAATATATGTCCCTTTGAGATCTCATTTCTGCAACACCTCACTTATCCACCTACCTTATATGTTCAGTGTCATTTCTTGGCTAAAAAATACTAAACTGAATATTTCACACAGGCAATAGAATAATCACATAGTATTTTAAAAATTGGATCTTAATTATAAATCATAACAAGTCCATATTCAGCTATCACGTGCAAGTTAACTTCAGGACAGACTTAAGCAAGTCCTTACATAAAAAGATCAAGTGATCATGTTTCATTTCAAAGGTCTTACCTAACATTCAAAACACAAATATATTGTAGGCTTTTTGAACTAATGGACTGTGTAGTACACAGTATATTTTGAAATAAAAATGCATTAGATTCTCTATAACTGTTCATAAAAACACTAGTTCTGCACAGTAGGAAGGTAAGTAGATATTATATTTTGCAGCAGAAGTTTGGATAACTATATGTGTGAAAAGTAAGTTCTAAATATTAAGTCAGGGAGGAGGAAAAGAAAGTAAAAGGAAGGAATAGCCACAGAAAAATGAAAAGAAAGAAGAGGTAAAAACTTGTATCCTTGTATCATTCATATTGCTGTGTGCAAGGTTCAGTTGAAGTGAACTGCACCCTGGTTAGGTGAGTGGAAGTTGTATGAAACTTCATTTTCTTCCATCAGCAGAGCTTGCATGTACCCACTACAAGTATTTTTGATCAGCAAGTTGTGATGCCCAATGTTTTGCCAAAGGACACAGATACCAATGAAAAGATTCATTTTACTTTACCGTGTACTTCTAAATGGTACAGAGAAAAATAGGATAAAGAAAAATAGGATAAACCATTCAATTACAACAATAAACTTATGACACTCTTATGAAGCAAAAAGCATAAGCAAGGTAATGAATGCATCTAATCCTTACTATAGGAGAATAGTGATAGTGATTAATAATGATACATCACCAATTGCCCTCTTGATACATTTCCATCATCCAGATCCAGTCACTGGGGAGTCTTGGGTGCAGTGAGGATTTGGAGAGCCTGTCCTGGCAATTAAGAGCTCCTATGCAGTGTGTCCACTCATAGGTGAAGTCTCCAAAGTCACTGCAAGAGGGCCCAGCTTTTTTAATTTTTTGAATAAACAATACATAACTTCACCGGCAGAATATCTGGCATCATTCTCCATTGACACAGCACCTGAAACTTGGCAAAGGATTCAGGAGGAACTAAGGGAGTTTCCTTTTCTTCCTTTTCCCTCCATATAACTTTCAATTGAGTCTGTCCATCTGGTTTCCCAGCTTTGAACACCAGCCTCTGCACACACAGGAATAGATACATTAAAAGCATAAATACATTCTCACAGACATTTTAGCTACATCCTTCATTAATACTTAGGGACTTTATTCTTATCAACAATTTTATTTTCTCTACACTACCTCTTTTGCTAATATGTATATTTCATTAAGGCAACTATCATCAGTAAAGAAACTATCGTCTGTAAATATGCATTAAGTGCAATTATGCAGGGTCCCTCTGGAGGTCAATTATTACCTAAGGCCTGTGTACCAGGCCTTGGCATATCACAAGACGAAGTCCAGTTGCTGATATTGGACAGTGACAAGGTGCCCCTTTTGCATTTCCTAGAAGTAAGAAACATACACCTGTTACAAGCAGCTGTCACAGTTGAAGAAAGATCCCAACAAAGACAGCATTAATTGGCACAGCTATCCAGAAGACAGCTTTTACAGAGGTACAAGTGGAAGACTTTCTGACACAACGTGACAAAAAGCCGTATACATGTTGGATGAGAAGCAAGCAGTATTCAACCACATTGAAGAGAACAAAGTGCAGCATGAACCATGTATCTTGCAGCCTGTATTCTCTGTTGATATTTAAATTGACTAAGGCAAGTACCAAATCACAGGTGCCTGCAGTGCTCTCTGCAGACGAAAGGCACATTTTTTCCCAAAGTGTAGGCTGTGTGGCAGCAGAAGACAAGCTGGTTAGATAAAACACGTATCCTTCAGAAAATTCCTACTGTCAGAAGGAATTTCACAAGTGAGTGACACTTCCAGATATGATGGGAGGAGGAAAAGGAAAAAGGGTTTCAATATGTACATTGGTATAGATAGACACATTCTTCAGTTTTCTAGATTGAGAAGTCTAATTTATATGCAGCAGTCTTTGCTCAACCTGCCAGATGCAAAACCCCACAGGTTCCTGTCCATCTTGTACTTGTAAATTAATTTACAACATGAGGAATGCAAGTCATCCTCAAGTCCTCCATCCGATGGCTTCACTCCCTTCTGCACAAGGTTAACCTTTTTTTCTTTCCTTTTTAACAGAAATATCCTGAAAAAAAATCTGTCTCCATTCTGCCCTGCTCCCTGGCTGACAGTGGTAAGTGGAATCCTGGCTACAGGATCCTGACCACTCTTTAGTGGCACCATAACCTGAAATAAAGGCTGAATAAATGAAACAGGTATCATCGTTGTCTATAAATAATAATATTTCCTGCATATGGTCATGGTGAATTTAGGGAAACAAGTGTGAAGATACTGCAGGAAACACATTTTTATCCCCATCTGTATGGAAACCAAAGATATTTTTCATTTCCTCACCTGTCATTGCTCCACATCCTCCAGATATTATGAGCAAATTCTACCAGCTGTCTTTTATTTCACTGCTGGAAATCTCTGAGTTCTTCTGGAATTTCAAAGACAGATCCTCAACTTATGAGGAATTTTATATTTTAATGCAAACAAGCATACCTGACAAAAGCCTCTTATCTCTGTGGAATTGTGAACACTCTAATTTTTAAACAATGAATAAAACCAACTGAGAACATTGGTGTTCTTACGTAGATGTGTAGGTGTAATGCAGATATTATAGCACAGTGTTATTTCCTTTCCTAACCTTTCAATCTGGTATGCAATTCTGTTCTTTCTGTTAAGGATGAAAGGACCTCTCTCTTTTAAAATGAGATTATGAGCTTTTTTTTTTTCCCCCCCTCTCTGGAAGAAGTCCATGCAGCAGGTAGAGTCTCACACATCTGAATTACTGATCAAGCTTTGATGGGCTGCCCGACTCGTTCTTGGAAGAAGTTGACGGTGGGATCTTTCACGTCCAGGAAACTGTGAAACTGGGAGGCAGAAATATTTTCAAAGACTCATCTGCATATTTGGAAAACCCAAGTAGGATTTATGTGTGCATTTTGTGATGTTAAGAGTTTATTTCATTCTTTTTCTGATGCTTCCTGAAGTTTTCTTTCCACCCTAACTGTGAGAAGCAATTCAGACAGGCAGTTTTACTCATTTAGGCAGTAATTATTCAGAAATTTCACAGCATTTATGTTCATTTCATGCAATCTTACACAAACACCTGCTAGTACATGCTGTTCAGGGTCACTCTGACATTGTATAATCTCTCAAACAGAAAAAGAAACCCAAATCAACATCTCCTAGTGGGAATGGCTCCACAATTCACTCTTAACATTCTGCTGTGCAGAGTTGGCAGAGAAAAAAAACAGGTCTTCTGAGACAAGCAATTAATGTTTCATAAAATCTGGGAATATGTTTTCAGACTTCAGATGTTCGTGGCCCTTCTCAGACAGGAAAACAAATTGTCTTTTCACCAAAATGCAATAATTTTATCTGTAGCTTAGCTGACTCAGAAGGTCTTACATAAATTCTAGTTTGGACAGGCTTGGCAAACAACCTATATATTCCAAATAGTTTTCATTTTGTAGGCAGGGTCATGTGATTTTGTCTGTTTGCTTGCTCCTTTTGCCACAGTAAAGTAGGTATATGCAGTTCTGAACACTGGCAGACAAACTATTTTTCACCCATGCTCCATCTGAAAAGATGACCCATGTTTTGTGCTGCCATGAAATGCCGAAAACTTGTGGACTGAAATCAAGCCAGTTTAATAAGTGAAGGAAGAGAAAAATTATAAACAAACAAGTGATGCAAAAGTAATCACTCATCACCTCCCACGGGCAGACCAATGCCTATCTAGGGCCTAAGAAAATGCTGCCTCAGAAAGATCCACCATCACTGTCACTCCCAAGTTTTTATTTTTGAGAATTATGTCATATGTCATGGAACATAGCTATGGTCAATTTGGGTCAGCAGTCAGACTGTGTCTCAGACTGGGAGACTGCTTCTTGCTGGACTATTAGCTTGAAAGATCAGAGTAAGAAACAGATAAAGCCATGACACTATGTGAGTACAGTTCAGCAACAGCCAAAGCATTGGTATGTTATCAGCAACATTTTAGTCACAAACCCAAACCACAGCACTATATAGGAACCTACAAAGAAAATTAACTCCATGCTACCTAGATCCATTACATCCTCTCTACCTCAGTGATAGAGAAATCACTTGCATGGAGATAGATATTTGACCTACTGAGCAAATCCAAGCAGCTATAGCAGACAATTCTCCATCTCACATAGGTTAGATAGTCTTAATGAGGTACAGCTGTAGTGCACAAATGCCATAGAACTGAAGGAAATTGGTATCAAGCACCCGTTACTATCTAGCAACAAAACCACAATTTCATGGCAAATACTGCTGTTTTAAATGTCAAATATTAGCTTGCTTCTTGTTTATTTAACTGAGTAGTCAGTCTTTTGTCTTTCAGTATGTGATTCCTTGATATTTGTTATCTTGACATGGAGTAAGACTTTGAGAACATTACAAATGTCTGCGTTTTCTTCATAATTTCAATGTAAATTTGCATTGCTTTAGAAAGGAGGGGGAGACTTCTCTAAATTCACAAAATTTCAAAGGAACACATGAGCTAAGGGCAACCAACCTCTCCACATATCTAACCCCATAAAATTTTGCCCGTGTTTGTTTTACTGATTTTCACATTCCCTGTTCTAAACTGCTATTATCCAGCTGCTCTCAGTAACCCTATAGTAGTCAAATGGTTTACCTGATATCAAGTCCTCAATGCTTTTCCAAAAATCTATGCAAATTATTTTTGTCCTAGCTAACATAGTCATCACAAAGCAATTATCCCCTTTCTTGGCTGTAACCAGGTAGATATTTGAAGATTGTTATCATATTTTGTTATTCTCTACCCATTTTTCATTTCTGTGGGTAATGCAACACCAGATAATTCACTGTTTTTTCAAGTCATGTTTTGTAGATCCGTGATCATTCCTACCACTCTCTTTTCTCCATTATTTCTTAAACACCAATGCCTCACAAAATATTTAAAAGTGCTTCCCTGCTGAGTCAGACTTGTGAGTCCATCTAGCTCTGTATTCTGGCATCAACAGTGACAACAGGAGATCCTATGCAGGGAGAGAACACAAGCATGTCCACTTGGACTATGCTAAGTAGAACAAATGGATTTGGTTTATTATTTTAAGATATACCCATGAATTAACAGAATGCCTCACAATTTTTTTAAGGAATGTCAGAGAATTATTAAGCTAGAAACCAAGACAGGATGAAGATTTTCTGTTTCATCTGCACTCAGTTAAATCAGAGTGAAACCTGAATTTTCCCCTAACATTACTCAGCCTTTTTGCTTTCAATGTCAGAAGAAACTAGAAAGGTCAGTAACAGTTGGATGAATAACTATTTAGCAAAATATCTGAATTTTAAAATGTAAATGGATTCTGTTTAGATTTTGCATGGATTTCAAAGACCTACTTTGGCTTTTTTCATTTTCACTAAACCAAATTCACTGATAAAGAGATGGCAATCCAAAACCTGAAAGCCTCAGTATTAAAAAGTGTGGCTAAGACAAGTAAAATAAAGGTAGAAAAGAGTGATGGGTGAATAACGATTGATGAGAACATGAGTTCATGATCACTCAAGGGAATTATACAATAAAATAAACCATTAAAAAATCTACAACTTATGGAAATCAGTATTTGTCTAATTCAAGCAGTATAGCCTTTGTAGAAAAATAGTTAGAAATGCTATTGCTTCCATTACAGGCTTACCAAAATGACATAGAAGGAATATTTGATATGGATGATAGATATCATGTTTTTAAAAATGTCTTATTGCAAATTTACTTGAGTCACTAACATGTATTTTATAATACTGTCTACTTGTGTATTTATATATAAAAATGGGTTTTTTTTTCCATTGCTAACAGCAGTTTATTGCTCTACAGAAGGAGGTAGATGGCACAAAATACATATATAAATCTTAGCCAGAGTCACTCATGTTGTTGAAACCTGCTTGTCCTTCGTTCTTGTTCCAGAATCACCTCCCTCCATATCCAAAGTTTGCTGGGCTAAATCAGGGAACTCAAGGGCAGGCAGCCAGAAGTACAAATCAATACGTGAGGTGCAGCTTGTGATTGACATGAAGACTAAAAAGATAATGGCTAGAAAAGTAACAGCTAGTGTACTGTCATAATAGTGCTAAAAGCTAAATGTAATACTCAGTAATGTTTACTGTCTGGCCTGCACCTGGCTTATTTGTCATCTGTGCAAATTATCAGAACAAGAATATATTTAACAGAGTGGCTATGCATACAAGACATAAGGCTGGAGACTCAAATAAATTTTGCATAGAAGCCTTTATTTTGACTGACCTTACAAAGAGCATCTGATCTTCAGAGCAGCAAAGATAACTGTCCTCATCCTGGGTTTCATTCCCAGTCTTCAGGATGCTACACAGTCATGGGACTGTCAAACATCTGCCACTGTACATCTGGATTTCTCTACCTTGACTAACATTGAAAAAGCTCCTTTATTTAAATATATCTTATCTTTATTTAGTACTGTACACAAGAAAGTGCTTTTTAAATTTAATNAACAACTTCACTTCAAATTTTTCCACTCTTTCCCTCTTCTCAAAATGGTAAATGGATTTCAGAGGGTGAAGCTCCTGGGAATGTGTATGGAGAAATATCGAAATGTGGTCACAAACAAAACAATAGAAAGATCTAAAAAGATTTCTTTAATTACTATGCATTTAGAAAGAAAGGAAATGTAGGAGGATCTTTCTGGTTGCACATATTACAGTAAAGCTACAGTTATTAAAATAACTAGCCACAATTTTCTTGCCAGTTTCACAGCATAGGTGCTTTGAGATTTTAGATGCAAGGTAGAGGGAAGAGGCTCGAGTCAGCAGGAGGTGGGAGAGTGTTGAAACTAGGATCTTCTGCTAGGAATTATATCATTAAACTTTTTTTTTTTTTTTAACAATACTGCTGGTGCCTTGCTCCTATCCTCTTTTAAAGATTGTCCTAAATCTGCACATCCTTCTTTTGTCAATCTATTATTTTCTTTTGTCATCTTTTACTATTTGTGTCATATTTTTACCAATCCATTTCTCTGCAATCAATTCCTTGTATCATGTTCACTTCAGTTAATGCAGTTGCACCAAAATACCATCCTAAAATATTACAGACATTACAGAACATCCCATCTTCTAACTTCTCCTCTGATCAGATTTCTTCTGACTGAAATAAGTACACATAAATGCATCCAGATAAAAACAAATTAATCTAAAAACTTGTTTAATTTAACAGAACCTTTCTAACAATTAAATAACATATTTTCAGCCTCATCTGAGTAATTTTGCAGTTGAAATGAGCAAAGAAGTAAAGTCGTCAGCCTCTTCCTGCTTCTGTTCTTGGCCATAAAAAGGCCAAAAATCTCCTATCTTTGCAATTAACATATAATGCACAAAACCAATTTTTCACACTCAGTTAGAGCTGGCTGGACTGTACCCAAAACTGATTTCCTGTATACATGATGTTAGATTCAAGTTAGATTCCCTCACATACTGTTAAAAGTATTTGTCTTCCATGGCATTGTCATCACACAAGAATCTTGCTTCTCTCTCACAATGATTTTTGAAATCCTAGGTTGCTTCTCTCACTCTCCAGAAGCTATGATAGAGATTATTATGTTATTTACCAGAAGTGTCTGAACATGAAGTCTCCACTTTATCTTTGATTCAGTACTTTGGCATATACAATACTATATCAGTAAATCCACATCTAAACTGTGTAATGAGCTTTCAAATGTAGCTCAGGGGCAGGTGAGCTATAAAAGAAACTGAGCAGGTGTTTTGTACCAGCAAACCATTTGAGAACTCGTCATTGGCTATAGCTCATGCTCTTGGACAATGAATGGCTCTAAATGCTGAACAATTAAGTACTTTGTACATGCAGCTGCAATGTACTTTATCTGATGATTCCCAAAAATCTCTGGATGGGAGACTTTCAAGAGTCACTTCTGAGTAGGCAACAATTGTGATATTGTAAAAAGACTTTTTTTCACATGGCACTTTCAGTAAATCTGAAGGTAAGCTCTCAAAATGACTCAAGTTGTTCATGCAAAATTTTGAAAGACATCAGAAAAACATCACCCATAAAATTAAGCACAAAGAAAGATCGTTCCCTCTTTATTCACTTCCCATACCAATGGGAATCCTAGAAGGTTATCAGCTCTATTTACTTTGCTGTCAGACATACGCAATTATTGCAGTCACATCAACTGTGGCAGTAAGAATAAAGTGGCTCTAGTTACAGTGGATGCTATGGGAGAGATAGGAAAGCTGGGAAATGCACGCATTAGTCTTTGAGGGAGAGGAAAGGTATACTGTAATAAATGTTTGTTATTTTGCAAGACATGGAGATGGCAAGCCATTGCTGACTCCAGTGAAATTTCTGCAGGGAGAGGATATAAAGCTAATATCAAAGATATTTCTGTGGCTATATGGTGCAAAAGGAAAAAAAAAATTTTGCTGAAATCTAATCATCATGGCAGCAAGAGTAAATACTTAGCTTGTTTTTGTATAATTGCATAATTTCTTCTACAACTATGTTAGCCTAATATGACAGACTGTGGTGGTTTAGCCCAATATCCATCCAGTTAAAATATTACTCCCCCTCCTAAGCTGGATAGGAGAGAGAGAGAGGAATATAACAAACTGCTTGTGAGTTTAGACAAGGACGGACAGATCAAACTCGGCAATTAGCGTCACGGGCAAAAGAGACTCAACTTAGGGATAAAAA
>WBNH01001989.1:19128-30335 GCA_013401255.1 Urocolius indicus
ACCTTGGTGTCTGCGGAGATGTTTTCACATTCTCTCTCCCTGTTGCTGCTGCAGTTCTGCAACTGCGCAACTTCTTCTTTTTTCTCAAATGTTATTCACAGAGGCGTTACCTCCACCACTAATTGGCCAGGCCTGGGTCAGGTGCAGGGTCCAGCTTAAAACTGACTCTAACCCTGTCAGCTACAGGGGAAGCTTCTGGCAACTCTCTTTGTTTAAAGAAGTCACCTCTTCAGCCCCCCTGCTACTGCAAAACCTGGCCCAGGTCAAAACCACTACAGACAGAGGAAGCAATATTTTTTCTAAAATCAGACGCTAAAAACATCTGTTACAGAAATCTATATGGAAGTTCCTTCTACACAGCTTCATGTTGTCTCTCCAGGTCTTCACAACAGTGGGATTGACCCCTATCCAGCAAGAGTAGGTAGTAAAGCAACATGAAAATTCTGCTAACTGCTCCAAGACACTTCAGACCATATTTTACTCACAGCAATCATCAATCTGAACGACCTAAGTAGAAACATTTGGCAAATAGCATAGTCTTCAGAAAAGAACACTAACTGACAATTGTTGTCCTCTATGAATAGATTTAGTTTAATTATTCATTCTCTTCTGAAGCAACCACCAAACAAAATGACTCAGCATTCTTGCACTTACAAAGTCTGTCTTTCCACACGATCTCAGACTGTGTTTCTCATCAATCCATCATTATGAATTTTGTGACACTCGTGTATACAACGTTTTCAATGATGTGTTTAAACAAAACATGAAGAAAATAAAGACTGATGCGCTTTGCTCAAGAAAGTGGAATTTGTATTTAGGATAACCTTAGGGAAACAGGGGATCTGTGAAGATTACAGCTCTGATGATGACCTGAACTGACTTGGCCTTCTTTCCTTTCTAGGTCATATTGATGTGAAAGGCAGAGACAGCTCAGAAATCTGCTGAAGAACCAACCAGTAAGTGACCGTACCCACTCCAATTCCTCACGTCTATTGTGTGGCAGTCTTCTCTGCAAATAGATTCCACAGCAAGCTGAGACTTGTAAAGATTTTTATTTCATTTAGACAAACTTGTCTCCTCTTCTGATTACCATTTTCAATACTGCCATGTTTAGAAATTCTTAAATATGGTCTTGATAGTTTAGTGAAGTGGATTGGAAAAAGTAGATATATTTGCAAATTGATATAACCCAAGCCAGGTATGAGTCTGATGAAAGACTTTAAAGCAGAAAACTAAACCTGATTTTCATAATTTCAAGGTCTGATTCCAAGTCAGATTCTTTATCCAAAAGGATGAAGAGTGATTCTTTATCCAAAAAATAGATTATTTATCCAAAGGGATAAAGAGTCAAATATGGACAGTTTTAAAGCAAACAAAAACTGGAAAAAGAAGATATTCCCCTTCACAAGTTATATCTGGCAAATGTTTGTTCTAGCCACTTTAGTAGATCCTGGAATATGAAATGTAAATTTTTAAAGGTTGTCTTAGCTGAGAACTGTCAGAGACTGACGTACAGACAAAGATCAAGAAGGAGTCAAAACTGACCTTCCTTAAAGGAAGATGGATTTAGCTTAGTTGTTTTCTGTAGCAGAATTTTGGCAAGAGGTTGGTATAAATGCATAGTAAACACAGGAAAGAGATTAGAAGCTTTTTTTTTTTTTTCCCCCGGAGATATGAAAGCTATGGTTTAGATGAGGTTTTTTCAAGACAAAGTAGCTCAAACTTGTGAGCTAAATAAATTTCTGACTTTACCTCGTGTAGCTAAACAGAATTATGTGGTCCACATGAGAAAGTTGCACATCCATACGGTGACTTTGGATCATCTTCTCCATTTCCAGATTAAAACTAACCTCAGATCTGGTCCTGTTCAGAGCAGAGGTTGAACATCACCTTTCAACTTCTCCACCCATGATATATATCCTCATGAAGAAATTTAGCATACTTTCCTAAGCAGCTTCCATGTGAATATAAGGCTGCTTGGCTATAAAGATTAAATATCCAGTAACTTAGTCCCTGGAACATTCATGTAAATCAGTCACTAAAGTGAATCAATCAAGCTTTTGCATCAAATAGAAATGTAAATACAGAGTTAATTAATCATTTCATTTCTTGTAAATGTACAAGGCACTTCAGGGAGCTACACACCTCCTGCACTGCCAAGTCCACCTGACATGTTCCAATCCAGAGGAACAAACTGAAACATTGTTTAACGAAGAATTTAAAAATCCAAGCAAAAGAAATCTGGCAGCTGAGTGGTGAGAATGAAGAGATGTTAATATTTACAACCAATTACATTATTTGAATGGAATATATTGCCTTCATCATTGAAGACTCACTTTACATGCATAGCTGCTAGACAAATCAGATTTCACTGTCCAAAATTTTATTCATTAAATAAAAAAAAGGTTGACACATTTTGATTAAATTCTGCATCTATTTTTGCAATGGGAAAGGCATTTCACAATCAGTATTTAAAAAGGCAAGAAATCAGTATTCAGACTGCAGTGAGTAAAATAGAAATGTGAAATTTTCAAACTCTTGAAAGAAAACGAAATCACTTTCTCAACATGTACAAATGGAAAAAAATTGGACTCTGTCTTAATAAACATAAACCCTACCTGTCACTCCTTGATCTTCAGTTTCTCAGCGATTTGTAAAGACAAGCCCTGAGTGATAATGACCGGTGAGAAAAGATTGACACACTGTTGATACAAACCAAAATCTTACATTGGCACTTATTCATCACACACAAATGACCAGGCTTGGAACTGTTACTGCTACTTCAAACATATTTGTCATGAATAAATGACATGTGCTTTTATTTCATCGAAGTGGAAAGGGTTTTAAATACTGCAATTGAAAATGCATTATGAAATACAAGCTTATTGGGACAAAAGAGCTGACAAAAAGCTAGTTTCTTTTAACCCATAAGGGCTGAACCATAACTGTTCCAGCTTTATGAATGTAACATACTCTCACAAACATACTTATTGAAGACATGGAGAAAGAAACCATTCCTGAATTCATGTTGATTGAAAAGAATCAAGAAATTGAACAACTCTTGAAAAACAGATCTTAAAATGCAGCTGCTTCATCGGCTTTGAGTAAAGACACTTGAAACAGTTCCATTTGAAGCTTACGTTCAAAAAAAGGGATTCTAAAAGGAGGTGGAAAGTACTTGAAAGGTAGAGGCAACTCTAGCTGTCATTTCCACTGCTGTTGTTTGCCCAGCAGTTGCTAACATCTTGACTCTCTTCACAATTTACTGCTGAGAACCAAGGTATGGCAGATTCTCATTTAGTCTAGTTATGACCATTGTCCTTATCTCCATCACCTCTGAATTAAAGCATGCATACTTGATACTGGGTGCACACCTGGTTCAAAGCTTTCCAGCCACTCCTAATCCAGAGTAGACATCATTTCAAGATTGTGGTTTGCAATTTAGGTCAATCATAAAGGTTTCTTTCCTTCACAGCAACAACTAGTGAAACACAAGGCATGGCAGAGCTTGTGGTGAAACACAGATACTTCCTTTTCATGCTACTAGAGATAACAATGATCTATTCAGGCTTTGCCTCTGTCAGACTTCCTACAAGCAATCACAGAAATCCCATAAATTCTCCAGGAAACACGGAAAGAATCTTTAAAAGCTAAATAATCAAAACACAATGAAGACTGAGAAGCGTGGCTGCTTCAGGGTTGATGGTAGCTTCCCAGCTACCATGGTGACAAATGCATTATAAATGCAGAAAATGACAGATTTTATCTTGACATATTAGCTTGATAAGATAAACACATAGAGTGATTTAATAGTGTGCAACAAAGCAGAAGCATCTCCCTTGAAACTGGAGTTTACAAAATGTAAATATCTTACAATACAAGCAAACTAACTTGCTTTTTCAGAGACAAAGCAAATATCCATAGACACATTTTGGTAATTCTGCCTGGTTTCTTATTCAGGAGGAGGAGACAATAAACAGAGATTTACTTAACATGCAATATAAATATTCACCCTGGTATAAACAGAAACGAAAAAAAAATTGCTGTTTTGGTTTCAAAGATGAAATGAAGAGCACTAGTAAGGAGTACAGATATACCTTCTGTTTTCAACAAATGTTGATGACTTACTCTTCTTGCTTAGCCAAATGATTCAAGCCAATTTAATTCATTGTCAGCTTTAAATTGTTTTCCAGAAAGTGAGAGGCAAAACTTGATGTCTGAGTAAATATGTAGGTTTTCCTAACAGAAAATCCTCAATTTTGCCTGATACAGAACAACTGAACTCACTTATCTTTAAAAGATTGCTTATAACAGATCTATTTTATTGCAGACCTAGAGCAAGAGAGGTTTTAAATCTGAAGACTAAAATAAGAGTTTTGTTTCTTTAGACATAGCACATTTTGCATTCTCCTTTCTTATAGCTATACTGTTGTGCTACAACATCATCTCTGCGGCATTATGTGATGTAAGAAAGCATCCATCTGGTCTGAAGGAAAGAGAACTCACAGATAGCTTCTTTTGAGAGAGATGAATATCTACAGCTGGGTTACTGCATACCACTCTGTCAGTGATTCAGTGTTTGCTGAAGAGTTAGGCAGCTAGTCCTTGGGGTCCATTTTTAAGGAAGGTGCCCAGCCAGTTCTGCCTTCAGGGAACAATTTTAGTGCTCAGAGTCTGTGACATGGTGGGAAAAAAGAGACAAGAACTGCTGCCTCAGGTCATATATTTTTTATTCTAAATACTACTTTGTAAGATATTGAGATGTGTCAAATGTTTTGATTGATTGCTTAGGATGTATGGTAAGTTTTGCATTTATACAAGAAATTTTGAAGGGCAATTTTTGTTTCATTTTAGTATGTATTTTTAGGGTTAGTTTTATAAAGGAAAAAAAAAAACCAACCCTCCTAACATCCTCAGTCCTGACAGACTTGAGAGTCTGTAAGGAAACAGGTGTCTTGTAGAGGAATCAGGACCATGATGTCAAAGCTTTTGAAGGCTGCATGGCCACCTACTTCCAGTATTGAACACTGGTACAAGATAAATGCCCTTTGTTAAGCTTCCTTAAGGCCTGTCTTGATGCTTTTGTTTGTGAAGACTGATAAAAGTCAGTTAACAACAGATTCTGGCAAATTTTGACAACAAAACTACAGGGCCTTAGCCTAAAAGCTGAAACTCAGTCCTGCCATCTAGTCTGCTAGCATGGACTCTCACACTTAGGGCAACGGTCATCAAGTCTGCACGGGACACTGCTGCTTTCACTGGCAGACGACAGTGCAGCATCTGTGTGTAACACAGTGTTTCCAACTGCATTTAATTTTTAAAATAGCACTGTTCTCCTTTAGTGGTAGTTATGAAGGTAGAGTTATCCCAGATCCTCACAGGTTTTCATGCTGTTTCTTTGCTTCTTGGTTCCAGCTATTTCTTAGCAGCAGGGAAGACTCTACATCACACAGTAAAGTTTCTGGAAACACAACGCCACTTTTATTTACAGCACATTCCCACTATGAAAACACTTGAAGACAAGTTAAGATGTGAAGAATACCGATTCCTAAGGAAAAAATATAGGAAGCAGAGCTTTCAAAGTTTCCACCTGTTAAGGATCTTTTGATCTTTCTTTACTAGTTGCTGCTTATACTCCCTAGAAGGAGAGAATGAATGAACTATTCAGTCTTAATACTGTCCAGTGGTTGGGACCGTTCTTAAAAAGTCCCAAAATCTATCATCACCACCAAAGGGATGCTGGTATGCTTGTTGCAAATTCTTTTGTCATCCTAACTTGCAAGCTAAGTGTTTCTCAAGCTAGAAAGACAGAGAGAAAAGAGACAGAAAATAGATCACACATGAGAATTTGCAGGCATGAGCCCAACTGCCAGGACTTAAGTTATTAAAGACATATACAACTATAAAGGAGTCTGATTTGTGGGGCTTTTTTCTCTTTCTTATCCACTTATCTAATACTCTACAAGTATCTGAATATTTAATTCCATTGAGAGCAAGGAACTGTTAATATGTACAAGAAATTATAACTACAATATATTTCAGGAAAGGAAGTTGATAATCACTATGATAGTAACATCTATTGGTCTAAGAAATAGTACGCTGTGGAAAGGCATAAATTTAGAAAAAGAAGCCATCATGAAAATGAAAACAATGTACTATACTGTGATTGTTAGGAGTTGCAGTGAAGGTTATGCACTGCTTCTCTGTGGGTTTTTAATCTAATTGGATAGGCAAAAAGAATTTTATTTCCCTCCATCACCAGGTGCTGTTCACATATTTTCTTTTCAGGTTCACAAGGTTGAGGGGTTTTTTTCCTGATAAAAAGATTCCTTTTTCAGAAAAAAAGGACTATGTTTTGTTGGATTAACATATAAGTAAGGATAACAGAGCCACTTAGTTCAAAAATGACGAAACCAAACTGAAATATTTCAATAGTTGTTTCTCTTTATCACCAGCCTCTTTTGAGCCCAGCCAGTACAAGTACACCCGAACACATGCTATTATGTCATGATATAAACTGTTAATGTTGGCAAAACTTCACTGCTAATATTTACATTCAAGTAGGCATGAAGACAGTGCAAGTAGGCAAAGAAGTGAAAAGTCAGCCTTGTCCTGTGCATCTGTGGCATGAAGGAACCTGCCACATTGCTGCACATGGCTGAGCCTTTAAATGAAGACCTGAATGGAAATGAATGTGAGAACATCCCATGTGTTGTGTTAGAACCTAAGCAGATAATACAGAGAATCTTGTACAATTCTGCACCCTCAATCCTCATAGCATTTTTCTGCTGTCTTGCTTAGCTCTGGTCTGATGATCAGGCCTAGCAGGAATAGAAACAAAGCACACCTACCCTGATAGCCAAGTGATTTGTTCAAGGCAGATGTTCTACTTGAAGACACGATCTAATACCACAGACGCATGTCAGAAAGGCTGATGAACAATATTGAGTCATTCTCCAATAAAACACTAGCTACATTCACATAAGAAATTAAAAAGTCGATACATGGCATTACCAAATCTGTAATGTTGATCCCCACCAACCTCTTTAAGTTCTTTGCATTGCTACATAGTTCTTTAACATAACAGAGTGTTGCTTTGTGTATCCCAAATGACTTGTGCTTCCATTTTCAAAACTAGTTAGAAATGTGCATGTGTTCATGAACTGCATCACTGGCTCAGAGAAATCCAATCTCAGTCGTGAAGTTCATCCTTTAAACCTAACAAAGACTGTGGGAATAGATAGAAAACCCTGAAGAAAATCCAGCATTGCGAGTTGGCTGACTTCCTTTCCCCTGCATCAGTGCCAAAATGTTTCTCTCTCTGTTAGTCTCAGTCAGACAGCTGGGCAATATAATCACTGTTAAAAAGAAAATATCAGATTTTTTTCATGTGAAGTCATGAAACAGTCATCCCTCAATTCAGAATTTTTTCCTCTTCTTTTCCAAAATAACTGAATCATCTTTCTTGACTAAAAGCATGCAGAAATGAGGGTTCAATCTCTGCAGCAATATAAGAACTATTTTTCCCCACCATAGAATTATTTGGTTGGAAAACACCTTATGATCATCAAGTACAACTACTAACCTAATACTGACAAGCCCATCACTAATCCATGTCCCTCAGCACCTTGCTTATGTGTCTTTTAAATATCTCCAGGGATGGTGACTCCACTACATCCCTGGAGAGCACGTTCCAGTGGCTAAAAACCCTCTCAGTGAAAAAGTTCTTCCTAATCTCCAGTCTAAATCTCCCCTGGTGCAATCTGATCCCATTTCCTTGTATTCTATCATTCATTACTAGAGAGACCAACCTCACACCTCACTACAACCCCCTTTCAAGTAGTTGCAGAGAGTCATTGTGTCTCCCCTGAGCCTTCTCTTCTCTAGGCTAAACATCTCCAGATCCCTCAGCAGCTCCTCATCAAACTTGTACTCCAGACCCTTCACCATCTTCATTGCCAGTCTCTGGACATGATCCAGCACCTCAATGTCTTTCTTGTAGCAAGGGACCCAAAACTGAACACAGTATTTGAGGTGCAGCCTCACCAGTGCTAAGTACAGGAGCACAATCACTGCCTTGGTCCCACTGGCCACACTGAAACAAGGCAGGATGCCTTCATCATCCTCCTTTTATAGAAATTTGAGATGTGCCAGTACAGCATCTGTGAGCTCTCACTGGAACATGAACATCCTTCACAAATTCATCATTTCACAGTATTACTTAGAATTAGGTCCTCCATGTGCCAGTCTATGCACCCATCAGTAATATTGCCATGGCATGGGATTTCTCAGTCTTTTATCTGGAAGAAGTGAAAAATAGGAAAAAAGGAGAGACAGTCTTATACTCTATCAGCCTGAGTTAGAATTAAAACCAGACATACATCAATAGTCGTGGCCAGTCAAACAGATCTGAGTCTTCATGATCAGCCTGTTCTCAGGAAAAAAAAAAATTTATAGTAAAATTATATTTAGAATGGTATAAAAATAAACTCATTTTATTTTAGCTATGAATGGACCATAATGTGAGAAGATGTGTATATGTGAGAGGGTAGGCGAAGCAGAGAAGCGTGTGGCACATTCAACAGTGATTTTACGGTTCAAATAAATGGATAATTGACCATTCACTTCAATTTTACTGGAACAGGACCTGATTTTAAATTAATTTGACCAACTATAATCCTGATAAGGCATGTTCAACTGACCCGCATTTCATTTTTAATAGTAACTTGCAACAGAGTTTACCAGCCAGTCTTGTTAAATCAATGATAAGAAAGGGAATAAATGTTTAAGGATGACTGTATTCGTTAGCAGGATGAATTACTTTTGGGGTTTTTTTTTCTTTCTCTTCTGTTTTTCCTGAGTCTTATTGCCACCTTGTTTTACTGCCAGGCTGCTGGGACCACCAAAGGTCCCACTTGGCATGGGGAAAATGGTATTACTGCTCACAGACTCACAACTTGTAGCCAGACCAGGATCATGTTTTGATTCCCAGAATATTTTTTTCTCCTGTTTTTGCTTGTTTGTTTGCTTTTCATGCTAGAGAAGGAAGCTGGCCTTGGAGATTTTAAATCTCATCAAATTTCTTTTGGAGACATAGACTTCAGGCACCCTTCTGGATGTCTGTAATGAATTTAATCTAACTCTTCTTGAACTTTATCATGGACTTAGAATACATTTAAGACATTTACACCTACTTTCCTACACAAAACCCCAGAAGCCATAGAAGTATCATCCTTCCTTAGCTCTAGACATTCTTACTCCATCATCTATTCATGACAAAGTTATTAATATCCCACTATCAGCTTAAATTTTACATGGCTGAACTGCACTCTCTAAATCTTTTTCTACTCCATTGCTGTTGGTCTTGGCATGTTCCTCTTTGCTGCTGAAGTTCATGCCACAGAGGAGGTGGTTTTGCAGCATAGTGATCCACAGGCTATGTAAACAGAGCCAATAGCATAGTGCTCTATTTGCTGACACCACATGCAGGTGGAAGCACCAGTAGCAATTTCTCTGAACAGTCTAATTACTCTTTGAGGACACTGTCAGAGTCTTTATAGCACATTTAGAAAGTGAATCATCATTGTGAAATGGTAAATAGACAAACCAACTTGCCTAGAAAATTCACAGCACTGTTGAGTACTGTCTGGTAGCTGATGAGAAGAAGAAATACATTGTGTTGCCTCTGAATCACTCCCTAAAACTCTCCTTCAATATGGTATTTTAGAATAAATTTTACCCTATGGGTGTCTCAACCCACCCTTTCATGTCAGAGTATTCCTCTAACATCTCATGGGTGGATGGCTATCTCCTTGAGGCAGAGCAAGGTCCTCACACAATGATGGGCCAAAAGAGGATCCCCAAGAATGACAGCATGGGAGATAGATGTTGAAAGGGGAACCCAGCCAGAGAGTGAGTGCATTGCATTATTCCCTCATTTCTCTCATTTCTCTCTCTTTCTGTATTCATCCTAGGATTAACTGTAATGGTGGTAAATTATTTGAACAAAGGAGTTAGTCTAATTAAATTGTGAAAGGATTATGTACTTATGCTTTCAACCTCCATGGAGAAGGAGAACCAAGTTTTTAACAAAAAAAAAAAGTTTTATTTAGAGCATAGTAAACCCCATGATATTATCTTATCTGGTAAAATAACACTGCTAAGACTCACAGAGGCATGCAGGCAACTCCTGTTCAGCACCTTCAAATGAAAACAGTTATATGAATTTCAGGGA
Organism: Urocolius indicus; assembly: GCA_013401255.1. Classification (NCBI taxonomy): domain Eukaryota; kingdom Metazoa; phylum Chordata; class Aves; order Coliiformes; family Coliidae; genus Urocolius; species Urocolius indicus. The sequence goes on from WBNH01001989.1 coordinate 29,363, forward strand.
CAAAGCAGAAACAAAATCAGGTAGTGACTGCATCATCCTGACTAGTTGCACACGCAGATACCTTTGGAGCTCACACCAGTCTGTTGATATAAATGCAGCTTGTTTTGTGTTCTGGGAAGCTTTGCTACAAATGGTGGTTATCATCAACTATTTACACAGGAATATGGTGAGAACCTTCTTTGCAACTTGCTTCTGCACAGCTGAATTCATCCATGTTTCTCAGCCTAGCCTCATACCTCCTGTGCTCCAGCCCTCAAATCACTTGGGGTCTTTTTTGATATTGGAGATCAGCAAGCTAAAATGTGAGGCATTGCTGGCCATTAGTTATTTTTGAAATGTCAGGTTGGCTAGTGAGAGAAACACTGTTTTAGTGTTTGACATTTGATGAATGCCAGATTGTGATGATGCTCAGCTGGTCTGGTCTTGTGCTGTCCTTATGCAGCCCAGCACCAGCCTCCACATCCAGACTGTCTCACAAGCAAATGTGCATCCATGGTGTAACCAATCTGTCCAATGTGAAAGCTGCTTAGAGTGCAAAACCAGTCATATCTACTTCAAGATCCATTTGCTACAATTTCTGAAAATATGTATGACTTAAAACATCTGTTTCTTGTGCTGCTAAAATACTATTTAAAGAAAATATGCTGAATTTTAATAAAGTATTCATAAATCTTATCTTGATCTTAGGAAACCATTTGACACTATCTCCCACAGCATCCTTGCAGTAGCACTGAGAAAGTGTGGGCTGGATAATCAGGTGGTGAGGTGGATTGTTAACTGGTTGAAGAGAAGAAGGCAGAGAGTGGTGATTAATGGGGCAGGATCTAGTTGGAGGCCTGTATCTAGTGGAGCCCCTCAGGGGTCAGTTCTGGGACCAGTACTGTTCAATATAGTCATTAAAGACTTTGATGAGGGAGCAGAGGGAACAGTCAGCAAGTTTGCTGATGATACTAAACTGGGAGGAGTGGCTGAC
>WBNH01001989.1:37451-52160 GCA_013401255.1 Urocolius indicus
TCATCTCTGTACCATTCTGTGTTGTTTTGTTTTGGTTCTGGTTTTTTGGGGTTTTATGTTTTAGTGGGTATTAAATTGTTTTCTGGTTTTTTTCTTCCCCAAGCCGAGTAGCCTGGTCTGTTTTGTCCTGCACTGTAAGCGGCAATTAAGCCCTCCCTGCCCTTTAGCAATCCTTAAGTCTTTGGTACTTGAGGCTAATCGTGGTCTTTTGTTCCCTGATGGACCTAAACCATGACAGCTGGAAAACCTAGTTTGAAGAGAAGTACACTGGAAAAGCTTTTTTTTCTTTTCTTTTTTTTCCCCCTCACTGAAATACCAGGCAAACTTCAATCCACTTCAGCCTTTAGATGGATGAATGATGCTATCTCAGACACCTTCCGTCATTTTTGGTTCTCTGTCACTCAATCTAGGTCCCTAAAGACAGCTGGAAAATTGAAGGGAAATTTTTTTCTGGAGAGAGCTCCATCACCAGCACAGCACTCCTTCATGGTGCAGATATGGTGAGTGTTTACTGGGTCCAGTCTCAACCAGACCAATCAAGACGGCATCATGTATATTTAGCACTGTAGATCTGTCTTTGAAAATCTCACCTGCCCTTCTCCATCTCTGCCTAACACACAGCTCTTAAAGCAGAAAAACGTCAGTAACACCCATGTAGTTCTTAGTGTGAGGCTGATAACTTCAAGGTACTTGAGCTCTAGACAGCTGTCAGAGGGAGCAACTCAGTTGTTCCAGCCACATTGTGGCACGGAAATAGAAAGGAGTGCAGTAAGCAAAACCAAAAAAAAAACAAAGTGATGTCTTGAGTGGATCATTAGACAGATTTCCCCAGTCGACTCCTTAGTGGCTGCAATATTAATTAAATGTATTTTCTAGCAACCTGTATGGATTTTATGCATAGTATGGGATCTAGTCACCTTCTCATAATAGGGGCAATTATTTTAAATACTGCTGAAGTTTCCTATGGTGTAGTAGTTGATCAGGTTATCTCCTGCACTCATTGTCACAGGGCATACCACTTTTCTCCTGTCTAACTTCAGCTCAGAGGAGAAGCAGAGTGTGAAGAAGGGCTCCAACTCTGCATCATCCCAACATTTCTGTATGACATCTAGAAACTGGAGGTAGGTTTTGCCTTTGGCCAAAGCAACAAAACATTAAATAGGACAAAGAACCAGTAAAGAGCTCTGCGTCTATACAGAATCATAGAATCATAGAACGGTAGGGGTTCAAAGAGACCTTTAGAAATCATGTAGTCCAACCCCCTTGCAGTAGCAGGTCCACCTAGATCAGATCACACAGGAACACATGAACTTGGGCTTTGAACACCTCCAAGGAAGGAGACTCCACATCCTGCCTGGGCAGCCTGNTGGACTTTCTTCAGAGGTTCCCTCTCCCTCTTGGGCTGGGGAGCCCAGAACTGGACACAGGACTCCAGATGAGGCCTCACCAGGGAAGAGAAGAGGGGCAGCAGAACCTCCCTTGACCTGCTGGCCACACTCTTCTTGATGCATCCCAGGATGCCATTGGCCTTCTTGGCCATGAGGGCACATTGCTGGCTCATGTTCAGTTTATTATCAGCCAGCACTCCCAGGTCTCTCTCTGCAGAGCTGCTCTCCAGCAGGTCAATCCCCAGCCTGTCCTGGAGCATGGGGTTGTTCCTCCCCAGGTGCAGGACTCTGCACTTGTCTTTGTTGAACCTCAGGAGGTTCCTCTCTGCCCAACTCTCAAGCCGGTTGAGATCCCGCTGAATGGCAGCACAGCCTTCTGGAGAATCAGCCAGTCCTCCCAGTTTGCTGTCATCAGGGAACTTACTGAGGGCACACTCTGTTGCCTCATGAAGATGTTGAACAAGACTGGCCCCAGAACACATCCCTGAGGAACTACACTGGCCACAGGCCTCCAATGCAATTATGTGCCAGTGATCACCACACTCTGGGCTCTGTCATTCAGCCAGCGCTCCATCCACCTCACCATCCACTCATCCAAGCCACACTGCCTGAGCTTTCTGATGAGGATATTATGGGAGAGAGTGTCAAAAGCCTTGCTAAAGTCAAAGTAGATGACATCTGCTGCTCTCCCCTCATCTAGCCAGGCAGTTTTGCTCTCATAGAAGGCTATTAGGTTAGTCAAACAGGATTTCACCTTGGTGAATCCATGTTGATTCCCCTCGATAACCACCTTTTCCTTCATATGTTTAATGACTACATTCAGGATGAGTTGTTCCAATGGAGGTGAGGCTGACCAGTCTGTAGTTTCCCAGTTTGTTCTTCTTCCCTTTTTGAAGACTGGAATGATGTTGGCCTATTATAAAGGAAACAGCAAGGCAGCCACAGCAGAAATTGTGAAATACCAAGTACACTCAAATCCTGCTGGAATCAATGTGAGTTGATTCAAATCTAGCAGGAAATGGCTCTTAAAGCACATCGTTAATGTAGCACTTTCAGGATGCCATTAGTGTTCTGATATATTATTAATTAGACTAAAAAGGAGGAAAAAAGGCACAGCAGATACCAATTACTACAGCATAAGCTGTAAATAGACTGTCTTTTTAATTTTTCAAGACTTCTAGGTTTGAATATATTAATGTTTTATTTAATATAAATTAGTTTCCTATCAAACTTCAAAGCGAACAGTCTTATCAAACACATTTCATGTGCACTGCATAGGTGATGCTAAATGTCCTGGGAACATAAAGAGAACTCACTCATCTTGCATTTCCAGATTTGTCTCATTTAATTAATGTATGTTAACTGTATTTAGAGGTAATGTACAATATATATGTACAGGTCTAGAGAAAACCTATTCTTAACTACCACACTGCTCATGATTTCTATATGTACTAACATAACATTGAAGGTGGTACTGGGCTGTCATATTGGACTGAGTACATTCATACTGAGGTCAGATGGTGATTGCTACACACCTTTCTGTGAGAAGGCCACAGATTACATACAGTCATAGTCCTACACATGTAGTTCCTATTTTTTTTGTTAATTTTATTAGGTATTTTTTATTAATTATTAATGCCATTAACTTCTACACAGATGTTTGGCAAAAGATATTTGTGGGGATGATGACCAACATATAAATCTTTGGAGTTCTCTGTAGTACAAGACTAAATTCAACACCTGGCAGAGAAGGCAAGGGGAAAAAGAAGGGACTGATTGAAGAGTATTTCTACTGGAACATCTTTCCCTAATCTCCTTCTGAGGATGCAGAGAATTATTTACTTTTCAGAGAAAGTCACTACCTTGCCTTCCCTTTCTGATGTGTTTAGCCATCCTGTTGAATAAGAATATGCTGAGGTAAAGCAAAAGAGAAAACAAAAGAATCTCACTTGAACCAAACACATGCTATTCTACAACTCCCTGCATTTCCAAGATACCTAAGCTCACTTGCACACCTTATATCCCTAATTTTAACAGTGCAGATAGGCTAGTCTGGTGTGATGGAATCAAACAAATTGCTGAAAAGAAGATTACGGTTAAAAGGCTGAGGCTGCTGTTGTATAGGAGCTTTGCAGAACAGCTGTATTAAATGTGTGTGCATGTTTATAGTCATGTCAATATTTATTTAAATATATTGATCGTAACTATTCCACACAAGCCATAGTAATATAGCTTTTAAAAGGCATTAGAATACCAAGACTTAGAATCTAGCCACTGTAATCCATACCAGTGTAATTCATTGCGAATGCTAAATATGAGCTGAAGCACAGTTAGCCTCTGCATGCTTATAACCTATAGTCTACATAAGACCACGAATAATATTGTTTATTATACCTTGACCTATGCAGTGTACAAGATTCAACAGTTCTAGGAGTTCTGGGAAATGTAATGGCAAGCTTTTGCAGTATAGTCTCTGCAATTAACTTCCTCTCCACTCAGCAGTTGTGATCAATGTCTCTATCATGGACTTGAACAGTTGGGTGTTTAAACACAGTTTTCATGCTTCTGCAGGCAGAATAAGGAACACTTTCATGAAGAAATGAGTTTTAAAACTCCTTGGATTCAGGAAAGTGTGATCTGAATCTGAACTTTGCAACTCAGCATTTTACTGAGAAGTAAAACATCCACAGATATATTTGAACTGTGTGTGTTGGTTATTCAAACATGATGAGATCTGACAAGCTCATGAAATCAGAAAAATACTCAGAGGCCTGCAGAGAGTGCCTCTGGCAGAGGAAAAACAGGGAGAAACTGGGTGATTTGGAACAAACTGTGGAGGTTGTAATTCTAGTAAAGCATTGCCTTAGGAACAACCCATCCTCACTGGACATAGCTCAAGTGTTGGCTTTGAAGCTCTGATGACAGGCTGGGAGGGTGACTGCTGCTGCTGTTTTACAACAGGAAGGTGCTGCCAGGGAACAGGGATCTGACAGGGGGGCCACAGCAGTGCTGTCAATCTGGATGCACAACAGGAGTGGAACAGAAGACATATCCCAAGGAAAGCATACCAGAGGTCACAAGGTGGATTTGCTAGTTCCCTAGTTAAGCAAATTAGGAGCCAAGATCAGCGATGCTGTTAAGGAAAATTTGCCAAGATGATCAAGGGACTGGAACATCTTTCATACAAGGAAAGGCTGTGGGAACTGGGGTTGTTTAATCTAGAAAAGAGAAGACTGTGGGGAGATCTTATATTTACAAATATCTAAATGGTGGGTGTCGGGAGGTTGTGGCATTCTTTTTTTCTATGGTATCTAGTGTCAGGACAAGGGGTAACAGGATGAAGCTGGAACACAAAAAGTTCCATTTAAACATAAGAAAAATATATTTTATTGTGAGGGTGAGGGAGTCCTGGCACAGGCTGCCCAGGGAAGGTGTGGAGTCTCCTTCCTTGGAGGTGTTCAAAGCCCAAGTTCATGTGTTCCTGTGTGACCTGATCTAGGTGGACCTGCTTCTGCAAGGGGGTTGGACTACATGATCTCTAGAGGTCTCTTTGAACCCCTACCATTCCATGATTCTACGAAAATCCCAGTAAAGGTCCTTGGCCAGCTCTTGCAGAGATAACAAGGTAAGTCTGGACTAGCCTATTTGACTGAAGAGACTATGCAGAAAATGCTAAGGTATTTTCTTATATGTAAAACTCAGGAGATAAAAGTTGCAAATAAGAAGTAGCACAATTTGGAAAGAAAGTGCAGAAATCTAAAGGAAATAATTGGAACATGCATCTCACTAATCAGTGTCTGTGTATGGGGTAGGGCTGTATTAAATCATATATCTACCATATTGCAGTAATAGTCACAAAGTTTTTATGTAGTTTCAGGGATTCTGCTCAGCAGAAGTTAAATAGAACGTTAAAACTCTGGGTTTTCTTTGGAAGCCTACAGATATGATACTTTCTAAAGAGGTGAGGCAAGGTGAAAAACTAGGATTACAGAGAGATATTTATTTTGTATACAGTCTTGCTTTTGCAAGAAGAATATAAAAAGCTTCCTGAAGCAAAATTCCCATCAAATTCCAATGGGAATAAAACATTCAGCATAGCTTTGAAAATATCAACCAGAGTCTCAACTTCACACATCCTGTCATATTTCCTGCCACATTAAATTACTATAGATAAAATACAAACTTCCTTTAATTAAAATGTTAAATTGTATGTATAAATGTCTCTACATATATTAAGAACTAATTAAAAGTACTATTTAATATAAAAGTAGAGATTTTAATTCTTTATTTCTAAATAATAATTTCATTACTTTTTACTTCTCTCCCCTCTTCTTCAGAAAAGCTTAAAAAAGTAAAAAATTTAAAAAGCCATAGCTTTTCCCCTTTAGGCTGGGTATACTAATTCATCTTTCAAAATCCAAACCCTTTCTATTCCATGTCATTTGATTAATTCATGAAAATACATATTTTGGTTGGGAAAAAAATCAGTCTTTATCAAAAGGAGTAAAGTTCTGTCAGCTTTGTTAAGCAACTAGTCTAGTTGTCATCTGGATGCTGTTTCTCACCTTTCTAAGACAAAAATACAAAATAAAGTGACCACAGAGAATTACAAAGGATAGAGAACATCCAAGAAGTTTTGATCACATGACAGTTAATGAAAGTTTTATATCATTTTAGGAAATATCCACAAATATTTTGCTAATTTTTACATGGACAGTTTTGGCAGAGCTTCTTTTCTTCCCAAACAAGAATTTCTGATTGAGATCAAAAGGCCCCAAATATTTTTTTTCATTTTTTTAATGTTCACCATGCAAATATGAGAGGCATTTCTGGGTGTCAACAAGGAATAAAATTATAGTTTTTTATTCAAAATAAAAATGATGATAGTGAACCTTGGAACAGTTATCACATTTGCCAGACATTAGCCCTGTTCACTCTTATTGAGTATGTGGTACCTCATATGTTATTCATCCTTAATCCTTTCTATAGTGCCCAGTCTTTCGTATGTTAGTCATTGCTCAAGTCATTGTTTACCTTTTTTACTTAGTTAACTGAATTTTCTTGAGGACTAGAGTGATGATGCTAGCCACTTACTAGTGCATCTGTTGACAATTTTATCTGTAGTGTCTCCTATCACTATCATCATATAATATTTTAGCTTGTACAGTTGACTCACAATACTATATTAGCAAGTTCATTTTACTATGATTCCAGGAACCGTGGAGGTTCCTGCTCCAGAATGAGTTTCCCACAGAGTCACAGCCTCCTTCAGGCATCCACCAGCTCCAGTGTGGGCTCCTCCACGGGCTGTGACTGGGTCTCTGCTTCCCGATGGTCCTCCACGGATTGCAGGGGGACAACCTGCTTCACCATGGTCCTCACTACATATCATAGGGGAGCCTTTTCAGTGGCTAAGCACCCTCCTCCCCCTCCTTCTCCACTGACCTTGGTGTCTACGGAGATGTTTTCACATTCTCTCTCCCTGTTGCTGCTGCAGTTTTGCAACTGTGCAACAATTTTTTCTCCTTCTCAAATATGTTATTCACAGAGGCATTACCTCCATGACTAACTGGTTAGGCCTCGGTCAGGTGCAGGGTCCAGCTTAGAATTGACTAGCCCTAACCCTGTGAGCTACAGGGGAAGCTTCTGGTAACTCTTCTTGTTTAAATGAGCCACCCCTGTAGCCCCATTGCTACAAAAAAAACCTGGTCCAGGCAAAACCACTACATACAGAAAACGAGACAGTTGTATATATCATTGCAGAGGACATACTTATTTTCAATGAACTTTATGAGCACAATATCTTGAGACTGTGCTACAGATCCAGCTCTTACATGTGCCTTACATTCTGCCTTATGCATGTACAATATGTTGCATGTATAGAGGTAGTAATTCTGTGTTGTAATTTAAAGAAGCATTTCTTGAAAATATCAAGATAAGTGAGGAAAAAATACAGAGAGAACAAAGTCAAATGGAGAAAAAGTATTTACAGGGAGATAGTGTTAAGTGCAAGACATAAAATATGATAGTAGATTTTACTGGCCAGAGAAATTCCAGTCAGCTGGTGGGCGAAAACTTTAGCCAATAGAAAGAAAATTAGTTGCAATGTATTGTAAGATTAGTAAAGAATTACAATTAATGATTGCTTGCTAATTAGATTGCATACTGTACTGTGAACAGAGATAGTAGATAATGGATATCCTAGAAAAGGATACAAAACAATCATGAAAGCTAAATAACAACAAAAATAGGGTCAAAATAGGTCTAGGGTCAAAATGCAGATAAAGAAAAGCTTAAGTTATCTTACAAAAAAAAAGATGCATTGTCCTATTGGCTGTAAACTAGAAAAGAAATTACATATCCAGAACGAGAACAGAAATGGCACTTGAGTCTCCAAAACATATCCATGGTGTTCAGGTCCCTTGCCATATATGATTATTCCAGCTAACATAATTCAGCCATCACCAGCTTTCACCTTTCTATACATTAATAATAAGTCAGAATCTACTCTGAAACATATGCTCAACTTTCGACATCAAATGCAACCACTGTTTAAAGGGAGGAGTAAGCTAGACAAAATATCTCTGCAAATATCGTAAGTTTTACTAGAAACACTGCACAACCTTTTACATCTTTCTTTCCATCTAGTGATGTTTTCTGATCCATAACAAACTGCTAATTTCTCATATTACAGATGAGACAAAGAAAGGACAAGTAGGAGCTTTCTAGGGTTTATAGTCACCTTGTAATTCATTACATATTGTAAAGAACTGCTTTCCGAGATCTCAAATATACAGGCTGCAAAGTGTGGAAACTCTATCCAGATCAGAGAAAATTGAAAATATAGGTCTAGAGCAAAATATAGAAGTAGTTGTACAATGGAGCTCCAGATTTGCCGACAGAGCTGAAGGTTACATTTATGCTTCCCAGAGAAGAGAAAAGGTGTTTGGAGAGCCATTTGACAAGTATGCTGAGATGCAAAATAAGTGAACAAGCTTAAAAAACAAAGCAGATATCTTATAACCTGCTAGCAAGAATCAAGATATCCCACCCCAATGTCAAACCACAACACTAATTTCTAGAAAGAAATTATCAATGTTTGATTCAATAATCTATATGTGATAAACCTCTTTTGAAGTCATTGGAAACAAGACCTGACACCTTCTGCCATCAGACAGTATCAGAAAAATGATCTGTAAGCTCATTTTTATGTGCTCTAAAGTGATCGGGAGCAAGTCATTTAGTTGATATGGATTTCAGCAGCATTGCCCAGTTCTTGATATAGCTGCTGCCTCTGCATTATTTACGGAAAGCTATGAGCACTAACTTTTAACTGACATTGTCAGTATAAGTAACTCCTCCATGTGTACCGTGGTCATTTACAATGTATAAAATTTCTCTTTCCAACAAGCCATATGGTTCTTTTACAGAAAAGGATGCAACATGATAAAAAAGTAGAAGAAGGAGGGGAAAAAAAAAAAGTGAAAACCTCAAATTGGCAGCATTGCTTCAGGCATATGCAAACTAAAGAAAAATCTTTTGAAATGCTGAGGGTCTGATTTTAATTTAATTCAGTATTTTTCCAATTCATATTAAAAGGAATACAGGTTTGTGTAATACACAACAATTTTCATAGAACTACTGGTGGACACTAACTTACCACTGTTAGAAAGGCTTCAAATGAATCCTCTTTGTATTTCTTGCAGCGTAACTGCATTATAGTTGCCTGTAACAATATTTCTTTTTAGCAGGACAGATTTTTATTGCCTTTTACACATCATTGGGAACACAAAAAAATTAATTAAAGATTTACAATGTCCTTGGTGAACAAATCGCAGGTACAGAGCAGTGTGTGGAAACAGTATAATTTCATGTTTCATTTTGTTTCTTCCACCACGGTCAGATCGAAATCAGACCTAGAGAAACAATTCTGCTCAACAGCACTGGCACTGTTAAGAGCACTGGATAAGAGCAGTGAAAATGCCTATTTTCTCTACAGGCAACGAATTATCTCTGTCCTTATATTTTAACATTCAGGCTTTGACTCCAAACTGTTCTGGGGCTATGTGCATTGCCATCATGTGAGTGGATAAACACAGCATTGCAATAATAATGAAATTATAAGCCAGGGAAATTAAGGCCTTTTTTGTTTTGGTTATCCTGCTTGGAGTCAATTTTAAAAGTTGCCTACTACATACTTTTATAGTAAAAAAGATAGAGTAAAAAAGAGAATGTTGATCAGAAATAACAATTCTCAATACCACTTTAATACAACAGCATTAAAACACCAGATATTTTTCCTCCTACCTGAAATACAGAAATAACTTCAGGATCAAAATATAATTCACAAGAACATTTTTCTAAATTGTCCTTTTTCTGGATAAAAGGTGTTTGCTTGTATGCATACACCCTCACGAATAGTCTTACTAAGCTTCTTTTATGATTTTTTACTTAGTCATACTAACAAAAAGCAATCAAAGATAGTGTTTCTGCTTTGTGACAGTCACGAAGCCAGAAGTAGGAACATTATACTTTAGGTTAAAAATAAGTATTGCTAATCAGATTTGTTAGCCCTGCTTTTTGATAGCTTTACTATTAAAAGAAAAAAAGCTTGTGTTCTGGAAAAAGTTGAAATGGACACATCTGGATTTGCTGAAGAGGAGCAGCAATTAGGCATAGCTGTGTGGTATAAGGGACTGGCAAGTGAACGGGATGCAGCCCCAAGATCAGGGGTGAGCTGGCAGCCATATGAGCCTGGTGCTGCAGCAATTTTTGACAGACACAGGGCTACTAGCTGTTCTTCTGGCACAAAGCAATCCCAAGGGCACAATCGCTTTCCTTTCAAAGAGATGCATTTACACAGAGAGCTATGTTTGTGATTTATTTTGTCACTTCACTGTTACCTCTTCCAACTCAGTCTTGTTTATTTAGGCTCAAAAGTCAGAGTGACAGACAAACTGTTCTATTCTAAGATAATATATGCATGTAACTTCATCCCTCTTCTTGGTCTGCAGAAGGGTGCTGTTGCAAAACTTAACATAACTTTTGTCATGGTTGACCATGTTATGGATGGACATGAATGGCCAGGCAGCACCACCAAGGTTAGGAAACTGCAGGCTCCCCAGGGTTTGACAGATGATGCTCCCGAGAGATAGGCAACTGGCAGAAAATCAAAGGCTGAATATTTGAGTCACAGGTATATTTTTTCCTTCATCCAAGGCAGCACCACAGTGTTGACATACCAAGTGGAATCTCTCTGTCAAACTGTTCTAGGGCTAGAGAAAACAGCTGGCACACGAGAAGGTCTGGTCATGAAGCACATGAAAAATCACAGAGCAATTGGTTTGTAAGGCATAGGGTGCAGCATGGCAGAAGTGAGAGACCTGGAAGGGTGTCACCAGTAGAATGCTCTCAACCCAGGATATGCACAGAAACACACAGAAGCACAACAGCTAGGAGGGCCTGGAGCTACACATTCAGCCACAAGACTATGGCTTTGCTGCAGTGGCTTAGACACAAGTACCTTGATGAAGGAATTAAGGCACAGGCTCATCACAGAGGTACTTGACAGGAGGACGAGAGGCAGCTGCATCAGCTGAAAAAACAGAGGTTCAGTCTGGATTTAAGGGAAAGTATTTTTCCTCCCATGAGTCCAGGATCGGGGAGATGCACCCATCTCCTTTCTTGGGAGTTTCCAGCCCCAGTAGGATATATCCTTGAGCAATCTGGTCTGACATCATGGCTGAGCCTGCTCTGGACAGGGGATTGAAATGGAGACCTCCTGAGGATCCCATTGGCCTGAACTGTCCTCAGATCTTATGGTATCAAACCTTATGATGTCTTTATAAAGTAGAGAGTTATTCCTATTCTCCTAGTAGAGGCCCAGAAATACAGAAAGATATAACTTTCTTTGGTACCCTGGAAAAAACAACTTGGTTTTTGTTTTAAAAAGAAGGTACGGAAATATATAAAGATGTAACTTTCTTTGGTATCATCAGAAAAAATAGTTTTCAAAAACATCCACAATTAATACTGAAGATCTGGATCGTAGTACAAAATATTGCTCAAACCACTAAGAATCTTAGATCTTTATGGGTTCAGATTTGTCCAAGGTCAGATCACAGAATCACAGAATGGTAAGGGTTGGAAAAGATCTCCAAAGATCATCAAGTCCAACTCTTCTGCTAAAATAGGTTCAGTTCATCAGGTGTCACTGGAACACATCCAGGAGAGTTTTGAAACCTCCACAGGAGACTCCACAACCTCCCTGGGCAGTCTGTGCCAGGGCTCCTTCATCCTCTTGGCAAAGTTTCTCCTCATGTTCAGGGGAACTTCCTGTGTTCCAGCTTGTGCCCATTATCCCTGTCACTGGGCACTACAGAAAAAAGACTGGCCCCATTCTCTTGATGTAGTATATACACTCAGATTGCCCAAATGTCAAAGCCTAAAATCACAAAACACCATCCACAAAACGCAGTCACACTTCCAGCTAAAGAGCAGCTTCGTAACTATGACACTGGAAATGTAGGCTGTGTTAATAAGAAGGACAACAGCTTCCAGTATTACACCATTTTTCATTCTGTTTACTCTAAACTATACTGTTATGACCAAAACAATTTTTCATAGCAGTAGAGAGAAAAAAACTAGAAACCCCAAATGTAGATATTTTTTCTCTTAAATTTCCAACATTACTACTGGTGAAAGTTAACACTAATGAGCCTCACCTTCTCCAAAGCACAAAGATGAGCAGGAATTAATTAGTTCAATCAGTTTAGTTAGCACTGAACCCACTATATGTCATTTCTGCAATAAGAAATTTTAATAAACTCTAAAACTTCTGGAGATACGTATAATGATATGTGGCTTAATATTATTTGAACATTTTGCCTATACTCAACTGCACATCCACTTACTATCAGGGAAACTATAACTATTACGTCTTCTTAACTTTGTAGGTGTCATCATATGGAAAACACATTATTAACACATCAAAGCAAGGAAGATATTCAGTCATTGGCATTGTTTCACTTTTACACAAATTTAGAAAGGCCTTGATACTGCAGGACAGATTGTTCCTGTAATTGCTTTTTCTGGGTTTCTCAGTTGAGGGGGGCTGTTTTACACCATCAATGCAGCTACATGGGACTCGGGATGGAGCACCAACAATCAGTGTAACGATCTGGCAATTTGCATAACACAATGTTCAATCAGTACATGAATTTAAATGATGGGATTGCCTAAAACATCACCAGCTCAAGTACTATATAAACTTGAGTTATGAGACTTTCAAGCTTAACAGCACATAGCAAATGACTCCAGTGATAAAGGTTTAAATCCCTCCCCATTCTTCAATTTCAAGTATCAGAATACTGCTTTTGTGGACAGGTAATTTTCTCCAGAGTGAGAAAATCCCATGCTTGCATGACCTACCTATATATTAAAAGAAAAGTTGGGAGTTTTTTCTCCTCAATTTGCAACAGCTTTCTGGAAGCTTTCCAACTCTCACTAAGGGTCATGGCTGAAAACATGCCTTTCAGAGGAGGTTTGCTTAAGAGCCCTTCAAGAGTTTTGGGAAACTGCTGTTGATTCCTTTTTCTATAAGCAGTTAGTCAAGCATCTTATTTTTTCCCAAGGGAAGGGAGTGGGACAGGTAAAATAATAGTATGTTAGTGTCTCTTCAATTACCAGAATGATGACTGTATTTAACTCATAAACATCTGATGCCTTCCCAGAGTTCTGGCCACAAAGCTGAAAAAAAAATTTGCTGTTGTTTCAGTTACCTATCATAACAAATGAAAGGGTAATCAGTAAAATGGCAGAGTAAGGAGACAAGTACCAGGTCCAGATAAAGAAAAAAGTATTTTTTATATGCAATAGATACAGCAATGACAGGGAGATGGCTTGTAAATTTCAAGAGCAACTAACATTTGATCCCTGTAGGCTATGCAACGTGAATAAAATCATCCACAAAAACGATATCTCTCTTGTTTACTAAGCTAGCACTTCAATGCCACCTCTTTCATTAATGGCTCTAATAAACTGCTTTGAAAGAGTGACTTAAGATGGCAAGGAAAAAGCCAGGACATGGCACACAGAAGAACAGTGCTAGCTTTTACCAAACCAGTATCCCTACAACAAGAAGAGAATATTAATCTCAAAGCTTTTTAAATGAAAATATTGCAAAAAATTTCTTTTTAAAAAGAGGATAAAGAAGAAATGATGAGCAGACTGAAATGGAGAACCTGGAAAATGATAGGCCAGCCAGTCTCACCTCCATTCCTGGAAAGGTGATGCAACAACTCATCCTGAATGTTGTCACTAAATATATGAAGGAAAATATGGTTATCAGGGGGAGTCAACATGGATTCACCAAGGTGAAATCCTGTTTGACCAACCTGACAGCCTTCTATGAGTGCAATAACCGGCTGGCTAGATGAGGGGAGAGCAGCAGATGTCATCTACTTTGACTTCAGCAAGGCTTTTGACACTCTCTCCCGTAATATCCTCATCAGAAAGCTCAGGCAGTGTGGCTTGGATGAGTGGTGAGTTGAGGTGGATCGAGAGCTGGCTAAATGACAGAGTCCAGAGGGTGGTGATCAATGGCACATAATTGCATTGGAGGCCTGTGGCCAGTGGAGTTCCTCAGGGATGTGTTCTGGGGCCAGTCTTGTTCAACATCTTCATGAGGCAACAGAGTGTGCCCTCAGTAAGTTCCCTGATGACAGCAAACTGGGAGGACTGGCTGATTCTCCAGAAGGCTGTGCTGCCATTCAGCGGGATCTCAACCGGCTTGAGAGTTGGGCAGAGAGGAACCTCCTGAGGTTCAACAAAGACAAGTGCAGAGTCCTGCACCTGGGGAGGAACAACCCCATGCTCCAGGACAGGCTGGGGATTGACCTGCTGGAGAGCAGCTCTGCAGAGAGAGACCTGGGAGTGCTGGCTGATAATAAACTGAACATGAGCCAGCAATGTGCCCTCATGGCCAAGAAGGCCAATGGCATCCTGGGATGCATCAAGAAAAGTGAGGCCAGTAGGTCAAGGGAGGCTCTGCTCCCCCTCTCCTCTGCCCTGCTGATGCCTCATCTGGAGTCCTGTGTCCAGGTCTGGGCTCTCCAGTCCAGGAGGGAGAAGGAACTCATGGAGACAGTCCAGTGCAGGGCCACCAAGGTGATCAGAGGACTGGAACTTATTTCATATGAGGAAAGCTTGCGGGAACTGGGGCTGTTTAGCCTGGAGGAGACTGCAGAGGGACCTGATTAATACAAGTATTTGTATTTTTATATCAGGAGCTTGGAGCGTCACCTTTTTTTTCTGTTGTATC
>WBNH01001992.1:0-29662 GCA_013401255.1 Urocolius indicus
TCATGAGATTCCTCTCAGCCCAAGTCTGAAGCTGGTCGTGACCTTGCTGAATGACTGCACAGCCTTCTGGTGAATCAGCCAGTTCTCATAGCTTGGTGTCAGCAGTGAACTTGTTGACAGTGCATTCTGTTCCCTCATCAAGATCCTCTGATGGACTGCACTAGATACAGGTCTCCAACTAGACCCCATTGATCACAAGTCTCTGCCTACTTTCCTTCAACTACTTAACAATCCACCTCACTACTTGATAATTCATTTCACACTTTCTCGGTTCTGTTTTGAGGATGCTGTGGGAGATGGTGTCAAATGCTTTACTGAAATCAAGAGAAACCACATCCACTGCACTACCACCTGGTTACCTCTTCATAAAAGGCTATCAGATTGGTCAAACTTCCCTTTGGTAAAACCATGTTGACTGCTCCTAATGACCCTCTTGTCCTTTAAATGCCTGGAGACAGCACTGAGCAAAAGTCATTGATCACCTTTCCAAGGATGGAGGTGAGGCTGACTGGGTTGTCCTTCTTGCCATTTTTGAAGACTTGAGTGACAATTGCTTTCCTCCAGTCCTCAGGCACCTCTCCAGTTTTCCACAACTTAATAAAGATGATGGAGAGGAGCACAGCAACGACTTCTGCCAGCTCCCTCAGCACTCGTGGGTGTATCCCATCAGGACCCATGGACATCCAGATTGCTCAACTGATCCTTAACCCAATCCTCATCTTCCTCTGTCACAAGGGCACCGGCCTCATTCAACTGTGGGCCTACGTTGCCTCTAGTGTTAGTTTTATTTGCAATGTATTTGAAGAAGCCCTTCTTGTTGTCCTTGACCTCCCTTGCAAAGTACAACTCCAACAAAGCTTTAGCTTTCCTAGTTGCCTCCCTACATCCTCTGACAACAGTCTTAAATTCATCCCAAGTGACTATCCCTTCCTTCCATGGTCTATAGACTCTCTGCTTCCACTTGAGTTTGCACAACAATTCTCTATTTAAAGATTAATTACTTGATTTCCTAGCCGCTGGGATGCTCTGATCTTAACCTTGGAAAAAGTGATGCTTGAATAGAGATCAACTATCTTGGGCCTCTTTACCCTTGTGCCTTGTTGCATGGGATATTCCCTAGCAATTGCTTGAAACGGCCAAAGTTGGCCCTGCTGATGTCCAGAGTTGTGATCCTGCTTGGTATTCTGCTCCTACCACACAAGATCCTGAACTCCACCATCTTGTGGTTGCTGCAGCCAAGGCTGCCCTCAACCTTCACTTCTTCAACCAGGTCCTGCTTGTTTGTGAGTACAAGATCCAGTAGTACTCCTCTCTCAGTCAGCACATTCTCCATTTGTATCAAGAATTTATCATTGATGCACTGGAGAAAAATCACGGCCTATAAGTGGCTACCTATGTAGGGCTTCCAGAAAATGTCTGGGTAGTTGAAATACCCCATGAGAACCAGGGCCTGTGATTTTGAGGCTGCTCCCAGCTGCCTGTAGAAGGCCTCATCAGCTTCCCCAGCCTCATCATGTGGCCTGTAATAGACACCCACAACAGTTGAGTCCTCAGGCACCATACCTGGGCTCCATGAATGTTGAGAAGGTTGAGTTGCTCTCTGTGTGAGAGAGCAATTAGAGCGCGTTGAGCTCTGTCTGGGCAGGGATGAGGGGCAGGTTGAGCACTTATGGATGGAAATTAAGGGGCAAGGTAGTGTGAGTGTTACTATTGTGGGAGTTTACTACAGGACACGTGATGAGGAAGAGGAAGTGGATGAGACCTTCTACAAACAGCTGAGAGCTCCCTCGCCATCATAATCCCTGTCCTCATGGGGGACTTCAAGCATCTTCATATTTCTGGCAAAGCCACACAGCCAAGCATACACAGTCCAGGAGGCTTCTACAGAATGTTGTTGACAACTCACTGTCACGGGTGGCTGAAAAGCCAACAAGGAGAGCCATGTTGCTTGGACCTTGTGCTGAGAAATAAAGAAGGTCTGCCTAGGGATGCAAGGGTTGGAGGAAACATTGGCTCTAGTAACCATACGATGGTGGAGTTCAAGATCCTGTGTGGAAGAAGCAGGGCATCAACCTTGGGCTTCAGGAGAGCTGACTTTAGCCTCTTCAAAGACCTGCCTGGAGGAATCTCATGGAATAGGAATCTAGATGGTAAAGGTGCCCACGAAAACTGGCAGACCTTCAAATGCCACTTCCTCCAAGCCCTAGATTGGTTTGTCCCTACAAGCAGAAAATTGGGAAAAGGAGGCAAGAGGCCTGCATGGATGAAAAAATCTACTGGATCTATTCAAGGAGGAGAAATAAATTTATGAATGGATAAATGGCATGGTTGCTTGGGAAGAGTACAGGAATGTTACCAGAGTATTTAGGGATAAAATCAGAAAGGCCAAAGCCCTTTTGGAATTAAACCTGGCAAGGATTGTAAAGGCAAACAAGAAGAGCTTCTCCAAGTACATCAGCAGCAAAAGAAAAGATTAGGGAGAATGTGAGCCCATTGATGAATGAGGAGGTTGTCCTGGTGACAAAGGGTACAGAGAAGGCAGAGCTACTGAATGCTGCCTTTTCTTCAGTCTTCACAGCCAAGGCTAGGAATCTCAGTCCCTGGAGGATAGTAGGATAGTCTGGAGAAAGAAAGACCTTTCTTTGGTGTGGTGATTTGGGTTAGGGATCTACTAGGCAAGCTAGACACCCATAAATCCATGTGTGCTGATGGGATGCACTCACAAGTGCTGAGAAAGCTGGCTTATGTTATTGCTAAGCCACTTTAAATCATTTTTAATATTCATGGAGCCCAGGTGAGGTGCCTGAGGACTGAANCAAAGTCTTATTCTACATCTTCATCAAAAACCTGGATGATAGGACAGAGAGTTCCCTCAGCAAGTTTGTTGGTGACACCAAACTGTGAGGACTGGCTGATTTACCAGAAGGCTGTTCTGCCAATCAGTGAGATCTTGACCGGCTTGACAAATGGGCAAAGATGAACCTCATGAGGCTCAGTGAGGGCAAGTTCAGTATCCTGTATTTGGGAAGGAACAACCCCATGCAACAGTACAGGCTGGGGGATCACCTGTTGGAGTGCAGCTCTGTGAAGGACTTCAGAGTTCTTGTGGGCAGCAAACTCAACATGTGCCAATAACGTACCCTTGTAGCCAAGGAGGCCAATGGCATCTTGGGATATATCAAAAAGAGTGTGGCCAGTATGTAAAGGGGGGTCTTCCTCCCCTTCTACTCTGCCCTGCTGAGGCCTCATCTGGAGTCCTGTGTCCAGTTCTGGGCTTTGCAGTTCAAGAGTGATGGAAAACTTCTAGAGAGAGTCCATGAAGGGCCACCAAGATAACCAAAGGACTGTTCAGCTTTAAGGAAACTGAGGGGGCATCTCATTGATTCTTACAACTATTTGAAATATGTAAGTCAAGAGGATGGAGTGACACTTCTTCTCTCTAGTGTCCACTGATAGGACTAAGGGTAATGGACAAAAGCTGGAACACACAAAGATCCACTCGAACACAAGGAAAATCCATCTGCACTGCTGGTAGGGGGAGCAGGTAGAATCCTGGGAATGGGGGAATGTTCTTTAGTTTTTAGATTTACTTTTTATTTGTTATTGTCCTCTTCTGTTTCAATTGGTAAGAAATGAAACTAGTTCTCCCCATGATGAGTCTGCTTTGCCTGTGATGGTAATTGCTGAGTGATTTCTCCTTTTCCAGTTTAGGAGGGGGAGTGATAGAATGGTTTTAGTGGGCACTTGACATCATCCAGCCTGAGTTAACCCACCATAATGTCAAAAGATCACAAAATAAACAAAACATTAAAGATATTTACTTTTTTGTCAGTCTCTTCACACATCAAAAAGCATCTTCTGCTACAAAAGGTAGAAAAATTAAGGGGAATATAAGGGTCTTGCATTTCTATCCTATTTAATTCTGCAACTGAACCAATACAATGAGAAGGAAGGTTTACATGTTTCTGGGTACATTAGACCAACGTATGAACATATGCAATGTATGCTTGCATATGCTTTATCTTTCATCACAAACAGTTGCTTCTTTGTTAGACAGTTCAGCATAGAGTTCAGATTATACTGGGTGATTCTTGTTAGCATTAGGAAAGCACTTCAGAGCACTGATGTGGTTAGGGAGTGATACTAATGCATGGTGAAAAGAGAACATAGATGATTTCTAGGAAAGAAAGTGAAACAGCTGGTCTCTGGGGACAGATTTGGACAGTGAAGGAAGTCACAAGGATAAAAGAGCTGAGGAAGGGCTTGAAATACTAAGTTCTGAAGAGCACAGGGCTAGAAAAATCAGTATTTATTTCAGAATGAGTTGAGCTCATCATGAAAACTTCATTAATTTTACAGCTGTTCATTTACTATCAGTGATGAAATGCATCCATAAATAAGTAAAATTCAAAGGGAGTTTGGGAATATCCTTACAAAGATATTAAGAAGGTAATTAAACCACCTTCTTGAGTAATTAAACTCAACACTGTACTTCAGCTAACACACAGAAAAACAATAGCTTCACAACTTTGCCGTGAAATATGTATCAGCACTTTTGAGAAGAAAGAATTTGAAAACTAGAAATTTTAGGAATTCAGTTTTGTATCAACAAATCATATTTCCCTAATGAAAATTGGTTTTGAAAGAAAAACACATTTCTTTCTGTGGCAAACAAATTTTTTTTGACAGCTTCAGAATTTTTGTCTGCCTCTGTTTGGGGAAGAAATGTGTCATCAAAGAATTCTTGACCAGGCATAGATAAAAAATAGAGAGATCGATTTCTTCTTCTCTTGCATGATATTAAGTTAAAAGGCTATTCATGTAACTGTTTTATGTCATTCATCTCTTTCAAACATTGTGCTCTTCCTGCTATCCTGTTATCATTCTTATTTTCATTGTGCCTGATTTCTCATGCATGTTCTTCTCTTCAGGAGCAGCTTCATCAAGGAGGCATAGTTTCGCTTTAGTTATGCTAATTTACTTATGAATTTTACTTAAAATATCTATTCAATACAATCACTTGAATTTTTATACCTTCTATAACAAGGAAGCAGCCGTGGTGCAGGTTGTGCTGGAAAGCCTGTGGGCTGCAGAGATCCACACAGGAAGTGGAGAGGAGGTGCAGCCCTCAGGATGAATGCATGTCAGAGCGGTCCATGCAGGACTTTCCACCAGGACCTGGAGCTGGAACAGACAGGACTGGTAAGTAATACCTCTGTCCTGAGGAGAGTCAAGCGTCAAGAGCCATCAGAAAAAGATTGACTGAAATCCCCATTTCCTGATCCCCCTGAACCCCCCAGACTGTCAATGGCTACCTGTGTAGGTCTTCTGGCAGATCTCTGGATAGTTGAAATCCCCCATGAGAACGAGGGCCTGTGATTTTGAGGCTGCTCCCAGCTGCCTGTAGAAGGCCTCATCAACTTACCCATCTTGATCAAGTGGCCTGTAATAGTCACCCACAACAGTGTCACACGTGCTAGCCTGACCCTTAGTTCTAACCAACAAACTCTCAACTTGCCCCTCATCCACACCTGGACAGAATTCAGCACATTCCAGTTGCTCTTTCACATAAAGAGCAACTCCACCACCTCACCTGTCTTTTCTAAAGAGAACATAACCAGTCATGTGAGCTGTCCTATCATGTCTCTGCAATAGCCACCAGATCATAGCCTCTTGCCCTTACACATACTTCCAGCTCCACCTGTTTATTCCCCATGCTGTGTGCATTCACCTCTGGCACTGGTTTGCCACCCTTGGCCTCAACTCCAAAGGGCCTGGTTTTATTCCCTTCCCCCTTCAAAATTAGTTTAAAGCCCTTTCTATGAACAAGAGAAATGTGTGAAGACTGCCTAGGGAACTTCCATTAAAATGTTCTCCTTTTTTTTCCCCTCTGAATGCAGTGCAGAGCTGTGTTCAGCTAACTTAAAATTCCCATGAACAATTATCTTCTGCAAGCCCATGATTTTAACTGTGTAGAGGACATTTTATTTTAACTCTCTTGTCTTAGCCTATTAAGCCAGTCTGGCACATCTCCCCACTAAAAATGACTGCAATCCTACAGAGGAAAAAGAATCTCTTTTCTTTTTAGATAAAGAGATCGTTAGGACCTTCCTGATATTACACTCTAACATGATGTGATAAACCTCCAAATGCCTTGCATCTCATCCCAATTTAGCACTGTGAAATGCAGTCCCCATGAATGCAGGCTGAGCTACACCCAAGACATGGTACCAGCTGCTGTCAAAGTAAAAGCTTGCTTCCCAGGTTTATCACTTCGATTTTAAGGAATTCCTTTTCTGACTGTAGCTGCTGCAGCTTGAGCTTGCCCGATACACTGCTGTATCTGACTCTCTAGTATAAAAATAGGCTTTAGGAGAAAACTAAATCTCAGATGGAAAAAAATGTTTCCATGTCACAGCACTATCAGAATTCTGCTTCCCTCTAAATATGAAAAGCTCCAGAAAGCATGAAATTACAGGCTCCAGCCATTTGTCTTTCTCAGTTGTGCTTTCCAGGCCTGTCTCAAACCATCTGTAAAATCACCAGAGACGAGCTGTAGCAGAGCTATCTTCAACAAGGACTATCCCAGTTCCTGAAGGGAGGAGAGACGGAGAGAGAGAAATAAAAATCTCTTTAGCTAAGGCTATTGATGCTTGCCACAAACCTCCTGGGATGCCATTACACAGGACACCACTGTGTGAGCACTGTCCAGTAGCCTTTGTTCAAGTCCTGTTTTCAAAGAGAGTTTTATGAGGACTTGATCATCCACGGTACTTCAGGAAGAAGATGAAATGAAGCCATTAAAATGAACTTACTCAAGACAACCAATGATGAATATCATTGCACCCAGCTTTTCATTTGAAGTTTAATATATGCCCCAAGCACACCTCTGCCTCCATTGCTGTCAGTGAAGACTGACAATTTGCAATAGGGTAATTACTGTGTCACAGGACCAGTGCCTAATCACCAATGCATACCTGTAACTAGAGTGACTTTTCACAAGAACCACTTATGATGTGTCTGATGGTTTCATTTTGTCTTATTGTCATCTAGAGAACATTTTAATGGTCAAAGTGTACTTTTAAAGTGAGAAAATGTACAGAGTAACAGCTTAACCGCTGGAATTATCCTTGTGTATCTTTTTAATAAGGCAGCAGAAGCTGGTGCAAAGAGTAAGTTACCTTTGTTGCAAAAAAGAAACCTGCTTTCCAAATCACCAGCTTTCCTTTTTGGTGTCCAAACCTTCTCCCGTGACCACAGTGGTCTGATGTGATTATTCTTTTTCCCTTCACCTGGCTGCTTCATAGGGTAACCACTGAAAAATACTTTCTTGCCCTGTTGTCTTCCTCAAACAGACTTCACCTGGAACTCAGAGCAGATGAAGAGCCTGTCTTTGAACACAGAGGCTGCAGCACCATTAGCATGTCTTTGGCCTCAAACTCTGTGTGAGTGTTTTGGTAAACAATAAAGGTTGATTCTCTGTGACAGTCTGTAGCTCCTTCTGTTAGTATAAAAACCCAAACAGTGTCACCATGCAATGGTCCTAAGGAAGAGCTTTCCTGGGAAAAGGGTATCAGCATTTCCTATGAGATGTGTGGTTATTTCTTTTTCTAAGATGATGTAATGCTATTATGCTGAACAAAACAACTACTGATTTCTCCCTGAGCAAGTAAAACGAGACTTAGCAGTATGCAACTTGCTACCCAAAGAATTTTGTATATATCGCAAATTCTTGATTGAGAGATATATTAGATGTCATTGCAATCCAGCTTTTAACCTTTTTTGCTTAAAGATCCAATCATATTCTCACCAAACCATAGCTAGGTCCTGTGTTTTTTCAAAGGAATGTTACAAGGAATGACATAAACAAATGCTACAAAGAAATGTTGTTCAGCAAAAAATCCTAATAGCAAAACTTATTTAAAAATTGACACTAACCTGTAGATGTCAAACCTCATCAGCATCTTTGACAAATGAAAAAAAAAGTATCAACTCAAATAATATTCATATTTCTCCACAAAAACCATTCAACTAGTGTATTCTCATCCATACTTCCATTTCCAAGTGTAGCCTGGTAGGAATTTCAGAGGCAATCATTGAAAAAAAATGTATGAAATCACTCTTATTTTTATTGGCTGTGATTCCATTTTAAAAGAGCATCATACTATTTAACCACATCATGCAGAAAAAAGTATCAGGCAAATAACAAATAAAATTCACATTCACAAAGATTCTACTTTAGATCAGCTTTTGGTTGCTTGGAGAGTACTGCATGCATCTGAAAGAAAGCTGAGTAGCATTTCTACTAGAAAAGGCATGACTAAGCTGAATTTTGTTCTGAGTGTGTGAGAGAAAAAGAGAAAACAAGTAAATTTTTAATGATGGTACTGAAACATTTTACTAAGTCAGTGCATGAAGAACAGTTATCTTCTTAATATATATTCCAAACAAATACAGACAGCTTTCAGATACATAAGACATTACGTTGAAGTCACAACAACTAGTTTCTAACAATGTTTACTCTAGCACAGTAAGCTTGCCAAAAAGATTTATTCAGCAGCACTGGTATGGTCTTTCCATTGGTATGGAGAAAGGCTGTGAGGGACCTAAGCCAATGTGTGGAACTAGAAACATAGACAGAGGAACTACAAAGTGATTTAGCATATGATCTTTTTTTTTTAATTTACTTTAAACACAAGAGTAGCATTGATAATTAATATTGCAGTCTGCTTTCATATGGCTTTCTCTAAATATAAATGTGAGTTTACAAGGTCAATGGCAAACTAAGTAATTTACCCTCCAAATGTGGAGGCCCTCTCACTTTTTTTTTTTTTACTTAGAGCTGTGAAGGAAAATAGCTACAATATCTAGCCACAAATCTTGCTGTGTAAACAAAAAAAAACCAATTTAGAATCCAAAAGACCTCATTTACCTGAGATTCAACAGACCTGTGACACAAATAAAGCAATAGCATGGAAAGACAAAGAGATATTCAGAATCCAAACAATGAACCATACATCTCTTTGGTCTTAAGTGCTTCAACACCTGCTTGAGTGCTGAGGGGGAAAAGTGTCTGAGACAATGCTTCTCACATCTGTACATGAGCCAAAGGTGTCTGTCTCCCATGTTGCCAGTTCAGAGTGGGAAGAGAAATGGATGGGCAGAAGGGAGGAGAGTGTGCCTGCTCTCAAGAGTCTGTTCAGCATGGCTTAGGCACTTGGGGGATGGTGGAGTGACTTAAAGGGAGAGGTCTAGAACTCATGCAAGGTGCCAAAGTTATGTGAGGCAAAACCAAGAAAAACCTGCCAGTATCTGTGGCAGATTTTCTGTCTGAGAGATGGGAACTACCAGCTCACACCTGGCTGAACTCTCCACTGTCCACCAAGGAAGGTCTGCTGCAGGTGCAGAGAGCTGAGGTACAGAAGTGATGACACGGCTGGACTGGGAAGTTCTCACAATGAAAAAGACTCAACAAACATTATTTAATAAAATACCTTCTCTTTCCCTTCTGTAAGCCTAGCATGAGACTTAACAATCTCAGTGTAGAGGTCTTATGGCCCTCTTCAGGGTTTGGATCCAGATATTAACACAGCTCAGGAGCTCAGTTCACAAAAAGTATATTTTTAATGCCCTGAGTCCAGGTATAGCCCTATCTGTTTACAAAATTTGAGCAGAGGCCACACAAAATACTGACTTAGACCAGCCATTCAATGGCACAGCTATACAGGCAAAGTTAGAAAAAAATAATACCAAACACTCCCCTTGCCTCTCTTCTCCCTTTCTCCTCCTTTCTCCTCATCTTCCACAAATGTGCACACACATGCACATCAAGCTACCAGGGAGACTGTGAAAACAAACAACTGGCAGTACCATTCTGCAAGAAGGACATCAGGCTGAAAATTCTGATTCTGTGTCAGAAACAGTATTTGGTTGGATGAGGAAATGAGTCCATTTTGTGGGCTAGGGAAAGGTCAGAAGCCCAAAATAGAATGAGCTCATCCTCTTTGCAGAGTTCTCCAGCACAGGGACAGGGGAAAATATGAATGCACGTGTTCCTTTTAGCAGAGGCACATTTCTGCTGGTTTTATTTACATATTAGAGGATACAATCCTCAGAGGTCAAAGCATTTCAAAAGTATTGATGTCAGTGTGTCAGTGTTATCTGGACTAGAATACTTCACTACCAACGAGTAGCTGAAGCAAAGAGCCAGTCTCTGCCTTTTGGCTTTCAGAGGTGTTGGACTTAGTTCTCTCTGTGGCAGAGCATCAAAACCAGTGGCTGCCTTTGTGATACCAGGGGAGTTTTAGATTCTTAGAGGTTTACTTAAATAGGCTCAAATTACTAGTTGCTGAATTTGCATGGAGTTGGTAGAACACTCTCCCTAGAAAATGGTAAGTTGCTCAACAACTGCCATGCTATATTCAAGCATGGATTCAGAGATAAAGAATGGTCTGTGTCATTAAAGTCTTACGCAGGAGACACTCATCTTGCTTTAAATGAAAGGGCAAAAAAATACTGTCAATATTTGAAAGAGTAAAATCTGCCCTCTCTTTCCTCTGGGAAGCCCTTGGCAGCTTGTACTTGAACAAAGTTGTATCTTTATCAACTAGTTCTGGCTTGTAGGTCAGGTAAACCTCCTCAGTCTCTACTTCGGATTCATTAGATACTTACTGAAGTTATTTGTGAAGAAGGACTATCATACCTGAGTAAGAACTGGGTGAGCAGGGCAAAATAAATATATTTCTTCTTTTGAATATTTCTTTTGTTCTTATGAGAGAGGCTGCTAAAAGGCACAGAGTTCACAATCTCATTGTCTTAACCATTGTGATTTTTTTCTGCTTATCTGAATAGTTGTTAGTTTTAAAACTTCTTATTCAGGAAAGTACTGAGATGTTTGCCTAAACTTGGTTCTACTGAAAAAAGCGCATCAAAGAGATTCCATTGAAGTAAAATATTTAATTTAGATACATAATGAAATGTCTGAGATTGCTTTCCCTTTTTGTTGTCAGTAGAAAGAGTGTACTTGCTTCCAAGTCTCTCTTCCATGTACTTGGGAAAATTTCATTGTTCCCATGACAGGGACAAGCAATGCTAGTTCTGCTAGATAAACCTTGACTGATTCTCTTAATCATGTGATGTGCTCACAACAGCAGCTACAGAGACTTAGCCAAATGCAAAAACTCCAGGATCGGCTCTTCAGATACCTGATCATGAGTGTTTGTGTTCAAAATATGTCTTGCCTATGTATGTCAGTTTATGTATGTACTACCAAGTCAGTATTTACAGCAGAATTTGGCTTATCTTACGCAGTTAATACCTACAGTGCTGTACTGAGAAGTCCTCTGCATCTGTTTCTGGAAAAGACAACAAAGATAATGGTGACAGAGAGATATTTCCTCCTACTCTACTAGCATCAAGGATCTCACACACTGACATATTATTTAGCTCCTGCACAGCACAAGAGAAGCATCCTTACTTTATACCTTTAGGGTAGGCAGAGACTGAAACCTACATCTTACAGATGGAGAAGCTGGGTAGGGTAGAAAAATGTAACCTCCCAAGGTAATTCAGTAATGTAGTATGATACAGGCATACTCAGGATTTATGGGTCTCCAGGAATATGGCTAACATTCGGGCCACCATGATCTTCCATCCTGCAAGCACTGCTGAGAATGGGACAGTCAGATATGGCACTGGGCAGAATGAGGACAGTTAATCAGAGTAGTGTCTGCACTTGGTAATTGACTTCAAAGAGGCTGGGGTAGTCCTTTACCAGAGCACCATGCACTCTCCCATGGCTTCAGTTCTCTGTATGGTAACTGTCTGACCAAATCTGCTCTTTCAAGTTAAGTGTATGGCTACTTCCCAAAGTAACAAGACTCTTGCTTAGATTCTGAAGCATTTAACTTCTACCAGCATCTGAGAACAGATGACTCACTTGTTCCACAGTTCTGAGTGATGTCAACTGTGTAAGTCATGGGTGATTTACCTTTCAAATGATCTCTTATTTATGCCAGTAATGGAATTAAAACAGAAGCTCTGCTTCCATGGGAGAACTGACATATTCTTTCCAAGGACAGTCATGTTCAACAAAAATGGCTAGTGTGAGCCAATCAAAAACAACACTAATAGTAATGACTAATAATTACTATCAATAATAATAAAGATAATTAAACAAAACTAAAAGAGGCCACTGTTCACACTTGGTGAACACTCCATCCTGCTTTGGATGGAAATACATATGAGATTGTTCCTTTTCTATGCTTAATGTATAGTTGCCTGATTTAACCTACATATTACTATGGCTTATAATAAAAGTTGTGTAGTCTGCAGCTTTTTAATCTTTATATCCATTCAGAGGCATCTACTGAATGTAAGTGGATGTACAAAAAATGAATGGATGAGTCTTGAGGTGGAGACAAGGGAAAGAGGCAGTCAGAAAGGAATGGGAAGCAAAGTGACTCCTAGTGAGCAGTACAAGGCAGAGGTGGGGAGGGCTGCATAATGGATGGCAAGATAGTAAATCCCCATTGGGCAAAAAAGAAATCCTTTGCAGTACTGTTTATGCCCATCTAACAGTCTGCTATTACTTCTTGAACATGTCCTGCAAGGGCCCTGGTAGGTATTTGATGACTGTGTCTAGAATGCTCTCTTCTTCCTCCTCCTCCTCCTCCCCACAGCCAGGAGGGACAGCCTTCTTTGGGCGCGTCAGACTCCCTTCAGCATTAGCTTCTAGTGCAGCCTGGGCCTCTGCTTCCTTTTCTTCCTTCTTCTTTATCCCATACTGTAGGGGAGAGATAACACATTGTCAGTTACTCACTGAACAGGATCACACATGGTGCCTCATATCCTGTAGCATTGAACAACACTGTTAATATTCTGGTTTTGCTCTTTACAGACAGCCAAATTATCTATCCCAACAATTCCTCTCTAAGTATAGCCCAGTGGATGGACAAGTCTCACACAACAAGATCGTCAGATGCTCAGATTACTCAGAAACAAGCACAGGAGAGAATTTGGGACAATGCAGCCATGGACCTAGCAAAGACAATACAAACTCTGTGTTAGTCAGGTTTTTGGGGTGGTATTCCATTGTTGTTGATCCTCCTCTTTTTTGCTAACAAGTCTGATGCTCAAGTCCACCACCCGCAGTGATATGAAATTCCACCTGCAGCATTTTATAGTAACAGTTTATGGATGCAGCAAAACTTCAGGAAAAAAATAATTATCAACACAAGAAAGCAAATAGGACAGGACAGACAAACAGACTGCAGTGAAAATGACAGTTTTAGATATTCTCATGTGGGAGATAGCCTATGCAACTTCATGCCTCTTATCAGGGTGTAAACTGGACAGAAAGACCTCTTAATGAAAATAAATCTCTGCGAGAAACTCTACACTTGCACACTGAACTCCGTGCTTCTGGGAGTAAAGCTGACTCATACCATCTGAAAAGAAACATCCTTAAGCCTGCAAGTAGAATACATACCTGAAATTTGCTACTTCCGTTACGAATTGAAGGCTTTACATCAGTAACAAGAATCTCATTTTATGATTTTAAATTCAAAATGCTAGATTTAATAGAGGAGTAAAGATACACATGAGTGAATCAGAATACAGAGAGAGCTGCTGTAGTATTTCAGATCCAAGTGACTGGGACTTTATTTCCAACTGCTAGTTTGAAAGTAAGTCCACGAAAAACAAATTCTGCTTACAAGCTTCCAGGCTGGCAGAAACGTTCTACTGCTTAGTCATTTCAACTTCTAATCAGCAACCTTTATGGCTGCTCACACCTGCCAGCTCCTTGCCTTATCAGCTCCTCAGTCACTAGTGACCCCACAAGTACCTGCACAACTACTTACAATCATTTAACTTCAGCAATGTTAGGGAAAAAGAGGAAGGGCATTCAGGTTTACTATAGCAGCTATTAGCTTCAAAAATTATTGTTCCATAAAACCTTTTTCTTCATTTATGCCTAAATTTGAATTAAAGTACTGAATGGAATTAAGATTGCACTCAGTATATCAGAAACACAGAGTGAGCATAAAGTAACTTAAACCCCTGCAAAAGCCCATGAAATATTTTGCATGAATAAGCTTGAAAATAAATTTGAAAAATAAAATTAGATATGTTTTCAAAGCCATCAAATAATTACGTTGGTACAAAGTAATCAGTATTTTCTACTATCAATGGTATTGTACTGCTGAATAGACATGAAATAGATGCTCTTTTCTTGATTTTATCTTTTCATTTTCTTCCCTTAAAACAGACCAAATTGTAAAGGGGAAAAAAAAAAGCATTGCTGCTGTCATGACTTTCTGATTTCAAAGGGCTCTTGGGTTTGACAAGAAACTCCTAAACATCTCTGAGCAAAGGCTTCCTTTCTTCATCGTCACTAAAATCTAGGGTGACTGCCTTCAAGGTTTGAAACCAGTTACTTCAAAATCCATAGTTATTTAAATCAATTCTTTCAAGCCAAAATGTTCATTAAGGGCATTTGTCTTGTGATTTTTATACCTAGTGGATGCCCGTCACACCGGCTTTCATGGGAGAGTTGTTCAAGGCAAATAATGAAGCAAAGGAAGCATTTGATCATCTTGTAGTTACAGGGCCAGACACCACAAAGAAGATCCAACATAGGACCAGCAGTCACTGCAAAGCAATGACATACATGGCTAGGCTGTGGATGGTCTGTATGACTGACTGATACTCTCCCTTTCAAGTCTCTAGGTGATTCCCAGTGTAATTTACCAACTTTACAATCCTTTACTACCTAGAGAGAAGCTGTAGTGGAGACAACGCAAATATAGCAACACCCTTGCATGCTTTCATATCCTCCATCTCAAAACAAGTAAGTGTCAGCTTATGATGGGTTTGACCCTCTAGCTCATGAATTTGCAGCACAAACATCCAGGCCACAGGAAGTGGTGGAAAACAAAACCATCCACACAGCATTACCATGTGCTAACTCAGACAGAAATTCAATACTAGAGTAAGGAATTATCATGCTACTTGTCAGCCTGTACTGACACATTTTACTTAGGAAGCCTCAACTGATTGCCCCCAGAGAAATGCATGGTGCTAGACAAACCTTCACTTACAAGATATAGCCAGTCTTACCAAGTAGCTGTAGAATAAGGCAATAAATGGTCTGGAAAGAGATTTGTCAACATAAAAGGGCACTAAGGAAAACCAGATTTTATTGTTCCAGATTACTAGCAAAATGCCAAGCACAGAAATTTATTTTTCTTGGTTCCCACCTGTAGTGATACTACAACACACAGAAAAATGTCACTTCCCCCTAGTGCACTTGTAATCCTTTTAATGCATTTGAACACAGGACACCATCTTTGTTTCTCAGTTTATCCATTTAAGTCTAAGCTCTGTCATGCACTACTAGAATTACTCAGACTGTCCTCAGGCACTTCAGCTATGTTGATCCTGGATAATCTCTGGGGTTTTTTGTGAGGAGTAATAAACAAAGAATCATAGCCTGACATATGGATAAACCATGTAGCTTTCCAGCTGGTGGTAGAGAATGAAAGGTAAGACAGAGAGTGCTGGATATCTTCATCTCTGTCACTCCCTGAGTGTGTGCAGATATGTCTCTGAGTGTTCTTGTCACCATGCGCTGTTGCATAGCTCTGCTGGCTAGGACTCTGCCCTTCTGTTCGTGGAAGACGGCTAATTAATAACGGATAAGAGCAAAGCAAAGTCTGGAATTACAGTCCTAAATTACGTTGTTTAATTGCACATAAGCCAAACGAGAGCTCAGCTCAGGAGAGAAGTGGCAGACAGCGAGAAAGGAAGTCAATAAAGCTTCAGGAAAGGGACACTTTAAGATGCAAAGGCAGAGCTACAGATATATGAGCTGTTTCTACTTCATCTCTCTTACAATAGACTTTCCCAAGGCATCTCCTTTGGGGTCATCAGACGTTTTCAGGCAGGTTTCCTGTAGCAGTTATTTGTAGACATGACTTCTGTTCTTTGAGTCCTTTATCTCATCCAAGGCTCCACTTCCCCAAAACTTCCTGTGATTGCATGTGCCTTGCTCCTCTCTGTCAGTCAGGTTTTCAGCTCCGTCAAAATCCCAGCAGCTCTTATGCTATCACCTTAGTTCAGATCTTCCATTATATATCTCCTGTTTCTCTCAGGAGGCTCCCCTGAGGCAAGTACGCAGAGGCCTGCAGTTTTCTTTTTGCACCACAAGCAGAGATCAGATGCAGATGTAGATTTCAAAGGTCTGATCTGATTTTCAGCTGCCTCTCATCAGCACCCTCTTGTGGTGACACTGGGGGAATTTGAAAGTCACTTTCTTCTCTCCCACAGCAACATCACTGAGTGAGAAACACATGCCTGTTCTCCATTCTGATTACCTACAGAATTGCAACACATTCCTATGGAATACCCATTGCTCTCGGCATAAGCAGTGTTGCCATCAAGAGCAGTAGTGCTTTTCTGCCCCCCCACAGTGGAAATGGTGTGGAAATACAATAAAGCACTGCTCACCCGAGCAGATCTGATCTGTGCTCAACAAGCCTTGCTACTTTACCTTGATTGGAACCAATATCTCATCTCTCTTGTAAGTAAAAAAAAAAAAAAAAAAAAAAAAGCTGCACCTGGTTACTGGTCATAGAGGACACTGAATTCACTGCAAATTCAGGTCAAGAGGAATCCATTGGTCTCAATGGAGATGGGACCAGAAACAATTAAGAGAGATGGGAAACATAATTCGCTATGGATGCTGACTCTATGCTGAAGCAAATGGACTGATGCGCTCATTGCTCAACTGGCTGCACTATGCTAGCTTAACCCTGTAAAAATGCTCCTTTCCCACTTCCACATTCAGGTGGTGTGAACTACAGTTTTCGAACACAAGTACTTCTCTTTGGGAAGCAAGACTCTATGAGAAAGAACAGGCATGGGTATTGCATATCATGAATTTTTCAGAATACTTGGCAAAAAAAAAGATGTTTCATGTTTGCAAATATGTTGATTTGCTTCCTCTTGCGTACTCAGCATCCATATTAAAACAATGTCTTACTGCATTATGGTCAGCCTCGGTGAGAAGGAATGAGGTTTAAAAAGTTTCAAGAGTAATTAAATTACTGCTGAATAGAAAAGACTTCCATCTTGTAATCAAAGAAAACTCCAGTGTAAGCAATGAATATCTGACTCATGAAGAAAAGCATAGGATCAAGGGCTCCAAAATATTGATTTTTCGGCACCTGGAGAGCTGACTGACACCACTACACTGACTTGTGACCACAGGGCCCAAGATGAGCACTGTACATGTTGTACTCCTAAGCCTGTTAGTTGCTTTGGGAAAATTTGCAGCTTTAATTAAGAAAAACTGGGTTAGTTCTATTCTTCAAAGCATCTAAGGCACAGTAAGAGCAAAGAAAAGTGACATGTTCCATGCTAACAATTACAGTTTGATTGCCTAGGTTACGGGGAAAATTTTGCTCCATGATCACCAGGATGTGGTGAAGCTGCAGAAGTTTCCCATGAGAACATGCATTTTCCACTGATGCAGAGCAGGTGTGCTCCTAGTCAAAGTGAGATATGATTTCTTCTGTTTCTAAATGTTTGCATTTAGTTTTCTACATTAAAAACTTTCAGAAGCTACTTGCAGTGACCTTGGAAATCCACAAGTGCAAGTGCTTGTATAAGTTAACAAGAATTAGTGTTACAGATATGTACAGATAAATACATCCATAGGATACATAGGATACATCTATGTTTACTTGCACAACATGGGGTATCACTTGCTCTTTCTCCTTCCTGCCTCCCAAAATTTTTTTGCTTTCACAGATGAAAGCCTTCATTTTAGTACAAGGCTGGTAAAATTAATTCCCTAGGATGCTGCAATAATTTAGATATAAATATTTACATTCCACAGCCTCTGTTTCCCATATGTGAAAAGTTTTCTTTTTTTCTCTCCTTTTTATTTTCTTTTTGAACTCTTTGATCTTATTTTGAAAACTGTAGTCCAGTCAGCACAGGTCTGGGCCTGTGTTTCTATGAGAATCTAATACAAGTGCTCCGGTGCATGAGAGGTCCACTGCAGGATGAGAAGTCAGCTTTGTCTTACAGTGTGAAGCATGGTGAAGATGTAGATAACTGTCAAAAGAAATACTGTTTGACCACTCCAGGGAACTCATTGACTACTCATGAGGCTTAGAAATTATTACAATTCTGTATTGCTAGGTTTGAGCTGGTGTCCATCATTTCATCGCCTTATCGATCATAAGAAATTTGGCAGACTAGAGGTTGAGGCCAGCTGAAATTCAGAGACCGAACACTAAATGGCTGATTCATTTCAAGTTCAGCTCTCAGTAGACAAACTACACAAGCTCTTTGCACTTGATCACTTTTCAAATCCCTGGGAGGCCAACAAAATAGATTTTTTAAAAAACCCAAACAAGCAGTTTTCTGAGTGCCAGTTTTGTTTCTAGCACATTGCATTCATTTCTCTGTTCATATATCTTGCTATTATGAAATTTATGTCATCATTGGCATTTTTTAGGACATGAAAAAGTGCCCTTGAAGATGCAGGCGTGGGTCACCAGCAAGGAAAAGTGGCAGGTGACATAGCTCATCATGACAGATCGAGAGGGAACTTAGAAAGCATCCTGGAAGTGATATGGTTGCACCAGCTAAATTTTATGCTACCTACTGTAGTTCACCAATGTGAGGGACAGTCACAATCAGTTGTACTATTCTATCAAATAACAAGATTTGAGGGAACTGAAAATTATTAAATTATATCTAAAGAAAGAAAACTGATCACAAACATGGTTCAATCATTGCACAAGAAAAAGACCACCCCATCTTGTTCCAAAATACTACAAAAGAGCCAACTAATAGTCCCAGATATAAAAGGAACACTTACATCATCACTGCTGAGACTCCTGGGGACTAACTTGAAAGGAAAATTGTCTCCATTTAGGTACACATCTGATTTTTTTTCCCCTAGCTTTCTGCAGGACCTGAAGTGGAGAGAATTAATTTCTTCTTGATGGACAGAGAACTTAAGTAGGATTACCTTTCCAAAGAGGCTGCAGTGATAGTTCACTCTGAAACATAGCTATTGCTTTTAATGATACCACACTGAAATACAAGTTGCTCCTAGGCCATTCTTACAAGGTCATTCTGTCCTCCATAACTCCCCTGGACTGATAGGATGAGTTTGACAGGACATTAAGCTCCCTCAAACATTTCACTAGGAATTTTTTTTTTCTTCAGTAACCTACCCCAATATTTTCAAAGCTGACTCTGCTGAGAGCACACAGCAATGTAATTCTGCCATAGTAAGAGATGAGGAAAGATTAGTTAGGTGATTATCGCTAGCCCTTGCTGTGAGATGATTTAATTTTTGTCATCCATTCTCTGGGGATTCTTCTATGTGGAATAAATCTTGCCATAACCCATTAGCTAGGATCTAATTAGCACATCCACCCCAACTGTACATCTGTGGAAACAAGGCATTGCCACAAGCTCAGAGCCAAGACATAGTAAAATCAAAGGTAGTTTGAAATCAATTAGTTTCAAAACCTTTGACATATACTTCCTTCTGAAGTACAAAAAGTACTTCTCAACGCCATTAGCCAGCAGCAGAGAGGAGAACATTGACATCAAAATGCTTTAAAAATGTGAAGATCACTTTTAACAACCAAAAAGGGCAAGTAATAAAGTATGTTTATTGAGATGCTGTAGTCTTCAATAGAAATACGAAAAATATGAAGAGTAAGTTACTTATCTTTCTCTAATTCTTTTTTAACTGACACATCAGCCTCTCTCTTTTGTAAATCAAGGTAGGTTTCCTGCTCCCCAAGAGGCTCTGCCAGAAGCTGTGGAAGTTACATTTGTAGTGAATGAAAGTTGTTAAACTGCCATAGTGCTGCAAGATTGGCTTGCTGCTACAAGTTTGGAGAACTGCTGTCACCTGTCAACAGCCATTGCATTATATATCTTCCACCATTGCAAAACCCTGCAACTTGCTTGGGCTAATAGAGCAAAAAACACACCAGAGATGAGGTGAATGCTACACATTTCTTGCAGGTAAATCAGCTTTTTTGCATCCTTTCTGTTGACTGCTTATGGTCAGAGAACAGACGTTTAACGTTGTCAGTGATATATGAGCAGGCACAGACTCCATGAAACTCCTGATTCCCATCCGGATAAGAGATGTACAACTAAAGGGAAAGACAAATCTTGTATAGAAGAGCTTGTGGATGGTACTGCACATTTCCAATAGACATGCCATTGTTCTATAGCAACAAGACAATGGAGTTTCATCTCACTTCTATCTGCTTCTATTTCCTGAAGTTAAGGAATAAGCCTTTTCAAGAGAGAACAGTTGCTATAACAATTTTCAAAGGTTCTTGAGCTCTAGGATTGTGACCTGCAGTTTTTCTTGCACTTTCCATATACACAGGACCTCACAGCAATTCAGACAGGAGTGAGTGGAACAGATGAAATGTTAACCTCTTGCTGACTGGAGGTATTCATTCCCCCATTAGTGAATCAGGACAAGAGTCATGAGCCCATTTTCTTTCTCTCTGATGAGATGCTTTTCTCTGACACAGCGATGAATGAGACTTTTTGCAGTGGCATATTGGGTCTTTGTTGTGCCCATTTCAACAAGCAGCCCTAATTTCCCATTTACAGGCTAGGTGATACCTAGCTGTGCCCATGCTATCCTCCTTAAGCTATGCAAATGAAGGCTGGCTCTCTTCTTCACATTGTCTGAGCACTTTGGAGTTTCATCTCACTTCTATTCATTATCCAAACTCCATTAATGAGACTTCCAGTAGTCAAGCTGAGGATAGGAAGCAGTATGAGAGACCTTGCAAACACACCAAACCTGAGCCTTGGATAATGTGAAGTGGCAAACTGTGTTGGAAGGAAACACATCAGCAATTGAACCTGTACATGCATGTGGCCACAGACATCAAAAACATGCTCAGCTGATCATGGTGTTCCATGTCCCTGAGCACCATATAGTATCTTTTCATAATTTTCCCGTACTTAAAATATCTGTGCATGCCTAACAGAGACATGAATAAGTGTGAATGCTATGACTTCAGAAATTTCCATCTCAGTTAATTCTCAAAATGTAAAAAGAGTAATTGAAAAACAATAACTAAGAATACACTTCACTAAAATATACATGGCTTTTTTGGCCAAAGCCTCAGCATGTTTCAGTACAGGCCTCAGTTATCCAAATTGCTACCAAAACCTATAATCTTTTAAAGGAATACTTTTTGCTGAGAAGAACAAAATTCCTTTCAAATCCCAGTGCTCACTGCCACAAAAGAAGTTATGTGCTAGTGGAAATGTCTCTATTACTAAGAGCAGAGTGGTTAAAAAGTGACTACCAGACACAGAAAATAGCTACTAATCACACACAGAAGAAAGTAGCATCAATGCAGTGAAGAAAACAGAAACTCTGATTTGGGCAGAAGGAATATTGTTGCATGTGTGAGAAACACACAAAAAGAAAGGGATCTCTATGTGAAAAAGAAGCCAGCATTCAGCATATCTTAACCTAGAAGCAGGGCAGGAGTAGCAGAAAGAGCAAGTATAAATGATACTGTAACTGAGATGGCTGGGTTGCATGACTGAAAGGAAACACTGTCTCATGATCACTGATAGGCAGCTCCTGGAACAGGTTGAGCAGGTGTATTACCCTGTGATTTCCTTTCAATTCTTGCTTAGCAGGTATTGAGGTTTGTGTTTGTGTTTTGGCACATGGTGCTCTTGACCTGATGTGCTTTGAGAGTGGAAATACCCCATCTGCAAGATTTCTGCTGAAGGAGCCAGTAGGGAGCCAGGCAAGGACCTGTGGTATCATAAAACTAATTTTTTTCAGGCACGATTGCTTTAAACTGAAAGTCAGTGGATTTAGGTTAGCTATTACTAAAAAGTTCTTCCCTGTGAGAGTGGTGAGGCACTGGAACAGGTCATCTAGAGAAGCTGTGGATGTCTTACCACTGGAAGTGTTCCAGGCCAGACTAGATGGGGTTTTGTGCAGCCTGGCCTGGTGGAAGCTATCCCTGCTCATGGCACGGGGATTAGAACTAGATGACCTTTAAGGTCCCTTTTAAAACAAACCATTCTATGACTCCCTGATGGAGGAAATCATCCATCAATCTGTAACTCAAGCCCTGTCATTACCTAGGCCACACCTCACCTCCTCTCTGCGTTTGCTTTTCCTCCGTCTTTGGCACATCTGTCTAGCAGTGTCCACAGGACAGGGATAGCCCTGACACTAAATGCATGCTGCCTTTCCAAAGTGGGAAAAGAAAATGAAACAAACCACCTTATAGACCTAACTCAGACAATTGCTGGAAATTGAAACCAGGCTGCTTCTTAAGACTTGAGATCCTCTTCTCCAGGCTGCACTAGAGATGAACTTATTCTTAAGTTTTACTTCATCTTTCTCACCTTGTCACAAAACCACCACCATAATTTCAGTTTGAGAAAGCATAAGACTTCTTACTAGGATGGTGCTGTATTTTGCAGGTTATAAAGTCACTGGTCCTCTTGAATCTTTCCAAGGACTACACATAAGTACAAATGAAGTTTCTTGTCTTTGAGTTTTACTTTCGTAAACCAGGAATCAGCAGAAGTTCTAGCCATTGTGATCAGGATTGTATTGCATGCAAAACTGGATGTTTTCACAGCAGGGGAGCTGCATTTATGAACATGATCAGTAGAAAGTGCATAGATTACCCAAATTAATCAGAGCTGTGAAGACAATGTTGTGTTTTAGTAATCAAAATTGTGAGCCTTTTCTTAGCTCTGCACCAAATTGCAAATTAGTCTGTTTCCACCGGTATCCCATTGTGCAGCTTCCAATTTCAATTTTCATTCATACTGTGATGTTGTTCAGTGCTCCTGAGTATGGTAAAGCCAGAGAGACTGGCATCTCCAGACAAGATACAGGTACTTTAATAACTATTATTTCACTTAGCCAACATTTCAGAGCTTTCAGGTTTGATTTTAATTAGAAGAGCTGTGACTTCTTTTGTATCTTTTAAGCAACTGCCTTACTTCACAGTCATGATGCTCTGATTACAAAAGGTCAGGGGAACAGGAATGATGCAATGCTATTGCAAGATAGCTGCACTAGGAAAAGCCATGGTTTTGACCTGTGGGGTTCTTGCCAAACTCCTTCAGAGCTGTGCTTAGTGTTGAAGCTTTGAACTTTTTATTTCAGGCTTTGTCAGGATTATGTACAAAGCTGTATGTCTGCAACAGTGCAGGGCTTACCATGTTGTTTCTGAGTCATCACTGAGCAAATATCAAGAAATGCTCCTAGAAAAGTAGAGTTATATATTGTGTTAAAAGATTGCAGTGTGTTTGTGTGAGATATAAGAATGGATTTCATGTTGTTTGGTGCTATCAGGACAGACAAAGCACCTTCAGTAGTCTCTCTGCACCTGAATAATCCCACTCTCAGTAAATCAATAGCTAGTTACTCCCTTTCACATCACACTTGGGAGAAAATAATTTTTACATTTAGTTTTTGAACTAAAAATTCAAATTTATTTTGAAATTACTTCAGGCCACTAGTGAAAAACAGTCCATGTAGGTCAAATAAACTATTTCACTAAGCCTCAAGCATATTCTTTTAATTTTGGGCATTCTTACTAAAGGTAGATCACAACTGATAGACAATCTTTTACAGACTACTGTGGTTTTGCTGGTGTTCTTATTCACACTGCTCTGTGGTTAAGACACTTGCAAGGTATACACTGTAGAAATAGTTAGGGAGGAGCTTTCAACTGCAATTTCCTTCCAAAATTTCAAACATTGTCTCTGCCTGAGTCAATAACATATATGAACAATACAGGAAAAAAAACCCAAAGGGTGTCCAGATCACTGGGTCTGGAAACAAAGACGTCACAAACTGTCGAAGTTGTGAGAGTTTTTAAAAAATAGTGTCACTGAGCCTAAAACCTTTCATTGAAGAAGTTGTACCAAAAGTATGGCTTCATAAACATGTTAAGCAGATTGAATTATTTTAATGGGTTCAAACATTCTGTTACAGTCAGATTACTCATTACTTGTTATGTAGTACCTCTAACATTCACATGTTGATGTGATCATTAAATTGAAAAGACAGAAAGATTTTAGGCAAGTCAGTTCCCAGTTCTGACTGTGTGAGAGTGCTGAATCTAAGGCAATGTTCTCCGCTGACTGATGCCTCTCTAAGCACTCTCAGTATTCAAAAATCCCAGATTTGCTTTTGAGAAGTAGCTGTATTTTGCAGAGAGAAGCTGGCTTTTGGAAACTCAGGACCAGTCAGTGGAAGAAGAGCAGAGTCTTGTGTGGTTTATAATCTGGATTTGCATTTGTGAGGCATGTGGAGATAAAACGCAGTGCTGACCATCTGCATAAAACTGACCATTTTATGCAAACAACACAAGTGAATAGCCAGAAAGTGGAAGAGAAGAATCAGGACAAATGTTGGTGTGTTGAGTTCTCCCATAATCTGTGATTGTTTTTGCCTCATCATTGTGATCAGTTTAGTCAACCAAATTCCCTCAGAGATTCTTGACAAAAATGTTGGTGAACAAACCTCTCACTCCAGCCTCTGGAAAATCCTGGAGAGTACAGCGTCTTTTACACAGGCTCTAAAGTGACAAGTCAGTATGAGAGGCAGATTATGACTAGCATGACAGATCTTTCTCCTTGACACTCACTGTATCTGTCAAACAAGGTTGAGTGATAAGTCTCTGAAAAGACAGAAGCTTAAACAAGAGAATACACACTTGTCAAGGGAAAGAGCCTCCATAACAGAGGTTTGTGCTCCTTCCTTCACAGTGTCAGACGCCCTGCAGGAGCAGGGGTATCCCTATCTCTTGGCATAGCTTAGCAGTTTCTCATATGAGATTCTCTCATGATTTGTTGAAATTGAAAATCTGATACCATCCCCTACCTCAACGTCCAAATCCACACCTAATGCATGTGGTGGCACAGAATCAGCTTAAACCACTTGTCAAACACCCAGTCTGAATGACAGTGTTCTTCCAGATGCTTCTATTTGCAGATTTTTTCATTCACAAAAACCTGTAAGAAACAAACATATACCCTCACCCTCAACATATACCCCTATGTTGCAAATCATTGGTTTGGGGATGAGATGATCACTTTTAAAATGACTGTAGAGAGATTAGTCCATAGTCCTCTCAATTTCCAAGTCATACTTCCACAGAAACAACTCAAAGCCTCTCTTGCAGGTCTCAGCTTGATCTGTGGTACTCAGTCCTCTGTAATATGCCTCCTTTTTCAATACATGGGAGCAAGTGAAGAGCATATCAAGACTGAGAGACTGTTTCAGATTATTGGCTCTTTTATTGAATGAGACAGTATAGTTAGGACTGAGAGCTGGCTTGCTAAATTAGAAAGAATAGATTTGCAAAGGCTGGAAGGGCAGCTGGCATATGGATAGAAGCCATTGGTGTTGTACTTCCTGATTTGTGAAGTACTGTCAAACCTTACTCTTGTTTCTGTTAGTATCAAATCGACAGGGCCCTATCAGAGAACTGTTCTTTCAGGTTTCCAAAAGGCTCTGCATCATGTCCAAGGCTTTATTGAGATCTGAGCATGCGTCACTACTATGTACCTGTTTGTGATTTAAATCTTCTCATTCAGCACTCCTCCTAGAGCTTGCAAGGAACAAATCCAAGAAAATTTTCAATAAAATATGGATAGAGAATATCCCAGAAGCCTTGTTCTAAAACTCCCAGCTTCAATTTCAGATCAAAATTCAGCTCAGTTAAAATACAGATTTGAATTCCTAGCTTGAGCTAAAAACCCATGCTATATGAAACTAATTCAAATTAAGCAGGGACAGAAGAATCTTCCCCAAATTCCAAGTGGAAAATCAGGCATACACAACCTGATTAAAAACCCCCACCAAGCCTCATTACGTCTTCTGCACGTCAGTGGATGAACAGTTCTGTTTAAGAGACAATTTATCAGCTGTCTTCCCACATCAGGCCACTACTTGAACTATCTCTCTGGTTTGATATCTGTCTGAAGAATTCTTCCCCTAATTTAGGGTCAGATTGTTTATACACCCCTACAATTGAGCATGCCAGAAATAATCTAACAGCTGTAAAATGAATAGTGAGGGACTGGTCTGTGATGGTCTTAACTTCTAAGTCTTAAACTTCTGTCATGCACTGTTGTCTGTGAAGGTTTTTAGGAGGAGAAGAAACTCCATTTGCACAACAGTCAGGCTATCCTTAAGTGTCCAGCTCAGGAAACTGATTCCCTACTCAACTACTGCATGATTTTGGACAAGCCCAGAGATGCCCAGGTGCAATTCTACTGGAAGATGTTTTGAAAAAAATTATTTGTTAGGGTCCATACTCCTCTTTCCTAGTAGGTAAGACAAATGCTTGGAGCTTCAGAAAGTGACAGCCAGGAAGGCTTGAGACACTATTCAGATGTCCTTCCTAGCTAAATTCCATCAATAATCGCTGTATGTCATCTGCTTGTGTTCATTTTGCACACAGTCCTGAGTTGATGAATCCACCCAGCCCTGTGCCAACAATATGCATAGGTTTTGCCATCCATCTCAGTAAGATAAAAGTTGTTCAAGTGAGGATTTCAGCTCAATGACGCCATAGGACACTCCCAGTCAGTGTATCACAGTAAAAAAAGCCTGCATTTCAAGAGACATTTCAGTAATTCCAGAAGCATCATCCGGTGGTATTTTGTTAGCAAGTATCCAAAGTGACATCTTCTGGTGTAGATTTGGATTAGTGCGAAATATAGAAATGAAGTTAGAGCAAGACAGAGCTGCACAACCAAGCTGACTAATGAGTCCCAAAAGGTATTAGTGGGGGAATCAGCAGCTGGAAACTGAATCTGATAGGTTCTGCTAAATAATTGAACCTCTATTATGCAAGCAGATGAAAAAGATGTCAGTTTGCTTTCGAGCTCCAATGGTTTGCTAATGCTGCCTCACTTTTCTGAATTTTAAAAATGGCCTAAATCTGCAATGCAGGGAAAAAAAAATTAATTATGCAGCTTTTCTTATTGGGGTGACTCTGTCAGTTTAATGCCAAGAGATAAGACCTGGCATACAGTTTCACTCAGACCACCTAGCGAATTCTGTACATGTAGGCTGCTGGATTCACAAAGACATGTTCCATACCCTAGGGTTTCCAAGAGAATATAAAAGGTGTGTTGGGTTTGTGTGGAGTTGCTTTCTGCTTGGTAAGAGGAGGAGGTGTGCTAATAGTCCCTCCTAAGCAGTTCCCCAAACTACCTCCAGCTCTGAGTCTGACCCACCTTCAGTCTGGCAGCACTCACTGAGCACCTCTGCCATCGCTATTTAAGAAGGGAATGTGCAGCTGGAGAGGAGGTGGAAGGAGTGGGACAAGATGGAGGTGATCATGTGGGCCCTGCAGTCAGAGAAGAAGGAGATGAAGAGGAGTGCCAACTGGAGACTCCCCCCTTTAATCCTCTCCTACGCAGTTGTGCCCCTGTGTAGAAAATGTTAATGCAGTTTTGAGTGAAGGAAATCAAAACTAACTACCAGACAGTTTTGAAATCTTAAAATAAAAGGAGACAAATAGACAAAGGAGGGGTGGGTGATTAAGATAAGAATTGTGAATAGGCATGAGATATCTCTTGAGGGGATGCAAACCTTGAAATACCTAATCAATGAGGAAACAATGGAGTGACCTTGCAGAGGCGATAATGTTTTATCCATCAGATGTGCTTACTAGCTAGGACATCTGCTATTGTTTATGCACCTTAGATTTTGCTGTCTCCAAGCATTTAATTATTGGTATCAAGTGAGCTCACCTGAAAACAGATAATATACTTCTATTATATAAAAAATATTACATGTGTAATTTTGTTTAATCTTTTTCTTGTTGTTGCTTAGAGTGCACCAGGTTTTTTTGGGGTTTTTTTTGTGGTGGCTGAATGTATTGTCTTGTTTTCTGAAACATTTTGAAGTAGACAGTAAAGCGGGACTAGTCTTTATGTTGGTGTCTGTGTCTGTGTCTGTGTCTGTCCTGACATCTTTGTCATTTGGCAAAATAAATGCAGTGTCACAGAGAGGATTGTTTAAAATGTCACTTTAAAATATAAACTAAATATATCAGTTCAACTTAAGAATCTTGAATAAAAAAAAAATAAATTGCCTATTAAAGAAGAAAAAGAAATTGTGGGCTCAGAAGATGGGAACTGATTTTGTTAATAGCATAGTGAAACCAGCTCCAACAAAAGGTGAAAGTGTTAAAACACTCATATAGAATGACAACTATGTGATTTGTAAAATCAAATTGTAATATTGAAATATCAAAACAAACTGTTTGCTGATAAGTTAAACACTTATCAGACTGTAGCCAAAAAGGCTGCAGTTTAGGTTGTACGGTACAAATATAAGAGGAAAAAGGAAATAATTAAGCTGCAGCAACTGTGTGTACTCTAACTAAAGACATCTGCAGAGCCTGTCTCTGCACACACACCGCCCACACCACCCATTCACTGTGTGTAGGACCAGTGTGTTTGTCTGAAATGTTGTGTAACTAGTGAGTGAGTGTTCCTGGAAGGTTTTAACCCCTTGATATGCTATATATGTGTGAGGAAATCAGTGTGCAGTTTTTTTTCTCAGGATATAACCTAAAGTTAATGTTAAAATGTTTGTGAAACTTATTTTGTGTGAAGAGAAAGACAAGATAATTGACAGGAATGTGGGATGAAATTTTAATTTAACCTCAGAATGACTTCAGACTAGGATTATGGTAGTCAAGCAAATGGATATAGTTTGTCGGGTAATGCTTGGAAATTTTATATGTGTGACTGGAATTTGAAGGGAAACAGTAGTGTAGAGAATGGAACCAACGAAGAGGAACAGAGATGAGAAGGAGAAGAGGCATAAGAGAAGCCAGGGGATAAGGTTGATGGCAACCTCGACAAGTGACACAGGTTATTTCTTGCTCAGCAGGCTGTTATTTATCTGGGAAAGTAGAACATTTTTAAGAGATAGAGACAAAAGAGTGGTGTCATTAATGACTTTTGAAGATACTGAATAGGGAGGTCAGGGGTTTCTTAATTTAAGGTCCCACCAGGAACCTTTGATAAATCTTTTCTCAGGAAAAGGCAGGCCTTTAGTTTGCAGTCCACACCATTCAGCCTGGAGAGCAGGTCCTGATCAAGTCCTGGAAAGAAACTGAACTGCACCAAGAATGTGAAGGCCTGTTCCAGGTGTTACCGACTACTGAGACAACAGTAAGAATGGCTGAAAAAGA
Organism: Urocolius indicus; assembly: GCA_013401255.1. Taxonomy (NCBI): domain Eukaryota; kingdom Metazoa; phylum Chordata; class Aves; order Coliiformes; family Coliidae; genus Urocolius; species Urocolius indicus. The sequence continues at coordinate 29,292 of WBNH01001992.1, forward strand.
CTGGAATCATTACATCACAGTCAAAGGACTAATGGATGCTCCACTCAAGGATAGACACTGTCACATATACCCAGACAAAAACCCCGTGTGCCTTAAATTCAAGAAACAATAAGTATGTAACACAAAAATGAACACTCTGAAGTGTTATTTACCAATGAAGCGGCGGTAGCAAAAATTTTGTTTGTGATTGAAAACCCCAAAACAAAAAAATACATAACAAGTTTTGGGAGCATGAGAGAAAAATAGAATCATTTGGTAAAAACGAAGGAGATTATCATAATAGTGAAGTGGAGCCTATTAGGAATTCAGGAAATTAATTTAAGACCTAAGGACAAATATCCAATTTAATTATGGATAAACATGACTGAGAG
>WBNH01001993.1:0-57385 GCA_013401255.1 Urocolius indicus
CCATTCTATGATTCTATGAGTGAGATCCCTTCTCAGTCTCTTCTTCTCCAGGCTGAACAGCCCCAGTTCCTGCAGCCTTTCCTCATAAGGGAGATGCTCTAGTCTCCTAATCATCTTGTTAGCCCTGTGCTGGACTCTCTCCAGAAGTTCCTTGTCCTTCTTGAGCTGGGGAGACCAGGAGTGGACAGAGTAGTGCAGATGTCACGCTGTTTTTGAGTGGCCTGCTCTTGTGTGCATACGGCGCATCAACATCTGAAATACTTTACGGATTGCTGGCTAGGCAGAAAGTTCAAAGTCATACGTGTAAAGAAACTGCTGATCCATTTGCATGATATCTCACAGTCTCACTGCTTTTTATGTCGTTAGGTAGTCAGTAAGAAAAGATAAAGAAACATCTTTTTCTGTAGTAGTTCCATGTAGAAAGTCTTTTTTTTCTCCCTCTTAATTTTCATTCCCATTTTACTACATCGATTTGTATTTTGCATTTCTTTTGCATCCCATCTGTGGAACTGAAAGCACCGTGTCTGCTGCATACTTGCATTTGGTTTCTGACAAGACAACTAAATTCTAAAAATCTAAACCAAATATTTACAGGTAACTCTATCATCTGGAAGCCAATATTTTTTTTTTAGTATCAAGTTAGAGGCTATATGCTTCCCCAGAGAAAAGACACGTATATTAATGTGTTTATGCTTTGCAATAATAATATTTGTCCATGTGAGAAAGTGTGAAGGTTTTTTCTTCTGCCACACCATATGGCTTACGACTATTTACAACCCAAACAATAACAGCTGCTGCTGCATAAGAGAATCCATTCCTCTGAGCTGGAGATGTGCTGAGTAGTGAATAACTAAGTATACGTCCACAGATGTATTCCAAATATCCTCATTTACCACTCAACATCCTGTCTATCATTCTCCTCTAGAAAATTGATGGAGCTTTTTCTTCTTATACGCTTTGCTAATGGGGAGAGCCTTGGCAGCTTGGTTATGGAGCTTGGGAGCAGATAGCTGTGTCTGGTGACAGCCATCCAAATGAGACAAGGACATTCTGACTGGGCGCTCAGCAAAACAAAGATGTGAATCATGCTTTTAACTCCCTTTCATGAAAAATCATTTGTCTCTCTTAATCACTAGATTAGAAGTTTCTAGCGGGAAGAGTAAACCAAGTAATCTTTAGTGCTTTAAAATGTGGGTCACTTCTTGTCCTTCATTGATGGTATTCCTAAAGTTTGGAATTCCATATTGCAAAGATACATTTTGCATTTTTCAGCTACTGTCAGTCATTTTGGGATTCTATCAGCTGTCTGATTGAGCCCCTTTTTTTTTCCTGTGTTTTTTTTGCTGGTCAGTTGGATGATTGCTGAATTTTTGTATCAGGCATTGTAAGAGGTGACTTACCATTGTCAGTCATTCCTATCAATAGAGCAAGACAATTTCCAGATGTTATACAATTGGGCTACATGCCTGACCTTTGCCTGTAGTGGCTTTGGTTGGAAATGGCATTTAAACCATGTCCTGCCTGTCAGCAGGTTCTCTCATATTTACAGAGTTTTTTGTGTGCCTGCTCTTTCCCAATAGGTTAAACAATTGGCACATTATATTTATTATGACTTATCTCGTAAAAGCATATTTGAGGGAGGCTGAAATGCTCACGGGGGGTGGGGGTGAAGGGGAGGATGTTCCCAGGGCATCTTTTTCCTGTCACACAATAATCTAACAGTGCTCATTAACAAAAAAAAAAAAAAAAAAAAAAAAAAAAGAAAAAGAAAAAGAATAGCAGGTTTCTTGCAGTTGATGCTTTTTCTGCCGTGAAGTTTTACTGGCAAATGAAACCCACTGGATTTCATCCACCTTCAAGAGGGCATTAAAAGATGGCTATGAATAGAACTGTCCGTGCCTTCTAACATTATTTACTTTTGTGAGGGAGCCTTCTCATTGAAAAGACTTAAAATTAAGCCAGATTACTTCATTGGCAGCATTTTGTGATTCCTATAATTTGCTCTTTTTTTTAAATGTATCTGTAGTACATCTGTGCCACTGGGAAATTTTCATGTCAGGGCTACAACAGCCATAGAAGCAAAAGGACCCAGAGGAACATTCTGAGCCTTACTGGTAGTTAGGCTGGCAACCACAAACCTCATTGCTTCAACAACCCTTTGATTTGGATGCCTTTGTGGTCATCTTACAGAGAGATGTTTTTTACTTAATTAGTTTTCTTCCCTCTGCCTAGTGTGAGCAGGTCTCCACCTCAGACTCTGTTTTACTAAGGTCAACAGCCTCTGCTTCTCTCATATATGATAGATGCTCTATTGTCATGATGTGCTGACTGCTTAGCAATTTCTGTTTCTGACTGTGCAGTGACCAGAAAAGGTGTTGAAGAAGAGATCTCACAGAAATAGAGGCACTTATGGCCACTGCAGACAACCTGCAGGGCACATCTTATGTGCCAGTTCAGCAAATAAATAAAGTGGGGCTCCAGGTAGATACAGGTCAAATTCCTTTATTGTAGAGTCCAAGCACTGCTGCTTACAGTTAATGAAAAATCTCCTTTATAAATCTAAGGGCTGTGATATGGCACCATGTAGTTGTGAGTCCATAATTCATGTGCTGAGTCAGCCCGTTCCCACGTGAAGGAAGGAGTTACTTGAGAACGTGCTTCTCGGTGTGAATTTCATCTCACTTGCCAGAGATAAAATGGAATTACCAGAAATATTTGTATGAAAAGCCGCAAGTGAAGGCTTAATCTACATCAGTGCTATGGGAATGGGCTTCTAACATATTCCTACCTGAAAAAATGATGATGAGAACCCTCTCCTGCCCCATTTCTGCTTCACTGGAAGAGACAAATTGCTTCAGCTTTCTTGGATCAATGCATCTGTGCCCAGGTTAAACTTGGAACTGCATGGAGACAAATAAATACAAAACAACTGACAACAAAAGTGGCAGATGTGAAAAAATGCTCTGTATAAACTGAGGCTGCGTTTTGTCATAGCCTTTGCCTGCCAAAGTTGCTCTGTGAGCAGTAACAATGGGTTGCATAAACAAATGCAAGGTCTTGATGGAATTTGTTTCCATGCTTTGTTCTTGCTAGCTGTCTGCCATGTTAAGCAGACAATCCATTTCAATACCCCACAATGCAAAGTTCTAGAAACAGCTGTGAATATTTGCTTTTAGGGTGCTGCCTAGGGATTGCTGGACTTGTTGGCAACTGTGTTAGACCAATCAGTGTCAAGAAATCACCTAGTGAATTGCTGACCTGTGACGTGGTTTGATACCACTAATACCAGATGTGGAAGCCTCTGCTCCTCCTCCAGTCCTGTTTTTAGTTTAGTCCATACAACACTGAAATGAGAATTTGCTGTTGAAAACTATCTGTTTCCTAAGCAAGGAATCCATGAGCTTCATCTGTAGAGGAAAGCCTTAACTAAGGGAACATCCATATGGACTGTTGACTTTGTAAAAACAAAAAGCATATTATCACACTGACCAAATGAGGAGACTGAATTTACACACATCCATTCCTGCCTGCCCATGCCTTTGGAAATACTGTAGAGATAAAGCACAGAGGGTCTGTGCTTTGCTACCAGCTTTGCAAGCCAGTGAAATTGAGCCTGTCCTGCAGAGTGACAGCCTCACATTGCTTAGCTTTGGGACTAAGCTAAAGTGTTGTCTGCATTTTGGCTTCAGACCAAGCTAGAATTTAAGAGTAATCTCTCAAATCTCATGTGCTTACTTTAGCATAGCAAGTTAGAGCAAGAAGCTGTGTTTGGACAGCGTCCCAGAGAGACAGCATGGAAAGTATGGAACCAATTAACATCAGAAACCTGTACCTTGATGAGAATCCTAGTGTCTTGGAGTTGCTGAAGCACACCCCTATGGAAGTCTCCTCCTGGAAGTTAGACTCATTGGTTTGCCTAGAGACCTTTGCCAGGACCCAACTGAGTGATCTTAATGTACTTACGCAATAGCCTTGTGTAAGTGCGTCCATTAGCATCAGGAAAGCATCTCTAACAGTGATTATATATATATATATATATGGGTTTTACCTGGTGTGCAAGAAAAGGTTAAGCAAAGGATGAATAAGAGGAAATTGAGGGAAGTCTTCTCTCCCTCCTACTCAGAAGTAAAGAAGAAAGTCCTGCTCCGTCTGTCTCCTGTCTGTAAGAGATCTTACCCTTGTTTCCGCAGGCTGAACACTCATTTTGTTGGAAAGATACATGGTAGGGATAACAAGACCATGCAACAGCCGAATCTTACAAAAGAAGAATTAGTGAGTGTATATCCTGTGTCTTGCTCCTTTTTCCTCCAGAAATGCCTGATTTCTTAGATCTGCCAAAGAGCAGGTATGCTGGCAGCAGGAAAGGCTCAGCAACACTGGGATTCTGAGACCCTGAGGGGAGCCTCAGGCCTCAACTGTACCACAGGAAAAGCATTTTGAGCCATTTCCCTCAGTGTGGTTGTCACTCAGTATCTCGAGAGTGCAAAACAGTCAATCAGTGTCCCAAGGGAGGCTCTCACAAGCCAGGAGTTGTGCACAGGCAGAGGGGTTGACAAGGCTGCAAGCATCTGCATAATCTTCTCTAATACGGGCTATTTTGGATTTTAAATGTTCTTGAACTATCATCCTAGACTAATTCCTGCAACAAGAATTGCACTTCATTGTGTCATTGATCTAGTTATTTCTGCCATTTCATTCGTTTTATTGTAAGTTTTATCTGAAAAATCAAAACAACCCCCCTTCCCCTCAATTTACTATTCACCACTTTCTGCTGTCACAGGATGAACTTACTTTCCCCAATACCTCAACTAAACCGACAGTGCAAATCCCCCGTGAAAAACCTGCAGCTGTTACAAGAATTTCTAATGTATATCTTTGAAATCCATCTTTTGCCTCTTGATTTAATAGTCTTCTAAGCCATTACTTCAAAAGGGGACGTTGCCTATTTTTTTTTCTTGGGTTCAGTAGTTAGTGATAAATGAATCTCAAGAGAGAAAATAACTGAAGATGATGAATAGAAGAAGAATGTTCATTATTAGCTCAGGCAGAAAATGAATCCCTTTTCAGAAATTCAGGAAGTTGATAACAGTAGATTTTTTTTTTTTACAGATGATTAGCCTCATGACAAATCTATCACTTTGCCTTCTCACACAAGTATGATATGTTTTGTCTTTTTTCCCTCTTGACAAGGGAATTCATGACATAATGTCACTCTGTTGGAAAATGTGTATGTTTCTGGTAATTACTAGAAAATGATGCTGTTCTAAATTTCCATATTACACGGGGTGATTGTGATTAAAAAGTTAGACATTGACATGCAAGAAAGTGCTGGGATAAATCAGTTAATTTCTTGTAGCTGCAGCAGACATTTCCTTCTTCTTGTGAGAAGATGTACTTCCACTTGCATGTGCTATTCTTTTTTAAACCATTTAACGGCAATCCTGAGACAAAGCAGAACTTCGTACAGTGATTCCCACATAGATGCTGAATTTTGGTGCCGTCTTCAAGAAGGTACCCCATCCTTCATGTAAATTTTTACCTCTTCAGGAACTCTGTAAAAAGAAAGAAAAAGAACTGTCTTCTTATCCATTTTCAGGTCTGTATGTATTATTTCAGAGGTGCAGAGGTGAAACTTCATCCGACTACCCATCCCCCTATAGTGATATACTGCATTTGAAACTCAATCAGAGAACAAGATGTCATGCTGTCCTTCTTATCTGTAAATCAATATAGTATCTCTGCCTTCTTAGACCTACCCTGCCTTTGGACTTGATTTAGTGTTTCTCTCCAAATCATTCTGTTATGAAGTCAAAGCCAAGGGTGACAGAACCACTCTGTCACCACATGTACTAATTGCTCCTCACTGACAGCTTAATGAGTGAAGTCACAACTTGTATTAAATCTTGCCCAGCCCATTATAACTCCTCAGCCACATTTAACGTGTCACATCTGGCCACCCTTAGGTGTGTCTGGCATCTCTATTCAAAAGATGTTAGGTCATGCTTACCTAAAACATTTGACAAAGTGAAGACGCTAAAGTAAAGCCAAGGCTTACAGTTCCCTTGGGAAATGGGATGAGAAGCTGGCAGCATGGTCCCCATGGAGTCCTCCCAAAAAAACCCTGGAAGAGGAAAACTCAGTAAAAAGGGAATCAGAAGAAGAATCCTCTTATGAGTACCCTAAAATAAGGCAAGGTTTGCATTAATGGGTTGCTGTGACACAGGCAGAGCTTTCTGCACTTAAAGGTATTCTCTCGTCACAGTAGAGAAGTAATCCTTTAATGTAGTGAGAATTTATAGTATTTAGACATATTTTTCACTAACAAAGTAGGCTGGAAAGGCTAAATCCTGGGAAGAACCAAAAATTCACAAACTAAAAATAACTGAATGAAAAATTAAAGGAAACATCTCTTTTTGCTCCCTTTCCCTCTCATTTTGCACTCTGTTTTTCAGGGTTTTTTTTTTGTCTAAAACTACTAGTGTTTCAAAATAAAGAAATAAAAAACACTGCCATTGAAAATACAAACTTCTGCAATTAGTTTTGTTGCTGGCAAATTAAAATCTTTTACAAAGATAAGATGTGTTTATTGAAAAAATAATTGAGTTGACTTGGTGATAAAATGCCCTTTAGAAGTCGCTTGCTCTGGTCTATGATTAAGGAGTCTGGGTCCTGTGGGCTCAGGATGCAAGGTGAAAACTTTTTACAGTGACTAGACTGCAGCATAATCTGGGTTGAGCAATGCCGTTGCCCATTCTCTTCTAAATTCCCTGTCTGAAGGGAAGAGGAAAGAAACCTTCTGTTAAATGTCTAAATTAAATTCCAATATCTCACTGATTTATAATTGAATGATTGATAAAGGAATTGCACACTATAAAATGATGTGGAAAAGATACTGTTGCAGAAGATTAATATGCTAATCAAGGAGATTTTTTGCTCTGAACTAATTACAAAATCTACCTTCTGCAAACAGCTGAATAGGCTCAAGTTACATCTTCCAAGCATTTCTCTGCCTTTGGTTATCTTTTATCGACAAAGTTGATTATTTGCAATGTAATGGTGTAATGAAAAGTGAGAAGGAATTGTCATCAGTTCAAGAGGGTTTGAGGTCTTTTTCATCTTTCCAGGCTTTCTGGCAGTTTCATTTAGCTTTCAAACATCCAGAAAGCTGCAGTTAAACTTTAGGTCTTGGATGCAGCGTACCAAAATTTCAAGCAGATGTTTTTAGCCCGAGCACCGGTCAAGTGAAGCCCTGCACAGATGCTCTGGAAGCTGACATGCGATGTTCTCTGCCTGTGCACGAGTGACATGTGTTCTGGATTGCTTTGGTTTATTGGAAAAGTTTTGTTGTGCACAACTGACAAAAAAAAAAAAAAGGCCTTGTCTGATACGATTCCTGTGAAAGTGTGGAGCACAGGGAGCTGTCAGGGTGGAGAGGGTCAGTCAGAGGAAGACAAACAACCTTCCATCTGCTGCTTTCCTAGCAGTAGTAAGAAGCAAGTGCTGCTACAGAAATAGGACAGACGTGTGGCAACTCTCTCGAAAGATTTCTCTTTCTCCTGCAAGGCCCTCATTTTCAAAGTTACCTTGCTTTCACACAGCTTTTGTCTGATCTCACCTCTCTCATCTACCATCAGAGGCCTTTTGGTCCTACCAAAGGCTGCTTAAAACTTGTGCTGCCTGAAAGGAGCCCTCCTTTATCTTTCTGAAGCATCTGTTCACTATCTAATTTCAAAGCATAGCTGAAAATCTGTTTTGTTGGGTTGTTTTTTTTCTTTTTCCACGTGTCAGTGCTTTTCAGTTTCTTAATCACTTTGTTGTTACTGTTTAATTTGTAAATTTTTAGATTAAGTCTCTTTTTCCTTTTGAGAGCAAAAATATTGCCTCAAGACTGTATATCACAAATACCAGAGATTTGTTAGTTAATAATAGTTATTAAAAAAAAAAAACAAACACAAACCCATAGCAAAACCACAACATTCTCATTCTGTTTATATCAGTGTAGTGATTTTGACCTGTTTTGTTTCACCAGACAAAAAAAGCACAAGGAAGAAATGAGCTCTTTGACTGAGACAAAATAGTTAACCCTGATGGATTTTAACATGTCAGTTTTGGTCAATTTTTCATGGGTTTTTTTCCCTCTAATAGTGTAAGTCCCCTGTCTGATGCTGGGATGCTTGCCATGATACTGTAATTCCTGATTTACAGAGATCATATGTGCTCCTTGGTGTATGCAGGAATAACTTCAGTTTTCCTTTCCCATCCCTTACTCCCCTCTCCCTCCACCTTCTGCTTTTTTCCCTCATCCATATTTATACCAATACTGATGAGAAAAAGGAGAAAAGGCTACCTCCTACCTTTGCTTCAAGGCCTAAGAAATTGGGGTACATATCCAGCTGGGTTACACTTTTCAGTTTATGTGGATTTTTATTGTCTCAGTTTGTAGACTGAAGTCAGGAAATGCCGTCGTCTTCCAGCTAGCCACAGTACAAGGTTCTTAGAGAAGAAAGAGGAGGTGTCCTGAGAACTTTTTCTTTCCCTTTCTTTCCCTCTCCCCTGACCTCATCCCCCTTGAAATCACTGGTCCAGACAGTCTCATGTCAGCCAAACACATCTTTTAAACTGCATGGATACATTCCTTTCAGATCTTTTAAAAGTCATTGTTCAAGGAAAAAGGACTAGAAAAATTTACTTAGTCCTTAGTGGGTGGGAAAAGCCTTGAGAAAGATCTATCCAAACACACCATGCTGAGCTTATGACAAAAGCTGCTTCACCTGTGCTGAAGCACAATGTGTACTTGAAATCTGAGACTTAAACAAGATAAAGTACTTTTTTCCCCAGAAAACTGAAAGTTGCATCTTATTCATCCTTAAATAACATTTTCTTACCAAATATTTTTCTTCTCTCGCTAGGTATTTGGGGATAGAAACTCTTGGAAGAGAATCCAAGAAAATAACCTCTGAAAATAATATTTAGTTTTTCATAGTTATCCAAAAGAGAACTTTTCTCTGGAAAAGTCATCCTCCAAGAACAAGAAATACAGATGATGCAAGTCTAGAAAGTGAAAGTAATGGAGCTGTAAAGTTATGAAAATCAAGAGGATCCACTAGAGGTATTCATGCAATGTGACAGTTGCTGTTCTTCCCTTTCTGATAGATGCCTATGGCTGAACATACAGGTTTGGATATATACACACAGTTACTGTAAAACTGGTCCTACTGAAATCAGAAATCTTCAGAACTCAGTTGAGAGGTTTTGAAAAAAAAAATCTGTGAATGTTAAGTTACAGCTGTATCAAATAAGAATTCTACATCTATCATCAGTGCAATAGTTTGGCAGGGGGGAATTTCATCTAAAAGCAGGAACAACAAGTATGATTTGCCTGAGTTTCTCCTTTGAACTTAGAGAAAAATGTTCTCCACCTAGGTGAGCAAGAGCCAGCTACTTTATTGCTTATGCACATACATGTCTGGTCCTGCAGAGTGGGCAGAAACGGAGCTGATGCACTGAGCAAGCGTAATTTAAATAACAGGTTTAATTACAGCCCTCAAACTGGAGTGTCAAGCTTGTGACACAAATGCATAATAATTTCCACTGCACTTTATAGAGCCAGGAAATGTTGATCAACGAGTACTGCTTACTCTGTCTTTCTGAAGTTTTGATTTAAAATAACCAAGATCATACCAGTTCTAAGAACAATGTATGCATGCATGGGATTCTTCAAGTGTATTCACTTAAAGTGGGGTTTTTTTCATGGTACATGTTCTCAGTAGCAACAGACATTGCAAAATGACTATGACAAGATAATACGGTTTTAAAAGATAATTCTGTTGAGTGCTGGAAAAAGAATTAGAGAAATTAGTAGCTCTTGCACAGACTTAGATCTTTGTGTGGTGACATTTGTTTTCCTCGATGTCAGTGGTATGTCAATGATCACTTGGAGTATGTCATCGAACCATTCTAAAGGCTACTAACTATGCATTTTTCATTAACTCAGTCAGAGCTGTATTCCCACAGCAGTTGGACAATCTTCCCTTAAATCTTCCTTTTAGTTTCAGAGTACAAATGAAACCCCTTATATTAAAATTACTTTGCCTCTGGTTAACAGAGAATAGCGTTGTTAATGCAAAAAAGAGTAGAAAATGGTTCAAAAGCACTTTATTTTTAGAAGCTATTTGCTAAACATTTAATTTGTTTTATGTCCATTACCTACAGTAAAAAGGAATGCCAAAGAGGCAATTATATTTTCGAAAGAAACATTTTTTCATCTTTAAAATATACTTTGTGCCTTTTTATGAGACTCTCTGGAAAATGAAAGCAAATAGTTGATTCTCGAGAGGACTTTCATTTGCTTAAAAGTGAGGATTTTTCTTCTATTTTTTTCCTCTCAGCAGGTGTTACTTTAAAAGAAGTTGTTCAAGTAAAACGGGTTGTTAGTTTCCGTTTTCTTTGTTCTTCCCACTATCTTTTGCTATTCCAAAAGTGTCTCAAAGAAACACCTCCATGTATTTGACTGATTATTTGTTACTCTTAAGCCAGTGTTAGAAATAAATACATCACTCAAAAAGATTTTTTACAATTCAAAATGGATGAATTTTATTTTGTCCCTTTTTATTCAGCCACACTTCTCTTCCTATCAGGAATCTGAGCCCTTCAAATTTTCTTCGCTCTCTCATTCCCCTAAACCTGTGCAGCGTTTCAGTCGTGTCAGGAGGTTGGGACATCCCTTTTTTCTGTTGTATCTAGCACCAGGACAAGGGGTAATGGGATGAAGCTGGAACAAAAGAAGTTCCACTTAAGTATAAGAAGAGACTATTCTACTGTTCCAGTGAGGGAGCCCTGGCACAGGCTGCTGCTGCCCAGAGGGGTTGTGGACCTCCTTCCTTGGAGGTCTTCAAGACTCGCCTGGACATGTTCCTATGCCACCTGATCTAGGTGAAGCTGCTTCTGCAGGGGGGTTGGACTAGATGATCTCTAAAGGTCCCTTCCAACCCTGCCATTCTGTGATTCTATGATACACTGACAACTGCAGGATTTTTGTCTTGTTTCTATGCTCCAACATTTGAATTCAAGAAGCAGGATGTATCTAATCTGTTCAGTTTTGATGCCTCTGATTGTCAAAGCAAAAAGTGGGGATGAATTGAACACTACCTAGGTCTCTTCAAGATGAGAAGCCAATTTTCTGTTGTCTTATATCTGCTCTTTTATTTTCCATAATGCATGATTAATAGAAACAAAAGAGCTTGTCCCCTCTATTTTGAAATGGAACAGTTCTGTATCCAAAAGAAATTCGAGGAACAAAAATTTTTAACATATGAACTCTTTTATCTTTGGCAAATTTAAAACTGTCTTGCCAATTTCACACTTGAAAAAGTGATATTTTGGGTTTATTTTTTCCAGTTATGTTTGTCGAAACCCATGAAATAATAGAAAACATCTGTTCTATTTATATATGAAATTATTTTTGCTTTGCTATTTGCACCATGAGGATAAGCAATTCCATTAATCAGCTGTTGAATACAGGGCCAAATAGCAAGGCAGATAGTGGGAGCTTCAGGAAGCCTTCTAGATGTGAGCTATTCCAGGTAATGGCAGTGAAAGAGATGTGTGTCCCATGAGTTGTGGTGGGGTGTGTGGGTGTGTGTGTGTCAACGATTCCCTTGTCTTTATACCTTTATATCTGAAAATTCCCATCCTCCCAGCGTCTTGGCATTCATAAGTTAGAAAATCATGCACTATCCTTCAGTTCATTGGGTCCAACCATCCACTACTTCCTCCTCCTGAATGGACCACCATAAGAAGATTTATGTCAGTTCTCCCCTAGAGCATCCCTTGTGAAAACAAGGCTTGAACTTTTCCCCATGCCTAAAATATGGTGAACTTGTCCCAAGACAGGCTTAATAACTGCTGCTCCTGAGTGTGATGTGACACTTTGACTTCCTGAAGTCCCCTTCAAGTCCTAATCTCTCGAGATGCTCCCAGAAGGAAGTTGCACTTATGACACTCCACCACAGGAAGATGGGAATGATGCACATTCCCTCCAGATTTTCTGCTTTTCTTTAAGGCATCAATCAAAAAGCTGCCTTGGAACCAGGAGACTTGGGGAATGACACCGTAGACTCGTTCATGACTTCTTATTGCAAAGTGTAGGAAAGATCTTCAAGAAGGAGTCACAGTAGAACTAATTGTGCTGGTTTTGCACTATCATAACATTCATGTTCCTCCTCAAGTGCTGGTGAAAGCAGTAGTTCCACTAGATGCCAGTGGTCTCTTTCTTTTACTTATCTCAGTCCTCTTAGGTGCTGTTGTTCACCCAGAAACAATCCAAAGAAAGGCAGGCTGATTAAGAAAGAGCCAGTTGTCTAGTGTTACAAATATTGGCCTATGGTATTGCCCTTAGTGACCTAAGAGGTACCATAGCCCCAATAAAGCTATTTTCCCTCAAACATCACATATTAAATTGATTATGTACCATGTCATTTTAAAAGTATGCAGTTGCTGTTTGACTTATATGGTCAGACTGCCTGCCAGCTCAGCAATTTCCATCCTAAAATAACAGATCAAAAAACCAAAAAAAACCAAACCCCAAGCCCTGCAGTCAGCTGCTTCATGTTGTAATGAGTCAGATGCAGATCTGTGAGACCACTAATATCAGCCCATCTGTCCAAAGGGGCAAGCAAAACCATGCAGTTTTCTAGGAATTACAATCAGTGAAGAACTCTACGTGGAAATGGTTGGCAGAAGTATCAAAAAGAGCTTAGACCAAGAAGCATTTTCTGCTGTTTTCTGTGTGCTGTCTGTCTCTTTCTCTCAATATACATAAAACTGTTTATAGTAAACAAACTATGATCACAGACCCTGTTGGCCAGTTTTAGGAAAAGAAAAGGGAAAAAAAAACAACCAACCAAACAAAAAATCCAAAAGCTGGTAAAGGCAATGAAGTTGCTAGAGGTTTGCAACTTGGTGCATACTTAAGTGAATGGATGCTGGCACAGCAGTGCAAGCTTTAATAATATCTCTTAATGCTGTAACAAAATGAATGAAAAAAATGTTCTTGGCAGCTTTTGGATGCATTATTATCTCAGATGTAAACCAGACATGCTTGTGTGTGTCATGTATGTGATATTCTGCCATCGAACAGTACTCAGGCTAACAGCAGTTGTAGGTATGGCAAATACAACTGTACGGTCATGTCTAAAAGCAAGAAAAAATGCTGAGGCAGGTCACAAAGCTGAATAGTACTAGTACTTGCAGGGCCACCAAGATGATCAAGGGATTGGAGCATCAAGGCTCCAGGAACTGGGATTGTTTAGAGAAGAGGAGATTGGGGGGGNTTCAAGACCCACCTGGACATGTTCCTATGCCACCTGATCTAGGTAGACCTGCTTGTGCAGAGGGGTTGGACTAGATGATCTCTAAATGTCTCTTCCAACCCTGCCATTCTATGATTCTATCATTCTATGATTAATTAGGAATGAGTAAGAAAAGGAATTAGTATACTCTTAATTCTCATGGTTCAAGAACTTGCTGATTTCTTCAGAATACTGTGATAGAGATACATTGTGTTGACCACTTAATACCCACTGCACCATAGTGCTACAGTCCTTTCTTTGTAATTGGAACCTGAAAAGCCGTAGGGTAAATTCAGCGTGAGAAATGGCACTCTCAGAGTACCCTAGTGGTAGCAGGAAACACTAAAAAAAATCACCCAGGTAGCATGGCATCTAGGAAACAGGAAGCCCGTATCTGTTATCTTACCTTTTGGCACTACAGGGGTCACCAGAATTCAGATATCCTTTTTGATGTTAATGAGCCAATGAGCATCTGACAATCCCTGTGGATGCCAGCTTTTATTGGTTCAATCACTTAGGACCATAATCATGTATGGTCATATACGTGGTCATGTATAGATCACCTTTGTTGTTTTAAGGTGATCTATAGAGCCTCATACTTAACTAGTATATTATTTCTGCTAATGATGCATAGTTAAGCCCAGAGCAATAATGTAATGAGACAAATCCAATAGAGTTCATTTGTGGTGCCTGTGAAGGGAACATCTTTAACAGACTTTGAGTTTAATGAGAATATGGTATTGATTAAATTAAGTCCACAATGGCATAAACAATAACACTGAATTTCCAAAGTGTGCTCTGATTGAACTACTGTTTCAGATTTAGGCTCTAGGGTTAGAAGTGGGGTAAATACATATCCATAAATAGTCTTTGCATGGCATCAGTACTAATTAGTGTAATTATATCCCAATGTCATTTGCTTAATTTATGACTTGGCAGCATGGCTGAAAGTAGGGGTTTTTTTTCTTGCCTTCTCTGTTTAGAATTTGGTTATTAGGATGAGGTCGTTAGTTTACAATTAAGTCACTTTATTTCCTCTAGCACTAATATTAATGGAATACTTCATCACTGGAGCCCATATCTTACATTTCTGGTAAACAGAGGGAGGAACTCCTATGGGGTTTAGCTTCCCACTCCATCATTAAAACTGCAGGAGGAATTTCTTACATGTGTTATGTGAGACAATGAGGCAATTTCTTATGAAGTCAGTTTTGTACACACATTCCCATCTTCATGCCTCCAGTGGGCTCTTTGGATCTTCCTCCAGTCCTTCTGCCAGTACAATCCATCAGTTACGAAGGGGGTGGTGGTGTAGGAAATTTCAAAGTTTTACCAACACAAATCATCCCTAAACCTTCAGTATTCTAGAATATGTGCCTGGCAGCAGCTGATGCCAGATCTCTCTGAAAAAGGCCTTTTCTCCTGGGTGTGGAAGAGGACAAGGGTGAAGTCTTCTCTGGACCACTCTAGGCTAGCAGTGTGCCACGTAAATAAAAACTCTGTTAATCACCACGTGACACTCGAAGCAAACAAAGAAAGAAAAAGAAGATAAAAAGGAACAAAAAGGTAGAAGAGATTCCTTTCTCTCATCTGTATAAAAAAAGAAAAAAAGAAAATTGGTTTGAGGCTTTTTTATTATTTGTCACAGTGTGCTCTGTTTTAGCAGCCTGCTGCTCTCCCTCTGTGCCATTCCCCGCTGCAGAAGCTGCCACAAAGCACATGGAACTGGGTTGCCAATGGTTGTGTTGCAGTTTAGGATGCAAGTTGATAAGCGCTCGTTCCTGTTAGTTTAAATACTGTATTTTCCAGTCATGGAGCCATATAGTTTAATAGATTTTCTTTTTTCCCCTGAAACTAAATGACCTACAGCTGCACACCACTGCCATAAAGCACATAACTTCTCTTTTACAGCTGTCTTTGCCAGCAGTACCCACTTGGAACACAAGGTGTGCTGTTGTAATAAAACACTGTATTTTAATCCCAATTCACTATTTTGTCTTTTATCCTGCTAAGTCATTTTAGATCTTTTCAGTCATTTTTGTACTTAGGGAAATGATCTAGTAGTTGATAGGACTTGAACAAAGGCTTGGAGTTCTTAAAGGTCTTTTCCAGCTGAAAAAATTCTATGATTTTTTAGATATATTTTAAAAGAATCTCCAACCTAAACACACCTGAGAATGCGTGCTGTGGAATTTTAACAGTGTAACTGTGTTTCATGGCACGCAGGGATGCATGTCCCTGCATATGAACTCTACGCCTGAACCTTCCGAACTTGCTTTCTTGAGTTCCTTGAAAAATTCCTTTGGCACAGTTCCTGTGTGAAGCCTCGGGTGATTGCTTTGCAGTGGGTGACCATGTGAAGATGTGTCAGAGTGGGGCTCTTGCCAAGGCTCGCTTCCTTCCACCCTCTGTGTTTGCCCATTGACCTCTGGAGGAAGGTGTGTGCTGAAGAGCTCTGCCCCTTGTCAGGAGGATTAGCTGTGTTCCCAGTTTGTTGGGGGTGGCTGAGTGAGGGTGCAGAAGGGCTGAAGCTGAGCTGCTGGCAAGGCTGCAAAAAAAAACATTTAACTGGAGAGCTGGGGGTATTGCATGAGAGTGGAAGTCCTGTCCTGACATTCCTTCATCCATCTCACATTCCAGGCTCCTGCATTCATCTCAGATGTCTTCCAGAAGCCTTCCCAGGAGAAATAGCTGCCTCATGCTTAATAGAGGAAATACTGAAAGCTCCTGAGGTTTTAAATCTGAGAGATGGATGCAGTTTTTTGCCTTTGGCAACGCAAACAATGTTTAACTCATCTCTTGCCACAATCAGGGGCTGAAGAACTACCTTAAAATTTTTGTTTGCTTGAGTAAAGGATGCTACCCTGTGTAGGCTCTCAATGGTCTTAAAAGTGAACAGCTTTTTGGCATTAAATCATATAGTTTAGTAGGAGCTGAGGAGTTATGTTGAGAAAAATGGAAGTGATGTGGTATTTGGCTCAGATTTTCAAATCTAAGGTACATTAAGCTCTTGCACCTAAAGTTGGCTCTTTAGCAGGGGTTTTGAAGTGTCAACTAACCATTAGGAAAACAGATCATTTAGCAAGTCTCTTCCTCCTCCACGATTTGAGACCCTAAATAGCTATTAAAATAAGTGAAGGGCTTCATCTCCCACAATGGCTGAAGTTAGGGACAATGGAAACTTAGTCTGGTGTAGGACTGACTCCTAGAGATTGCTCACAAACAGAGACAGCGGCCTTTTAGGATTCTGTCACAGAGGCCAAAGTCTGAATATCCACATGCATGGATGTGTTCGTGTGTATACTGTTGTAAATAGGCCACTTCTGAGTTGGAATTGCAGCAGATTAATGTTAATTGTGTTGTAAATGTTAATTGTGTTGGTTAGATATTTTGAATCATATATATAATTCTCCCATGCTCTGATGTTCAGTTTATGTTAATGCTTACAATGCTGAAAATCCAAAGTAACTCCTTGAAACAGCAGCTTTAGCACAGATTTTACCAGAGTGTAAAGGGAAACAGGTATCTGAAGAGGGACAGTTAAGACACAGAAGATAAATTAATTGCTATGATATATGCAGTAATTTTGCTAGATAAACAGAGGAGGTAGAGATAACATTCACACTCTTTAGAAAAAGAAATAGCCATTCTTCATAAAAATAGATGCTAATGTTCCTGTAACTCGGTACAGATATGAAATACTTTTCTTTCTATTAATTTTTACCAACTTGCTTCCTTCACACCTTTGACAGCCTTTTGAGGATAGCTGTTGTTGATATTTAGTGTTTGCAGGAGTACCAGCTGTATACTTGGCCCTGTCTTAGCATTTAAGGGTGGCAGCTTGGACAACCGGTAAGGCAAAAAGAAATCTTAAAATCAATGTACCTTTATAAGGAGCATGTTGCAAGTGGATCTGAAAGGGTCAAGTAAAGCAGGGATGTTGTGGAAATTTGAACACAAGAGGTGATACAGGGCAGAAGACAAGAAAACTGAAAACCTGGCAGGCAGGATGGCTGGGAAAAAAGGGATGGGGTAAAGAAGTCAAGATAAAGCTTAACAAGGGGAAGATAAATTAGAAGGACCCAGAATTACACTGAGCTTAGAAGGTGCTGACATCTGTTTTGATTTTGGAGGGAAGCCAACGGTGAAGCTAAGAAAGATACAGGGAGAGAGGAAGGAAAAGAAGTGATCAAACTTCCAAGAAAGAAACACATGTTTATTTGGCAGCATTTTGATTTGTATGCCTTTGTGCACATGGGAAGCCAGAAAGGAGGAGTAGAGACTCCAGTAATCAGAATGAGATACATGTGACAAGTGGAGCAAAGGATTGCACTCTAAGGATGGAGATAAAACGGTGCATTTTGAAGATGCTGGATAGATAAGTGTCATGACTTGGACATGATTTGGATGAGGCTAAGGGGGAAAAGAATAAAACACAACACCCAAATGTGGGACGGAGTGATAGAAAAAGGAGTGGTATTGTCAACAGCACTGGAAAAGTTTTGTAAGTAAAGGTAAATTTGGCCATTACCCATCAAAAATGACACATAATTCCACTTTTTTGTGGATAGCTAATTGAAACATAAACAATGATTTGGGGTTTTTTTTCATTGAATAAATACAGTGTTAACTTCCAGCACTGAATCAGTTGCCAGCTAATTTAAACCACTCTAGGTCTGTAAAAGGCCTCACATTTCATAACATAGCCCTGTTGCAGTGGTTGTTAGTTCTTGGATTATATACATCTTTCAGATAACAGTGGGGTAGGAAAAATGTGTGTATTTTTAAGGGAAAATATAATCGGAAGATCCCAGCAGTTGACAAGGAAATGTAAGGCAAAATGTTAGCAGCTTAAGTAGGCAGCCTGTACATGAATATGCCTGTACTCTCTCTGGGTGGCTAGATTTCATGATATCTCTTAAATTTCATTGGCTGTCAATCTCTCTCTCTGTCTTGCTCTTTTTTATTTCACTACCACAAACAAATGAAGTATCAACTTGTAACTAATCAAATATGATGGCTAGTATTACTCTTGATGCCTTCTGGGACCACAGTGCAAGGAAAAAGCTGTTTCCCAGCCACTATTGATAGAGCTACACAGAGCTGTTTATTCCAAGAATCTTTATGCTAACCCAGAAGTTACCAGTTTTAGTCTACACAGATGAAAGTTGTGGCTGTTTCTTTCAGGACTGACAACAAATTTTGTTTCTCTGGCAGCTGTCAGGTCCAGGCCACCCATGAGAAGTCATTCTCTTCATGAACCATTATGGACTACCCAAGTGAGAGAGCTGGACAGTTGTTTGATAGACATGTATCAATATTGTGGTGGCATTATGTCTTGGCTGACAGACAACATTGAAACTAGGAGTTGCCAATATTATTGTGACATTCACAAAACTTAACAATGAATTAAAAAAAAAGCAGTGAATTTAAGCATTTCTCCTCACCATTGTGCCTCTTTTCTTGCTGTCCTCTACTCCTGAATTGTGATGGTGCTACTGATACCAACCTGGCTGTTAATTCTGGGGACGTGAGGGCAGCCCTCACTCCTGAGGGTAGCCACGCTTTCCTTCCATCCCCTCTGTCCAGGGATATCCCATTCTGTTCCCAGTAAAATGCCAGAGCACACCTGCATCAATGAGGGTAGTGGCACAGATCCTAAGGACCTGCAAGGGTAAAAGACAAGGCTCCAGCATCATTTCTGCACTTAGGCCCCATGCAGAGTCACACCTGGGCACCCAGCAAAAGCACATCATATAAGAAACTGAGAAGTTAGCATAGGGAAGAGGTTCCTGATGCCACTGAGATACTTGCAGAAACCAGTCTACTGTGTGACATCACAGATCTAAGTTCTTGAGGAATATGGTGATTTTTGTCTTATTTCAACATACAGATGAACATACTGCTTCTTTTCAATGTCTTGGTGCAAAACAGTTTAAAATGTGAAGCTGTATTTATTAACCTAATGCTTCTTCCAGTTGGGAGACACAGCAATTCCTGTAGGTTTTTTGTTAGCTGTGCAAGGACAGTTGTGGCTGGTCTATGAGAACAGAAATTATTCATGCAGTCTGTCTGGAATACAGATTACATCCTTTATTTTTAAACTATTAGAGGAAGGACGTGCTTGAGAAGTGGAAGGAAATTAAAATGTTTAAGTACGAGGAAAGTTAGTTCAGCTCCTGCCCCTCCCCTCAGCAGTTTCCTTGTGCAACATCAAGGCCAATCTCAGTCATTTATCAGCAGTCCTGACTAACCAAGGAGGTCCCGGTGGACTGGAAGGTAGCAAATGTGATTGTTATCTACATGGAGGGTTGGAAGGGAGATCCAGGAAACTACAGGCCTATCAGCCTGACCTTGGTGCCAGGAGAGGTTATGGAGCAGATCATCCTGCTTGCCATTGTGAGGCACAAACAGCACAACCAGGGGTTCAGGCCCAGTCATCATGGCATTACGAAGAGCAGGTCCCGCTAGACTAACCTGATCTCCTTCTGCAACAAGGTGATCTATTTAGTGGATGAGGAAAATGCTGTGGATATTGTTTACTTGGACTTTAGTAAAGCCTTCAACACAGTCTCTCACAGCATCCTACTGCAGAAACTGGCTGCCCATGGCTTGTGTGGAATGGATGTTGCCTGGGTGGCTGGGCTTAGAGAGTGGTGGTGAATGGAGTTAAATCCAGTTGGTAGCTGGTAACCAGTGATGTTCCCCAGGGTTCAGCGCTGGAGCCTGTTCTGTTTAATATCTTTAGCAGTGATCTGAATGAGGGAATCCAGTGCTCTCTCAGTAAGTTTGCAGACAACACCAAATTGGGCGGGTGTGTAGACCTGCTTGAGGGTGGGAAGTGTCTTCAGAGGGACCTGGACAGGCTGCATTGATGGGCTGGGGCCAATTGTATGAGGTTTAACAAGGCCAAATGCTGAGTCCTGCACTTGGGCCATGCAGTGCTACAGGCTTGTGGCTGGAAAGCTGTCCTGCAGAAAAGGAGCTGGGAATGTTAATCAACAACCAGATGAACATGAACCAGCCAAGAAGGCTGATGATGTCCTGACTTGTACTAGAAATAGTGTGGCCAGCAGGACCAGAGAAATTGTGTGGTCACTAGAGGAGTGCTTATCTCACTATACTTGGCACTAGTGAGGCCACACCTCAAATACTGTGTCCAGTTCTAGGCTCCTCACTACAAGAAGGACACTGAGGTGCTGGATCACGTCTAAAGGCAAGCAATGAAGCTGGTGAAGGCTCTGAAGAACAAGTTTTTTGAGGAGATGCTGACAAAACTGGAGTTGTGTAGCCTGGAGAAGAGGAGGCTGAGGGGAGACCTTACCAATCTCTACAATTATCGTAGAATCATAGAATGATAGAATCATAGGATCATAGAATGGTAGAGGTTGGAAGAGACCTTTAGAGATCATCTAGTCCAACCCCCCTGCAGAAGCAGGTCCACCTAGATCAGGTCGCACAGGAACACATCCAGGTCGGTCTTGAAGACCTCCAAGGAAGGAAACTTCATGCTCTCCCTGGGCAGCCTGTGCCAGGGCTCCCTCACCTGAACAGTAAAATAGTTTTTTCTTATATTTAAGTGGAACTTTTTGTGTTCCAGCTTCATCCCNTGGGGGAGAAGAACTTCCCCTGACCTGCTGGCCACACTCTTCTTGATGCATCCCAGGATGTCATTGGCCTTCTTGGCCATGAGGACACATTGCTGGCTCACGGTTAGTTTATTATCAACCAGCACTCTCAGGTCTCTGCAGAGCTGCTGTCTAGCTGGTCAATCCTCAGCCTGTACTGGTGTACGAGGTTGTTCCTTCCCAGATGCAGGACTCTGCAATTGTCCTTGTTGAACCTCATGAGGTTCTTCTCTGCCCAACTCTCAAGATGGTTGAGATCCCGCTGAATGGCAGCACAGCCTTCTGGGGAATCAACCAGTCCTCTCAGGACTGAATTACTTGAAAGGAGGTTGCAGTGAAGTAGGTGTTGGTCTCTTCTTCCAAGTAACAAGCAATACAACAAGAGGAAGTAGTTTCAAGTTGTGCCAGGGGAGGTTTAGATTAGATGTGGGTATGAAAGAGTTGTTAAACGTTGGAACAGGCTGCCCAGGGAAATGATTGAGTCACCATCCTTGCAGGTATTTAAAAGACATGTAGCTGTGGCACTTAGTGACATGGTTTAAATATGAACATGGTGTTAGGTGAGTGGTTAGACTTGATAATCCTAAAGGTCTTTTCCAATTGGAATTATTCTATGATCTGGAGTTTTGCTTTCTTTGACATTACTGTGTGCAATCATCATCTTACAACATTCATTATTACCAAAGAAAACTGAGCAAGAAACCCCGTTTTTAAACAGCATTGCTTTGTAACCGGGGTATTATATTTCACATGGGAAAATCAGTCTAATTTCCTGCTAAGCAATCTATTATATTGGAGCGGGAAGGGAGCTGCAAGGGCTACTGCTGCTACTATTTATGTGTACATGCTCACAGAGGCAGGACTTAAGGTATAGAACTTTGTATTACATA
Source organism: Urocolius indicus (assembly GCA_013401255.1). Lineage (NCBI taxonomy): Eukaryota > Metazoa > Chordata > Aves > Coliiformes > Coliidae > Urocolius > Urocolius indicus. The sequence goes on from WBNH01001993.1 coordinate 21,868, forward strand.
GGCTGGTAGAGGGAAGGTCTGTGCATTCTGAGATGGATTGACTCCTTTCCACTTGGACATTAACAAAAATACAGGAGTATGCTAGGGTAGCCAGAATAAAATGAAACTAGATTAGACTTGCTGCTGAGAAATGCAGAGCATCTCCATTCATTTAATATTTGTTCACTTAGGCATTTGACTAAGGAGGCATGAGGGAGCACAAGAGCTTTACGCTTGCTAGAAATAAAATAGTCCTAGCCAGCATCTGATTTAAAAACAGCACTCTGTAGCAGTATTGCTTTTGCTTGGCTGGAGCAATAGCTTCTGTCTTGATTCCTTTTAGTTTTAGTATTGCTCACCTAAATATAGCTTTGCTTATCACAGTCATCTGGTCCTTTACAAGAATAAGGCTGTTATTTTTTTAAGGAAAATGATTCTCTAAAGCTGTTCTATTTGAAAGCTCAAACCATCAAACTCACTGATTTCTTCTCTTGCTGCATTTCCAGGTTGACTTGTCAGATCACTTTCAAACATTGTGCTGGGGAATATTTGGGAACCAGAGCTTAATTTGCCCTTTCAGTGGCCAGGACCAGAGCTGAATGATCCAATCATGTCTTAACCATTACCTCTGTTTCTAGGGTACCTATTGCTATCACACTGCAGCCTGTGGTCTGCTTTGATTGCCTCCACTGCTTAGCTCCATGTTGTCCTCTCGTTCCAGTGACTGAGCTTCCAGAATGGTTCTAGAGCACAGATTTTAATGCCAGGCAATCACTGGTATCACCTGTATAATATAGTCTCAGGGATTTCAGCATGGAGCCTATTCAACTCATCATTTATGTCTGATCAGTTCTAGGGATCCCAGATCTAGTGGGGAAGGTTCTTCTTTGTCTGTCTCTTAAGTTATGGAGGAACAGTTGTGAAACCATAAATGTCTTGACTTCAGCACTTTGATTGCATTGGTTAATAAAGTCTGAAGTGGACAAAGATGAAGAGGAAGGCTAGGGAGAAGGTAGCACATTCATCATTCTCCAGGCAGAATCCATCAAGAATTACATTTAATATACCTGAGCAACAGTGGCTGTCTTGGCAAGCTCTCTGTCTTTCCTGTGTGCATGCACATGTATGTATATGCACACACATACACACCCTCAGTCTTTGATACAATAGAATTTGTGATGATTGCTTGGCTCCCTCACCTACATGTAAGTCCTTCCAGGTGTAACATATGCTTCTGGGGAGCACAGTAACATCACTGTGCCAGCTGAGATCTGTGTACAGTTGTCCTCTGCTTAAAGCAAATGTGCTCTTTGTTCCGATGAGATGCCATTTCTCATTTACATCAGGCTTTTTGCAGTACTGCATCCCTGAGGCTGGAGTTCTGGGATGGCAGAGGAAGAAGTATGGCTTCAGCAGAGGTTATGGCTCATTTCAAATTTGCTCTGAACGACCAGATGTTATCTCAGTGGAAATGTAACCCATTCTAATACCCACATCTGCTGGTATAGGTCCCATCACTCACGATGTGCCTGAAAATTGTGTGTGTTTTAACTATAAAAGGAAGAGATGCTTAAAAAAAATCTAGAAATGTGACTTGCTTGTGTCATTTGTACAGTGGAGTAAGTAAACAGGAGCACTAATAAGCAAAGTGTGAAGCTTGGCTTAGAAAGCATGCAAATCCAATGAGAAGCATATAGAATTTCAGATCAGACAACATTACTGTGCTAGGTGAAAAGGAGGAACTGCTCTGAAATGCTGAAGCAGCTTAGACCCAAATGCATTAATTTCAAGTTGAAAGACTTATCACAAACCAATGCAGGGCTGGTGTTGTTTGGGTTTCTTTTTTGCTGTCTACCTACCTGTCAGGGGTAAATCCTTCTTGCATTCTTCTCCCACTGGCGATGCCATGGAAAAGCAGAAGGCTGTGCTTGGGTTCACTGAGCTGGAACAGCATATTGATGTAAACAGACCTGGGACCTGCTGAAAGAGATGCCTGCTTGGCATTAACACCAACTTGAGTTCAGACGGGATGTACATCTGTGCCTCATTGATAATGTAATAACCTTCATTACGTTTTTGGCTGAGAGCACCTGTGCACAGCTCGAGACATCAGCCCAGGGCAACCATTTTGATTGAGGTGATATTAACAGCTTTCATTAAAACTGATGACTATAGCAGCGTCCAATAGCACTGCTGTACAGCATCTGTCAGCATTTCTATTACAGAGCTCTATTTTCAGGAGTTAATAACTCAGCCATAAAAGTTTGCCTACCTCTGAGATGAAACTTGAATGCAAAATATCAGACTGAGGTTTCTTCAAAGCAACTGCAGGTCTAACTTTCACTTTTTTTTTAATGAGGCTATCTTCTGCTTTGTGACTAATGTGATGGCATTTATTTGGCAATCGTAAGGTACCCAAAAAAGTCATGTGTCTTCTTTGGCTGGAATGGGTGAACTGAAAATACCTTAAAAGTCTTGAGGCTCCATTGAAGGAGGCATCATTCATCTACCCTGAGAATAATCAAAGCCAGCTACTAACCTTTAAAATCGGGCGCTGTTCTAAAATACAGTGATAGGATTATCTTATTTGTAATTAAACTTTGACTAGTTTTGGCTTGAATTGCATGTAGAGGCCACACAGTAGCTTTATCTCTCTGGATAATAATTGTCTCAGTAATAATTAAGTAATTATTATTTCAGTTAAAATATTCCTGGCTAACTTTCTGTTGGTAGACACGCTTATTTCAAATTATGAATATAATCTTCATACTAGATTTTCATACTTTGGAGAATGCATTTGATAATTTCCAAAACTCAGGCATTCTGATTTTAGAAAATAATTTTTTCAACTGAGTTATTCCTGCGCCATGTTCAATTTAAATATACTTGCCAGTGGGGACAGAACCTAAAAGACATTTAGATTCATTTAAACATGTAAAGCTAATGCATAAGCACAGGCCCTGAAAATGTCATCTTTCCCATGCTCAACTTTACTGGCAAGAAATGTTAATTTGTTTGAAGGGTTTAAATCACAATATTTAATTATACAATTCCTTAAAGACACAAAATGACCAGTGAAATCAGTGAGACCACAAGACTGCAAATACATGTCAGCAAAGAAGAATGTGGATAAACAGCAATTATGACACAGATCTGACAAGTAAAAAATCCAGCTGAGCTCTAGAAGTTTATATTTTGGCATCTGGCTCTTTGCCCACACTAGTGTTTCATATTTGACACCTTACATGGACAGTGTGTACTTTCGAGAATATTCTTACACAGTTATGTGCATCCTGATGAGCCAATGTACCCCTTAGGGAAAGGAGGGGGTGGGGGAAAGAGAGAGGGAGAGGAGAGAGCAAATCATGGGAACATTAATGATGCCTCTTCTTAGTCATAAATTATAGAATCACATAATAATTTAAGTTGAAAGGGGTTTATGGAAGTCATCTAGTCCCAGCTGCCTGCTTGAAGCAGGGCTAATAGCAAAAGTAGATCAGGATCTGTCCATTTTTGTCTGTCTTCAGGGATGCTGATTCTGCTAACTCCCCAGGGGTCTCTTCCAGCACTGAACCACTCTCACTGTGAACAATTTTGTCCTTGTGTCTAATCAGAATTCTTCTCATTGCAATTTGTGACTGTTGGCTTTTGTCCTATTGTCATGCATCTCTCAGAAAGGTTTGGCTCTGCCTTCTCTATGACCCTGCTCTTGGTAGATGGAGACAGGTTAGTTTGCCTTTCTGCCTTCTCTTCTCTGGGATAAGCAAACGTGGCAGCATTTGGGTTGAGTCAAGCCTTGTAACTCTGGCTTCTGCTGAATTTCTCTCTAATTTATCAGTAGTTCTCTTATGCTGGGTGGCCAAATTGGCCACAGAGCTTTCAATGTGGTTTCAGGTGCTTGAGAAAAGAGAAAAACCTTTTTTCCTACACCTGCTTGTTATTATCTTGATCACATAGCAAGGTATACAGCTAGTCTCTATCATTGCAAGGGTGCATCCCTGCCCTAGATTCAACCTGATGTCCTAATGTCTGCAAGGCTGCTAGCTAGCTGGGCAGGTCAGGCTGTATCAGTGCTGCCTGTTGTCTCTCAGTATACTAATGGGTGATCTTTTACTTTGGGGCTTGTTTGGGGTTTTTGTTTTTGAAAAAGAAAACATTCTGAAATTTCCATGTACTTTGAGAAGCAGTGAAGACATGAGGATAGACAGGAAAATTAGTTCCCATAGTCAGTGGAATGGATGCAATGAATCGAAGAAGATAACCTCACCTGTAAGTCATAAGTCGTATTCATCGCCTATATAACTGTTTAACACATATGTATGAAGTTTCACTAGCCATAAAATTTGTCTTTTATACAGATAAGTAAAACATGCTGAGCATCCTTTTTATATATCTTATCTAAATATAGCACAGGGGTATGCTAATTAAGCATTCCTCCAAATATTTCAGCCAGGTTGGAGTATAAATGTTACAACCTCTTTGCAAGAGGTAGGAAAACTCAGACACAATGGTTCATCTTCTAGAGTAGTCCATGCAGTAAGCCACCAAGTGAGCCAAAAGAGCCAAACATTCTCCACTCCTTCTGCTTAGTAATGTAACCATCTAAGTTGCTTAAGCTATACTATATGTGTATTTCAAATCTAGTATCTTCACACTTAGTAAAAATTATTTCAAGACAGTTGGAGAAATGCACAAGTGTTGTGCATATGGAAGTTGTGAGTTAACCAAATGGTTCCTATTTCTGCCTCTTAAAAAATAAAAATAACAAGGCAGGATATATCTATAAAAAAAAAAATCTATTTCCACACATGTAAGTGGGATTTGGTTCTCAGTGTTAGAACAGCTGCAACGTACAGGAACAAATACCTGAAAAGTATCTTGGGGGAAAAAAAATCAAACAGCAATAAAATGAGCAATAAATCTCACGTTACAAGACAGAGAAAGCAGCTGTGATTTGACAAAGGTAGTCCTGAGAATGCAAAGACAGACCTTTAAATCTTCACTTTCTGGAGGAATCGATCTAAATAATGCCTTTGCGATCACTCCTTCCCACAGCAAGTACACTGTGTGTCGAGTGCTTCAGATTCATTCACATACGGTCTACCAGCAAGGTGGGAAAGCAGATCAGTTGTTTGGCACTTCTCTATGGCTGAACTCAGCCAACAAGCTTCTCATGATGGCAGCAAATATTCCTGCCTTTGCGTTAGTCCAAAGTTTGCCGTATGGACTTAGTTCATGGGCTATTCCTCCCAGCTGCAAATTCCAGTGAAAGGAAAAGTCCTTCAAAGTAGAAAAATTGGATGCTGGGACATCAAGACCTGCCAGTAGTCTGTGTTTTTAAAAGGTGAGTGATAGAATAACAGTAATCTGCCATGTAACAATACAGATATTGGAACTGCTTTCTTTTCTAGTCTTTGGCCCAGTGCCATTCTCTTTTGTTTCAGTTCATAAACACTCGGTTTTCATGGCTGGGCCGTGTTAAAATTTGCACTTCACAAAGCTCACGTTTCCTTTGATGTGTTGGCCATGAATGTTTGGGGACAAGGTTCCTCAAGGCTGTGATGCAACCCTGTGGAAAAGCCATAGGGTGAGCTTGTGTTTCTGTCTTGGCCGGGGAGCGAGGCTGCTCTGGCTGCAGCAGTGCTCCACCCAGAGAGACGTGACTCAGGCTGTGGAGCTGGAGCCTCTGCTCCAGAGGGAACAGGCGTGCAAAATTTGCAGTCTTAAGTAAAGGGATCGGAATGCCTTTTTAATTTAGGGGGTTTTGAGCATTTGAGTTTTAAAGAAAAAGAACTAGGTGGCACATTGGTCATAATTTTAGAAGAAAGAGGTGTTTTTTTCAATTACTTTTATAATCTTGCTATAATGAATGCATTCACTGTTTTGTCTTTAAGCAGGACAAGTCAGTTAACTGAATTGTATTTCTGGCTTTTTTTAATCTATATTAGAGAAAGAGAAATGTACCCATCTTCAATTTTCTATTCCTTTTAATGACTATTTTTTTTCCAGTGTAATTTGTCTATTTTGCTTTTGAAAAAATCAGAAAGTCTTATGCAACATTTTGGAAATTCTGATAATGTTTCACAACTTTTTTCTTTGCACATATTTTACCATGAGGCATGCTGACTAGTCTCACGTAGAAGTAAGGTAAAAAGCACAGATGGAGGGTCTTATAGAAGTATGATGTAAATATTTCTGTGTTTATTACTGCAAGGGCATTTTAAAATATATAACACTTTTTGGTTTTCATAAATGGGAACTCGGGAGTCATTAGCTTTAATTCAAGCTAGTAAGAAAAGAGAAGACTAAGGGAGGACTTCTTCAACACTTGTAAGTACTTAAAGAGTGGATGTCAAGAGGATGGGACAACACTTTTTTCTCTAGTCTCCAGCAACAGGACAAGTAGTAATGGAAACAAGTTGGAACACAAAAAGTTCAGCTTAAGGAAAAACTTATTTACTGTTCAGGTGAGGGAACCTTAGCACAGGCTGCCCAGGGATGGTGAGGAGCCTCCTTCTCTGGAGGTTTTCGAAACCCACCTGGATGCATTCCTGTCTGACCTAAGTGGACCTGCTTGAGCAGAGGGGTTGGACTAGATGATCTCTGGAGCTCCCTTCCAACCCCTACTATTCCATGATCCTATAATTCTATGAAACCTAAGAGCTGTTATACTTCTGAACAGAATTTCAGTGCCTTTGGAGCTCCATTCCTGATTTTCAAAACTCAAGCAGCTAGCGTTCCAATTGATTTTTTTTGAAACTTGGGTTGCAAGACCACATAACAGCCCCTGAAACGTGTTGCCTTTCAGCTGCACTGCAACAGAATGACAACATCTGTTTAGAACATGTTTAAAATGTACAGGTTGGCTAGCACCCGTCTTTTATCTTTAAAAATGGGTTAGTTATGTAGCCCTTAATTTTTCTGCATGCTTATTGACAGTTTGATGGTATCCTAAGTAAGCTTCAGGAACCAATTCCTCTATTTTTACACCGTGCTAAGAGTGATTTGAATATATTTGTGGCTGAGGAAAAACGAAAAAAAAGCCTGCATCTGTCCTGAATTGTAAACAGATCTTCATTAAAGAACATTGCATCAGTACTGCTGATACTCTAGAAATGAGTCAGCTGGGAAGTACATTTTCAAATAAAAAATGGTGGAATTACAAAGCAATTAGCTTCTTCCTTAGAGTAGCAGAAACATATGAGATACACATTCCATTCTTTAAAAATATCTCATAGTGTTAGTTGGAGAATTAGACAGGAATAATGTGCTTAAAGAGTGGATTACACAGGTAGCAAGGAAATGTTTTCTGCAGAGCATCAAGGACTGTTGGCTTCAGCCTCATCCACGTAAGTGGTGTATGTCAGTCACTTAAATCATAGAATCATTGAATGATAGGGTTGGAAGGGACCTTTAGAGATCATCTAGTCCAACCCCCCTACAGAAGCAGGTTCACCTAGATCAGGTCACATAGGAACATGTCCAGGTGGATCTTGAAGACCTCCAAGGAAGGAGACTCCACAACCTCTCTGGGCAGCCTGTGCCAGGGCTCCCTCACCAGAACAGTAAAATAGCCTTTTCTTATATTTAAATGGATCTTTTTGTGTTGCAGCTTCATCCCATTACCCCTTGTCCTGTTGCTAGCTACTATAGAAAAAAGGGATGCCCCAACCTCCTGAAGGGTCATCACTGCTTCCTCTTTCAGCTGCAAATATGGCTTAACATCTCTAATCATGCTTGTGTTTTGTTAGCCTTTTGTTAGGCTTTAATTCATATTTTCGACTTTCTCTTACTGTGGAAGAGAATAAAATTCTATAGGTCCCACATATACTTCTAATTCATACAGTACAGTTCTTACTCAAATTGATTCATCTTTGGTAAAAACTGAAAATGTACTTACATGGTGAGCATTTTACCTTTGTCAGGTAACAAGGAGAACACAGTAGTCAGTACTGCTTCTTGATAACCACCAAAATGTATCTTTAAAAATCCAGTAGCAAGGTAGGTTTTTCATAGACCTTTCTCATTTTAAGCATATGCGTGATTGACGTCTTTTGGTTTGGTTTGGTTTTTTTTTTTCATTAAAGGGAAGCTCATTTTATCAGATTAAAATGCAGTATTTCAGTATCTGAAAATGTTAAAACTATGTAAAACATGGTGTAATTATTAGCTAAGTCCTTTGGCTTGTCTACATCTTCATTTATTTTGCTTCTCAGCATTTCAATGTATTTAAGGACCAGCTCATGCCAGAGGTGACTGAGCACAGCACAGTGCATTTTGCTGTAGCTAGACATTAACTTTGAAGCTGCCCTTGACTATTTGGCCTCTTTTTAAAAAGGTTAATTCATAAAGTTATACTCCTTCGCTATTTTATTTCAGCGTTTTGGCATTTGCATGTAAAATGAATTCTCTTCTTGGTATCTGGAACAACAGTAACAAGAATTAAAACTGAGTCATCTAGATATATGTTGAGTTCAAGTAACGGTTACCATGAAGAGAGATAGGACAACTGCTTTGTTGATTGCTTTTGGACTGTCTGCCTGGGACAGGACAAGACCGTGGCAGGCAATAGCCTAATTTTTAAGGAAATGAGGCTGTGAATCAAAGATTTACTCCCTACAGGAGGTATGAGTTACATCCAGTGACTAAAACCATATGAAGGATAGGGAGCCAAATAGCTGACAAGAGTGGAAAAAGGGATTCTTGTTGAGTCATTGCAAGAGAAGTAATGAAAGCTAAAAAGATTTTGGAAAGCTGGGGTAAGAGTCAGTGGGAAACTCCTTTCTTTCAGAGCTGTTGGAAAAGAGGGAGCAAAATCTGGTCTAGTCAGCTACCAAGTTCTATTTTCTAAGTCCATTGATCATAAATATTGTGATGGTGTTAAGAGAATTTATGTTACGCAAGATCCTCACAACTGATGTATTGGCCTGGAGGTGATGTGTTCTTTGAAGGATCCAAAATTTTGTGGTGCTCCAGGAACCTGCCAGCATCCCTACAATGATGTCAGATTTTCATGTATGCCAGAAATGACTGCAGACTGGCATAGGACCATCTTTGCTTTATAATCAGACAGATTTTATAATTTTCTTTTTAGTGGCTTAATTGTCTTCACCTAACACTGAAAGAAGCTCACAGGTAGAATTAACTGACTACCAATAGCTCAAACCATTTGAGTAATGAATTGTTGAGAGTCAGTCAGTGATCTCAAAGGTCTTTTTCCAACCATAACAATCCTATGGTTCTAAGTAGATTAGTGGATAACTCTTCCATCTCTGAAAATGCAGATTGCTCCAGAGCAAAAGGAATGGAAAGTTGTCTTTTGATGGTTGTATTCATTTTGTCCTTTAATTCATTTTTGATCAAAGTTTGGTCAAACATGTTTTTGACTCGCTGGCAGTGCTGCTGACAATCTCAACTTGGCAAGGGAGCACAAAGTCCAGGGAGATAGTGCGCTCTTAGGGGTGAGACAGGGACTTGCTGTTTGCACTCCGGTAAACCTTTCTTCGTTACTTACGTAAAAGGAAGAAAACTGTTACTTAAATGATTTACCACTGCACAAGCTGGGTTTGTAAAGAAAATCTGCTGCACTGTTATTATTAATTTAGGCCTATGTGCATGCAACTACTGAAGAAACATGACATTTGTGAGAAAATAATTAACTAATCTTTCTACATTTGATTTGTTTGTTTTCTCTCTTCATTTAACACATGTGCATGCTTATGTGTGTGTAAGATTACCTGATATTCCCAGAAATTGACAGGAAATATTTGCAAAATCTCCAAAATGTCACAAGTTACTCCCAGCTTTGGGTGCTTTGCAGATTACCAGCAGGCATTAGATACCTCTATTCTGTAGTCTGAGAGCAGGAGAAATAGTTAGCAGGCAAATAGCCAAAAGTGTATGTATTATTTTCTGAATTACTCCGGTATGAATTATTAACACAAAATAATTTCTCATTAACAGGTACGAGGTAGATTAGTGGAAGAAAAGAGAATGATGCCAACAACGTGGCTGCTGTCCAATCACATGAACCAGTGTTATTAGGTATCTGTATGATCAGGGAAGGGCACTGCTTCCTTAGCTTCTTCCTGAGAAATAATTTGTCATCTATTAGATTAGATAATTAAGCTTTTATGTAGAAAAACAGATGAATTTTTACAGGTTTTTTGCTTAGTGGTAGTCAGCTGGCTCTGCTGTCAGTGCTCAGTGTGCAATGGTGAACGGTCTATTGCAAGTCCAGATAAATCTGCTGTGGATGCTACCAGCTGATTTGCTCTGAGTGTTATATCGTGTACTCAAGTGACTCTTGCTATTCTAACATAACTAGAGCACAGTCTTGCATGCACAGCATTTAAGCATTGCAATAACATAAACAGTTGAGTTGAAATGACCCACATTTTTAATCTCTAATATGGATGGACTGGCACCACAGCTCTTTCCAGTATCTTGTCAGAACAAGACATTGTTTTGTTATTTGGCAGAATGAAGTAACATAAGCCGTGTACAGGTTATCTACATTGCACTTGTGGCCATATCAGGACATTCATCTGTAAGAATACTGGGTTTAGAATCATGAAATCCTAGAACAGTTTGGATTGGAGGGGACCTTTAAAGGTCATCTCGTCCAACACTTCTGCCATGGGTAATGATCTATCAACTAGACCAGGTTACTCAAATCCTGGCTTTGAATGGATTGAACCTCAAACCTTGCCTTTTCAGGGATGGGGCATCTGCCACCTCTCTGGGCAACCTCTTCCAGTGTTTCATCACTCTTACCATAAAAAATTACTTCCTTTTTAGGTAGTCTTATTTTACCTTCTTTTAATTTGAAGCCATCACACTTCATCCTATCACAATAGGCCTTGCTAAAGTCTATCGCCATCTTTTTTACAAGCCTCCTTTAAGCATTGGAAGGCCACAATGAGATCTCCCTGGATCCTTCTCTTCTCTGGGTTGAGCAACCCCAGCTCTCTCAACCTGTCTTCTTAGGAGAGGTGCTCCAGCCCTCTGATTGTGGCCCTCCTCTGGACCCACTCCCTTTACTCATAAGGAAGATACTCCAGTCTCCAGATCATCTTGGAGGCCCTGCACTGGACTCTCTCTAGAAGTTCCCTTACTCTTTATTATCACCAAGACTTTTTTATATCCTGTATATCAGTGCATGTCCATATCTTGAATAGTGATCTTATTATCAAGTGAGTTTTTTCTGAAAAAATATAATCTTCATTTTCAATGGGAAATATTTATTTCATATTAAGACGTGGTCTGTGTGCCTACGTGCATTAACTTGGGGTATATGAGATAGTTTTTGAAGGTTTTTTACCAATGAGATGAAGATGGAACAAAAGAAGTTCCACTTATATATAAGAAGAGACTATTCTACTGTTCCGGTGAGGGAGCCCTGGCACAAGCTGCCCAGAGGGGTTGTGGAGTCTCCTTCCTTGGAGATCTTCAAGATCCACCTGGACATGTTCCTATGCGACGTGATCTAGGTGAACCTGCTTGTGCAGGGGGGTTGGACTAGATGATCTCTAAATGTCCCTTCCAACCCCTGCCATTCTATGATTCTATGAAATGGGTGATGTGTATTAATTAATACTCTATATGTTTTTAGTACTAAGCAGCCATGCCAAATGATTTGCAAACAGATTAGTACCTTAGAAGCAGGTAACTATCAAAAAGGTTTTTCTTCATTTATTCAGTTGTAGACCATGTGATATAAAGGACAAATGAGTGTCAAGAACTCAGGTGTAAATTGTAAACTCTACTGTAATTTTTTATGCTTTAAGAGTCTTTTATTTAAAATCTCTGCTTACTTAGCAATGCACCAGTTTTTTAAACTTCAGAATGTACATAAATTTGGGCTTGCACATAGAAGATAGCAAGTTACATTTATTCTTTCTGTTACCATTATTGTGAGCATCATTGCAATTACTACTTTGTCAAAACCAAATACTCTCTGGTCTGCAAAAATATGTCATCTTTTTCAGAATATCAAACCCAAGGGAAATTTGAATTTGAGAGCATTCAAAGGAATTACTAGTGACGTTTTAAAACATATGACAGAAATACAGATAATAAAGTGCTGTCTGAAGGGAAGGCAGCAAAACAAGGACTGCATTCGCCTTTTTACAGTCTCTGGCACAGTAGCCTTTGCTCAGGAAGATGTATCCACATGGCTAACAAAGTCGAGATCACTTCAACTAATTCTCTGGTTTCCTTAGGGTAAATTTCAACCTGAACTAGCCTGTTTGAAAGCAGGCAGTTTATCTAAGTAGTCTGAAATCTTTTTTTATCCCTAATCTGCCCTGAATTCCCACCCCTTTGTCACTCAGTTGGTGTTAGACACCTGATAACAGTTAACATGGTTAGTGAAACAGAAGCAACAAGTTCTTTAACTGCATTAGCGGGTCTCTGTAGAGTCTGTTTGCTTTACATTCCTCTTGAACTGTGGATCAAAGCATTTCCTGGTCCTACAGTTAATCTACTGTACTTTCTTGTTAGGCCTCCAAACACAGGAAGTTTACAGCCCAGGTTGCACTTTGATTTAAGTGTAAGGTATGCAAAGTACAGGGAAGGAAGGTATTTGCCCAATCTTAAACCAGTAATTATTCCAGAAAGCAATTTACATTTTGACTGATACGCCTCTGAATCTTACTTAAAAAGCAATACGCTCTTTCACTTTTGTCCCGTACACATGATTATTTAATGTTGTTCTTTACATGCCAAAGTTCATCTTGCAAGAAAATGTTATAAAGGTATTCTATAAGGAATCCAGAAAGAAAAAAAAACTTTTCTTTTTTTAAAATGTATGATACTGCCTTTTCTCTTGGACGACTGGAAATTCTAATCTCCTTTTGAGCAGTTGTTCCTGCCTGTTGTGCAAAAATGCAGTAGCCTAATTTCTCTACTACACTAGTTTTCTAAGCCAGCAGATCTTCTGTCAGTCACATAAGGTTGTGCAAGCACTCAGAGCAAACCTCACCGGAGAAGCACTGCCCCACACTGTCAGGAGAAGATTGCTGAATTCCATTATATGAAAAGTTAACCGTTCTTCACGCATGAAGACCTCTTTGCAAATGTTTTCCATTATCTAAACTGTTGGCCCAGATCCACTGGCAAGAGCAATAGTGGGAGTGTAGAACAAGTGGTAAATATTGTTGTTTCTTTTTGGTTTTTTAGAGTTCTCGTGATACTTGGAATTTTTGCTAATCTCTACTTACTGAATACAGAGATTACGCGAGAAAGACAGTTTTCATTAGAACAAAATAAATGAGAAGTTTCATCAATGCTAAAAATCGGCCCTTGCTGTTGCAAAGACTTTGATAATGTATACTTTGGAGGTACAGAACTCCGAATGGAAAAAGAGCCCTGAAATCTGCCCCTTGCACACGAATTTAAGCCATTGTAGGACACTGAAGACTGTAAGTCACAGTGTTAGAGTGGGATGTTGACAATCCAGGTATATACATTACAGACCAGTCGCTCCTTGCCAGCTTCTCAGAGTGGCACATAAGACAGCAGCACCCAACTAGCCACATCTAAGCAAAACCACTTTTGCCCAGTAAGCTGTGAATGGATGAAATCGCTGGGGCACCAGGCACTTCCAGATAACACCAGATGCATGTGATGATATGCATCATCTTCCTGCTCTACTAAAATAGCTTTGAAAATCAGAAGGTGGTAGCATCTTCAGAAATGGGAGAATTCAAACTTTAAATGTTAAGCTGGTAACACTTAGTTCAGATGGCATATCCGCATTGCTAGGACCAAATCAAGCCCAAAAATTAAATCATAAAATGCAGGCTTAGTGTGGTGAGTGTTGTGGGTGAGCATGGTCAGTTTTGTGAGCAAGGCAATTTTAAAAATCCATCTGAATTCTTCAAGAAGTAATGTTGATCTGAACTGGAGTAGCAATTACCGGCCCACAGGAGGGAGCAGAAACCCCCTCAGGCGGTGCTATTCCTCTATCCCAATTCTGAACCCGTGCTCCAGGGGGCCCTGCACGGCCAAAAGTGATGCTCCCTCCTGCTCACCATCTGCAAGCCGGGGCGTGCTGCAGCTGCAGCGAGCGCTGTGAAACCACGCTCTGCTGCCCTGCATTAAATAACGTTCTGCGGGAGCAGCTACCTCCTGCCCAAGTCCTGCAGGCTTCCGAGCAGGCGCTGCTTGCTTTTACCTCCCTGCTGCTTGGGGACAGCAGGATGGGGCTCTGGCTGGGAAAGTGCTGCTGCATTCTGCCCCAGAGAGGATTAGGCTTCAGTGCTGCTAAAGCAGCAGTCTCACTTTATCATACATAAATGTCAGCTTATATGTCATCTTTAAACTCCTTTGGAAGTCCTTAAATGCTGCAACAAATCAAATATTATTGCAAGAGTGAGGGTTTATTTAAAAAGAAGTGTTTTATTTCCAAATAAGAAGAGCCAACACATGAAGAGCAATGAATTTTTTGTGTGTTGCGTTTGCATGCTTGTGATCGTTTCCAAACAACAACAGCAACAATCTAGTTATCAATGACCCAAAAGGAGATTGCAGTGCTTGTGGCTTGTTTTCTGTTTGTGAACTGTGATAGGAGGAAACTGAATATTTAGTTCTTCAGTTTCATATGGTCTTGTTGTTTAACAGGTTTCAAAACAGGTTGTAGGGCACCTCTTAGAGGACTCCTGATCTCCCCTGCACGTTAGGGTGCATATCTTTGCTGCTCCTCTCTTCCCACAGTCTTCCAGGTCCTATCTGCAAAGTTGGTAACACATTGCAAAGGGTGAGAGTAGCTGATTCAGTTAGGCTATAAAACGTTTGGACTGTCCAACACCTCTTGCTTCCTTAAAATAAAGCATGCTTCCACATCATAAATGAACGGAAATTCAGACTTCCACCTTTTCTTTTTTGTTGCTTAGTTTTCAGCTGTAGTCAGTCATGTGGCCTCTGACATTGAACAAGAAAAGCATCCTGTCTTTTTAACAGTTCCTGTGGTTGAGACAGCCCTTCTTTTGAGAGTACACCGGGAAGTTTTAGCCAGCAGTATACCCCATGGTGGGAGAAGAGGCTTGAAATGAAGCTTCTTGGAGCTTGGCTAACTTTGAGAGTCCCAGAAGAGCCTTACTCCTGATAAACTTTAGTCATTCCAAAAAACAGTGATTTGGAAGTTGTAGAGTTGGAGGTAAAGATTTTTTTTTTTTTTCGAGATAGGATTTTTTTATTATTCGGATTGGAGTGTAGTGGTTTGAATTTGGTTTATTGTAATTTTTNAGACATAAGACAGTTCTCTAGTAAAGGGAGGGAATGCAACAAATCAGGCTTGCCTGTTATTTGTAGTTGTTTTTGTGTATAAATAATAACTCTGACAGGTCACAGAATAAGGCCTCAACTTCTTTTGTTTCCTACAGATTTATATAAAATGCTCACCCGATTTTATCTCATTGATGGCTGGAGTTTAGAAGAGATAAAACTGCCTAGTCTTAACAACAGCGACCATTCTTGCTTCAAAGCCCTTCAAAAGTATCAGTGTGACAGACTTGGGACAGCGCTTAAAGATGCAGTTAGAAACTGCCATGGTTGTAATCATGACCTCTTTCCACAGGGCACTATTACCAACCTTATAAAAATGGCGCCTAGCTTTATTTAGCTTTACAAGGCTTTAACTTCATTCTAGCAGAACCACACGAGCCTGTTTCCCCTCACACACCCCATGAGAAGGAGGGGGGTTTAAATAGGGGCCCCAGCCATTACTAATGAATGCCTGAACTGTGCACATAAATCCCACTTCTCAGGGACATAGGAGAGTGCTTTGGTTGTGGCTCCACATCCAGAAGCAGCACTGTTTGAACACTTCCCATAAAGCAACCTTCCTTCTTTCCTCTCTCCCACCCCAGCCTATGCCAACAAACGTGTTCCTGTGGCTTCCTGATGTACCTGATCACAAGAAGTGATCTGGCCAGAAAAATAGTCTAGCTGCACCCTCTGGAGCAGCTCCCTGAAACATTTAATCACACAGCTGCATAAATAGTTGTCTTTGGCAGAGCACAAGGAGAGGAGTGAGGTGGGTACCAATGTCCAAAGGAGAGCCAGGGCTGTTTAAACTATCCTTGGCCTTGGAGAAATGCATCAAGAACCACAGTCCCAGCTGCATGAAGTGCAAAAGCATAGGTCTAGCTCGATGGCTGCTTTCTGTGTGTGACATGAAGAACCGCTACAAAATTGGGAAGCCATTGCAAACAAATGTGAGACTCACCCTGAGCTGTTTCTTTAGTGCGGGCTGTTCTGTGTGCCATTGCTATGAACCATGCTGGTTAATGGTTGTTCAGCATTATGTGGTTGGACACCATCCAGAAGTAGCTTTGTGCCTCTAAAAAAGCAACCTCCAAATGTGAATAAAAGTGACCATCAGAATGGGTGGAACTAGCCGTGTGGTCCTACACACATCCATCCTGCTTACCTTGCCATAAAGATCAGGTCTGTGCAACACCAGATGCAGATCAGCTGGCAACATAGATGTGTTCCAAATCAGGCTTGGGCACATGGTTACTCAATTAGCCTAAGCCTGCAAAACAGCATGTATTTCAGAGTTCTGTTTGTGCTGGATTCAGAGGACAGACAGTTGCTAGTCAGGAGTAATGCCTGCCAGAACAAAAGTTATCCTTCAGAAATACTTTAAAATAAATTAGAACCGGAAATGTAGGTTTGAGCAGGTTCAGTGTCAAATAGCTAGCTTTTATTTGGTACTATTTGCCCTAGAACCAGAGTTAACACATCCTGTGACAACAACCTGCTATTCTATACGAGAGCAAAAGGTATGGCAAAAAAAAAAAAAAAACACAGAAGAATCTCCCTAGCTAAATCCTGTTGTTTAAAATCAAACTAACAAACTCTTAAGCCACCACTAGCTCATGAAGTCTCGCATGCAGTTTTTTCTGCTTTTTTCTCAGTGCCTCAGACTTGCAAAACTGCTCTGAGGCAGCTGAATGAAAAGTAGTAAGTTTCTTGTGGGTTTTTTTTGTGATGGTCCTCTTTTATGGAAGAGGAGATAGTTAATTTTGATAACTATAGCAGCTGTGAGTAGCATCCCTAAATCTTAATGAGTTGGGGGGGGTGTATTTTTTAGGTACCCAAGAAAAAGCTTTTTACACAATGAGTTAAGCTGTTTGGAATTTGAGGTTTTTGAAGCCATCTCTGGAGGTTGTACTGCAGTCTATGTGGACGTATTACTGGACTGAATACCTGCCAGGTGACTGCATCTGACTGAACAGGATGTTTTGCAAAATCCTTCTGGAGGGAAAACTGGCTACAGACATCCATTTGAATACTTGGGATGATGTCAGAAAGGAGCACACTAAATTTTTATGGAGTACCATCCTACAGGTCACAGAAAGCAATTTTCAAACATTGGAGAAATGTCATGGAAAAAAGAGGCAACAAGGTCCATCCAGCTTCAGAAGCATCTGTGAAAAATTACATAGCCCAGATGGCTGAAATGGTTTTCACATTCATTGCACATGTAGTCTGGTTTTAGCTATCTCCAGTGTACTCGTTTTGCTGATCTATGGTAGTTATTCCCCCTCTCAGTGCATGAGCATGTTTCCTATTCACATAAATAAGAGTTATGTCTCTCTATCCAGAGAGAGGGGATTTTATTTGTCTAGTAGTAAAGCAACTTCTCACAGGGACTCTTTTCTTCCCACACTTTTGGGGCTTTTTTAATCTCTCCTGACCTGTGTTTTCTTTGTTTTCAACTATTTGGCCTTTTATATTTTAGGTAACAAATGTTAGTAAGCTATTGGAGGAGGTGACATGGCTAGAAATGAAGTTCTCAGTGGGTTCAGCTGTCTAAGTAATGTGGCCTAAAACATGAGAAGTAGCTAGAAAGAGAGAAAAAAAATCATTAAAGTTTTGCATTATATAAGTCATTTATTTCATCTGATGATATCACCACATTTTTCTCTCTCCTTTTCACCACTATCTATCAGCGAGAGTCTTGCTTTGCTATATGTGAGAAGGCTTTTTCTTATTTATAGGACTTTCGTGTTAACTATTTCTTGGTAATTGCTTTTAAAATCACTGTCACAAGGTACATGATTCAACATGACTATCCCTGCTAAAAAGCTTTTAAGCTGTGGGGCATGACTTTCTTTTGTATATGAGTTTAGGTTGTTTAATTAATGGAGAGCAATCCTGATGACCAGAGTACCTCAGGCTGTACAGTCACCAGTGCTGTACCAGCAACCACAAGGTCTCTTTTGACACCTATTGTCCCAGACAGTTGCTGGGAAAGAAAAACGGTGATATTCATTCAACTTTAGTTTGATGTACTTTAGTTTGTTCTCTGGAGCAAAGGTTCAAAAATCCTCAGTTTTTGCCATTTGTTTTCCCCCTTCTGCAGTTAATTTGGTTACAGCCATGCTATGATGAGGTTAGGTATGCTCTCCTCCTCTGAGCTTCCTCCCTGCTCCCTGCCTGGTTAATCAAACAAATTGGCACGCAGCCACCTTTGGAAACAATTGTATAGCTGAAGCTACCACGGAGAAGGCAGAGGAGGATTCAGCAGTATGTGCTCCTGGATACCACTGCATTTCTGCAAGCATCCCCTTGACTGGCTCCTGTGTAAGTGGAAGTCAGCTAAAACCACTGCTTGGCAGTGGTGTGCTTGCACTTGAAGCGAGTGCTCTGCAGGGTGCCTGGTCACCGAAGCTCTAGGATAGCTTTGCATTGGGCTGTGGATAGGTCCTGCTCTTTGCATCCTCTGCACTGGCAAAAGGCAGTTTTGACTCAGCTCCTTGAGATGCTGGGCAAGCATGCTCTTTGCCTGTCTGTTCCCTGGGTTATCAGGAGCTGCAGCAGAAGCAGATTAGGGCCATTCACACCAGCAGTTTCCTTAGTGCCTTTGTGAGACTGATAACTTCTGGCAGAGAGGCAGTGACGCCAGCAGGCAGTAATCTTTTCCCCTGAGAGCTGCCTGCCCTGTGTGTTGTGTGTTTATCCCCACAGGTGTGGCTCCTGGAAACCCTGCGTCTCCTTCTGGCTTTTGGCATCTGAATTAGTATTCCAGGCCAGTCTGTGTGGCTTGTCCAGCTCCAGCAGCGCTCCCCGGGGAGCCACTTCTGGACAAGATCTCAGGGAAGTGTTGCTCAACAGCAGCCTCATTCTTCATAGGTACTGTTGACACCCTGCTGAGGGGGTTACGTGCTGAGCCAGCCTGGCTGTGGCAGATCACGGCCGTCACCCCCATTTCCTCCATGCCGCCTGGCAGCCTGTGGGGAAAGGTGTTGGCTTGTGAAAACATGACAGGCTAGGTGAGGAAACAAGAAGAAGCACGAGAATAGCTGTGTTTAGTTCCAGGCCTTTGCGCTTCAGTGCTGCGGGTCAAAAGGCTGGGCACAGCCTGGGCAGCCTAGGCTGGGTGTAAGGAGAGCGTGCCCATCCCAAGTGTGCAGCCAGCATGCAATGTCCTGGAAGCACAACCACAGTTGTACGAAGCAAACACCTTCTGAGCAGCAGCACCGTACAGATAGGCTCCTGGCCCAACTCCTGCGCCTTGCTGAGGCCCTTTACACAAAAGCAGCACTAAGCACCAGCGTGCCCTTAATCTTCATTTCCTATCCTCACCTTCAGGGGAGCAAAGTCCTACTGTGATTGGGGATTTTTAAAACATGGCTGTGAATGTGTATTAGCTTGCTTGGCCCAGGATATAGTGAGCTACTGAGAAAGGAGTGTTCACTGAAGTGTACCCTGGCATCCTTATCCTTCCTTTGCAGCTGCTATTTACCAGACAGCATTTGTGGTGAATGTAGCTGGCAGGAAACATCGTCTAGGAATGAACTGGATGAACTGAAGAAATTTTCACACTAACATTGTCACAGGCATCTGAAAATACTTCACATGAAGGCGTATTTTTGTAACACTGAATTAAAATAACATTGCATGATGCTGGCTCAACTAAATCAAATTTACCATCAAAATGTTTGGTGCTTTTTGGGTCCCTGCCTTGTTTACATCTCCTCTGTGTTACGCTCTGTGTTGCAGAAGGAACGTCTCCATCCACACTATTGATATGTTGTTTCACAAATGTGGCAGCAGCACAGCTAATTCATCAAGCACTGGAGGAGGAAGGGGACTGAGACTTCTTGTCAATTGAAGAAACTGATTATGAAAATGCACTTAACTCCTGTTTTAGTCAAAATGGCCTGCTATCATGCTAAGAAGCTCAGATGCTTAACTAGAATGAGAGTGTCATCTTTAAAAATTATCAGAATAAAGTAGCGGGATTCCACAGGCTGTTCTGAGATTTGGAAATTGCTTTCTTCATTCTGGGATTTAACTTGCCAGTCACATGTAATTATTCTGCTTGTAGTACTGTAATCTATGACTGGAACTTTTTGGTTTTTTAAATCATCATTCCAGAACCTAAGAAAATTCCTTAAAAGTAGATTTTTATAAGAGCTCAGAATCCACAAAACGCAAAAAATACACAACCATTGATATGCATGTCAGTCCACTGTGCTGATTCCTTCTTTGTAGGCTGTGCAATCTACACCTTCCTTTACCTGCTGTCTTTGTTTTCTTATTTAGAAACTTGTTTAGATTTCTTATAGGGCTGTAACTGTCTGTTTTGTTTAGAAAGTTCCTAGCAGATTGTGGTTGCTATAGCTATATGGGAACAGACAATTTTTGTGGAGTTACTTATTTGAATTGGGACTCTCTTTAAAACTCCTCCTTGTCATCAATCTAATAGAGATGTTCTGACAATATCTTAGTCATTACTGGTGTGACGTGAAACAGAGGATAGTGTTTGGAAACACCCTTCTAGTGAAAGAAGCTGAGGTTTAAGCCTCCTTACAGATGTGCAGATGTACTAGCCATGCCTAATTCCCTTGCATGCTTAATAGGCTTTTGGCCTATAAATCCCCATGTGCCATGGAGAGATTGGGTCTTCAGAGAAGGGCTGGATTTAATGGGAAGCCTGTATGTCTCCAAATTAGCTCAAGGTTCCTGTCCTCAGTGTCACTTGTGGGACTATGCTGCTCCAACACTGACTTCTGTTGCCATCCTGGTAAAAGCAGCAGATCTCCCTCCCAAGCACCCAGAAGCAGGCTCAGTGCTGGGGCTTTGTCTCCAGAGCTCTGACAGCAGCATGGCCATGAAACAGCTGAAGTAAACAAACCAACAATACAGGCATTTTTGTACAGAATAGATCCATTATTCTTCCTGACAGCATGACTTGGATTTTGAGTTCTCATTCTTTTTTTTGTTCCTTATTTAAAAAGAAAGAGAAAGGAGAACAAGGAATAATACAAATGAGACAGCCTAGGGCTTGTACTTGCCTATAGGATACTATTAAGGTCCTGTCGGCACTACAAATTGGAACCATTTTGTAACCAGGTCCCTCAACCCAGCTGTATTTTTAAAGCAGTCGGCCCTAAAGCCATACGTGCTTGCATGATTGATTTGTCCAGGACTTTTACGCAGGCTAATAACCAAGAGGCAATAAGCAATCACTTACCAAGACTGATTCATTGATCATCCAACCGGCAGAGTTCTCCTTAGCCAGACTGGAGCTCACATAGTCATATAGAGTAGCATAAGTGTGTGCCATGTGTGTATTTAATGCCCTCTCTGTTTCAGCCCTGAATTGGATTTAGGCCAGAGGATGCCCAGTGGGCTGCAGCGGGGTTCCATGCTGCTGTGCCTGGGCCTGCTAACCAGTGAGCCCCGTCTGTGGTGGGCTGCCGGGCCAGGTTCTGCCCTGGCAATCCCTGTGAGGCAGGGAGGCCTGGAGAGAGCCTACAGCCAGAGGGATGCTGCAAAGGGACACAAAGCTGTCAGGGCTCTCAGGCTCTCTGTTCTGTCTGCTAGACACAGAAAAGCCAACATGGATTCTGGGAAATAACTTTCTTCTCTGTACTCTAGCAGAGGCTGGCTATGCCTAAGAAACAGCTCTTGAGCTTGTTGAGGAGTCAAGGGTGGAGACATTTCCCAGCTCCATCAAGAGAATATGGATTTACATACTTCTAAAAGCACACAGACCCCTGCTAAGGGGTAATGAGTTTGTTCAGTCTGCGTGGCAATCTCCTGGCCTGGCCAAGGAAGACTTCTGGGACATTCCTCCAGCTGGGGAAGGTACAGTGGCAGAGAAACCCTCCCTATGGAAGAAGTGAGGGAGAGTCTAATTGAAACCCTCCCACTCTCCTCGTGCTGATGTTTTTAAGATCTGGGCAGCCATAGCAAGGGACAAGCACTGAAGCCATCATTGCTGAAATGAGATGCCGTGTTAGCATGAGCAAGTTCGCTATCCTGAGCCCGCTCCTGGAAAAAGCACATCAGGTACATGAGGTAGAAAACAACTATATCCTTGAAAATCGTTAGCTAGCAATTGCGTGCGTTAGAGACATAATTTCTTGGGTTGTTCTATGCCAGCTTTGTTTTCATCTCTGCACTTGTGATTTTCCAGGGGAAAACATGGAGGAAATCCTCATTCCACTTTCAAGACCACATGTAAATCCCATCTTAATTGGCGCCTGGAAGATGTTTCGTTCCGCTAGACACCATTTCTGTTTACATGTCTGTAGCATTTATACAGTGCAGGATTGTTTAAATGCATTTAACATTTAATGCATTTACGTTTATGTTTAAATGGATAAACAATGCATACATTTATGTTTAAACAGACAAACATTGCGTGACCACCTCAGTTCATGGCCTTAAACATAAATAATTGGGGGGGGTTGAGCCTGAAGCAAGTAAATGGATAGTGGATGAATTAAAGGAAACCACAGAACATCTCTCCATTATTCATAGGTTACATAATAACTTTATTGACAGATAATACATGCCTGAGAGTCATATCCATTAATGGCAACCAGCAAACCAGCTTCACTACTTACTCTCCCAATACAGTTTGCAAAGCCAATGCCTAGTAACGTAGGGGTGCTGTTCTTTTGCCGTGGAAGGTGGGAAAATGGAGGGAGAGGAGAACAGGGTGCACAAAGAAAGGCGGAGGCATGAGGAACTCTGGTAGGTGAGTTAGATGCTTTAAAAAAATCTTTGAAAGACATTGAAAATATGACAGGGAGAGCTGTCAGAGACATCCAGCAAGAGAAGTAAATGGGAACAGACAGAGGTCCTGATACAGGAGGGCATTAAAGTGTCCTGGTCAAGAGTTGTGGAGGAAGAAGATGTGGGGACACACAAAATGTATCTAGAACAGGCTGTGGCATCCAGTGAAGGTCAAGAGATGGAGGCACAACAGGGGAAAACAGATCACATGTGCATTAGTGTCTCACTAACAGACAAGGTACCTGGGACACAGATGGCATGGAGGGATTAAAGAACCCCACACTGTGTGGATATGGTTATATGCAGAATTGCTGGCACATGGACACCATGATCAGCTGCAGAAATGTCTTGTGTGGCCCTGAAAGTAGGTCAGGCCTGTTCTCTCCACATATTTAATGTTCAATGCATAGCAGAGGCAGAATATACAGTGAGAGTGTCCTGAGCCGTACACTTCACAAGACTGACGGCGATACAATTTCCTTAGGAAATATATTGTGCATCTGTTGTTTTCAGTGAGTATAAGGTAGGCGAAACAGACAAAGGTAATTCACAGGCTTACTCCCTGCTCATATTTTCAATTTGAAAGCTTAAGCCTTTTTTTCTGGCATTGGC
Organism: Urocolius indicus; assembly: GCA_013401255.1. Lineage (NCBI taxonomy): Eukaryota > Metazoa > Chordata > Aves > Coliiformes > Coliidae > Urocolius > Urocolius indicus. The sequence goes on from WBNH01001993.1 coordinate 45,505, forward strand.
GGTTGTTCAGCAGAGGTTGTAAAGCGCAGCATTCAATGGGGAAATCGATCAACTTGGAAACCAAAAATTCTCTCCGTTTTACACTGTTTTAGAAATTGTCCAGTGTATACCATCTTTTAATCCATTTTCTGCTATTGATTTCCTAGTGTGGGATAGTTGTGCTGTGTTTTTTAATGCATTCATGTGTCTAATTGGACATTTGTTGTTAAACGTATATAAAACTCTCTCTCCCCACACACACACACACATTAAGCATATGGAAGTCTTGTTAAGAAGGATTTATTCCCTCTGTGGCCATATACAAACATTTAAAATAGCTGAATCAGACTGAATCACGAGGTTAAAAATAGATCTGTGAAGTCTTTGTATTTACTTTTTAAATTGTAAACACTGTGGAGATGTTAAGGAAGCATTTAAAGTTTTTTCACTTTAATCTTTGATTAAAAAGGAGTAAAGAGGGAGGATGGGACTGTGTGTGTGGGGGGGCTGTTTCCTTTTAATGAAAACAGGAGCTTCTCAAGACTAGCAATGAAATCCTGAGAACAGGCAACAGCATATTTCCTGTTTCCTTCCCATGTTGTTCGTGCCAGGGATCCTCAGCTGTTGGGCACTGCCTCCATCTCTTGTTCACTCCCCCTTCAGCCCACCTGCTGTCCTTTCCCTCAGTGCTTCTGCCTTTTCATCCCCTTGGACAACCAGTGTTGTGCTTGAATGGGCTAAGGCTGCTCCCCAACACCACTGCCACAGGGTGTAAAAGTGGGTGTAAATCCTAGTCCTGGAGCCCGAGGGCTGTGACTGTTTGTTATACACATCTCAATCTCAGCCCTCTTTCCTTATTCCATACCATCAGGGATGGTTGGTGGGTCGGGATGGTGTGCAGCTCCTGCCCTCACTGTTTGTACCTGTAATATTGAGATCAGGCCCTCTTCCTCCTCCTGAGATCGCAGGAGAACCAGACCCTCCAGCAATTGCCCAATTTAGTATTTGCCACCTACAGCGACTGCAAAGAGGAGCTGCTGCTGCTGCCAGAGCACAGCTTTGCTTTGCAAACACAGGAGTTGTTGAGCTGCAAAGGTGAGATAATGAAAGTAATGAAGTGTGGAGAAACTGTTTGAAATCATCACAATCACCATCATCTGTAGAAAATAGTTTTCTGCCCTTTCAGTACACCAAAACAGCAATGCCATTTTTGAGTATATGAGAAAGAAATCAAGATATTTTTAAGCTGAAAAGAGAAAGTCTAAGAACACCAGTGGCTCACAACAGTGTGGAAGGACTTGATATATGGCACTGCATCTCAGAATCATTTTACCCTTTTTGAACTTGTAGTGATATATGTCTTTCATAGAGTATTTTGTTTTTTTAATTTCCTTCTAATTAGAACTAAAAATCTATTTTAGACGACTACATGTGGGCACCTTTCTAAAAGCCTAACATATAAAATCTTCCATGAATGTGTACATGCATATATGCCCAAGAGAAATCTGTGTGTGCATGTATATATAGGAATGAGTCACAATTTTCAGCACCTCGATAAGATTCAGAGGGCCACAGCAAATTGGCAGTACAATCCTTATCAGAGCTTTACATAACCAGCAGGATTTGGGCTGGTCCAGGCTGGAGGAGAGGCTGCTGAGTGACCAGCCTGGCTTCGGCATGGGCTGGGGGGGCCCAAGACCAGGGGTACCCTCAGGGTGATGCTGAGGTGATGTCTGGGTGATAGCAGGGAGCAGGGCTGGCGGCTCCAGGCACAGCCCCATGCACGGTTGTTTTGGCAGTCGCTGTTAGGGAGTAGCTGGCGCGCAGAGGTGGAAATGACACATGTCTAGCAGAAAGAGGAAAAGGTGTTTGTGAAAGGAAGGCCAGCAGCTGGGCAACTGCAGCAGGGTGGCTCTGCCTTTGTCTGAAACATAGTGCTGAGGAGTCAGCAAGGCCTTTGGCTCAGCTCCTCTGAGCCTTTGTATACACCTATCAATATACCTTTAAATATTTTAGGAAGTGGTTACCCAGTGTTTTTAGGAGGCATGGCTCTTCTTCAGGAATGGGACTGTTTGACTTGCTGATACTTTTCATCTGGAGTATGAAGTGCTGTTTTGATGGCTGATAGGGTTTTTCCCCTTGCTGGATCTGGAAGCTGGTGCAGCAGTGAATAGCACAGACGCTTTGGAGAAAAAGTCTAGGCTGTAAAGAAGAACTAACTTAATAATCTCAAATTGCTATTCATTGATGTCACATGGTAAGTCCTTTAAATCGCTTCATTCTCATATATTTCTGTAGCTGTTTACCTATATTTCCAAACTGCATGTAGATTAGACTGATGCTTTTTACAGTTAATTACAGTAGAATTTAATAGTTACTGGCATGACTTCTGATATTACTGTTTCTGAACAATGCTGCTGCTTGCTGTCTTCCAGCTGTAGAAAGGTTAAGGAATAAAATTAGTTATAATTACAAGTAAGATTTTATTGTTTGTTTATGTTTTTAATTTATCTCCTTAAATGAAATTTGTGTATAAATGTGAAGGTGAGGAATGGTTAAGTTGAAAGGGAAGAGACCAATAAATACAAATGTGGAGCAGCAGGATGTGGATATAGGTTAGTTGGGAGTTGGTTTGTTTTTTTTTTTCCTCTCTGTGCTTTAAACCCTAGTGGAAATTTGCTTCTTGGATTTAGATTGTTTCTTACTTGCTACATCCTCTAATTACTCAGCTATTCACATTGCTTTAGAGACAACAGAAACTGTTGCTCCTATGTATTCACTTGGTCTAGATACAATATTCTGGTCAGGGCAACCCATATCAACCCATATTCATTGGGTAGCTGAAGCTGTTAGTACTTCCCAGGGATGGCACAAGAAATGAAATCTCAATTAAGAGTGACTTTCCCTTACAAAGTAAAGCCTTTGAATCAGAGCATACCTCTGAGCCTTTTGTCTGCCAAATGGGTGGGGGTAATTGAGTTGAGAAAATGCAGTCAAGATGTGGAAAAAAAAAAAAAAAAAGTTCCTGGGGGCATGCAAGGCCTGTTCCCAATGATGCATGGATGTTAGCTACATGCTGAGCTTTAAGATCCCAGAGGGCAATAAGGCAGAATATTCCTTTCTAACTCTCTGGGAATTAAATTAGGTGTCAAACCAAAGGGCTTTTGGAAAACAAAATCAGAAATGCTTGGTTTTCAGTTGGAACTTTTACGTGACTTACAAACTTGCTGCATGTGAGAGCTTGCAAAAAAAAAATGTGGTTCTTTGTTGGCACTGAAATGGAGTCTTTTATTTTAGTGCCAGTGTCTTGTATAGAAGCGAGTTGTAACTTTAACTCAGAAAGTGTTCAATTATATGCCTAGTTTCCAAAAAAATTGCATGCTACCTTTCAGCAGAATTAGTTATAGAAAAATTTAAACTATGAAGTATATAGTATATGCTTCATAGTGTATTTACACTATATACTTAATTATCATGTATCATATGTAGTATATCTGTAGTATGTTTATAGTATCTAGTACTTTCAGTATATACATTTTGTAACATAGTATAAAATCAAGTTTAAGATTCTTAATTCCTAGAATTATGTGTAGAACTGAACCAAGTTATTTTAAAGGTTTCATTAGAGACTCTTGTTCCAACTAAACAGGCAGGTTTCCACAAGTGTAATCACCTCACATATTGTAGTATTATACTAGCACCTAAGAATTTTAAATGAAAGCAAAAATCCCTGGACTGTTCAGTTTTACTGTTCCTTCAGTGGTGTTAAACACAAAAATCATCCCTATTGAGAAGTACTGAAAATATATTTTCAAAGTGCCTACATTTTCAGAAGCCTCATTAGGGAAAATGATGTTGTCAAAAATAGCTGACTTGAGTCATTTTGGTTGGTGAAGACTTGGCTCTTGGCATCCCTGAGTGTATCAGTGGGAACTGCTGTGCTTTGAAGGGACTGAAACTAAATGTGTATTTCTCTGAATGGAGGAAGTAGACGAATTAAAAGGAAATACAATGTAGTGGCACTACACATTTGGAATAAATGAATTTGAAACATAGCACCCACACATCGAATGAAGATATCACTATGGATGTAGGATTATATACAAGTGCAGATATTTTCTCCATTCTAAGATGAAATGATTAAAAAATAAACTGGGCTTTATTCTGTTTTCTTCATAAAATATGAAGAACACGTTTTTTAATACTTTCAAATTTCTTTCTCTATAGTCTGTTGTAAATAGGCAGTATTCTTGATCTCAGCTGCTCAGGATTAGGTTAGGCTTCCTAAATAATGAGAATTCTTCTTTAAGCAGTTCTCCCCAATATATTTCTTATATTTTTCTCTGCTAGGTGAGGGGTATTTTCAGTATTTGAAATACACTTAAATTATATTTTCATGCACTGTAAAATCAAGAGAGTAAAAAATCCCTTCCTTTTGCTTCTAATTTTCATTTCCATTTAGAAAAAAATAAATTATGTCCACATAATTTCATGTATTTCTAGAGGGGCAAGGAAATGCCAGCTGTCATAAATTCTTAGGTTGAAGATCTTCCAACTGAGGTAGCACTAACTTGAGGTTTTTTTAAAGTACATGTTTTGTAGACCCCATAAGTGGGCCTCTAGGTTATTTCAGGAGTTCTGCTCAGGACTCATCTTCATTGATTCAGGTCTTTCTTGAAGTGCAGTGTCAGCAATGAGTCTCACAGCCCTGCTGATGGAGGTCTCACAATGCTAAGGAGAACAAAAGATTTATACAAGCCATCTGTTAGTAAATCTTTGTATAATGGTTTCTTTTCTATGACAAGAAGTTGACTTACGTTCAGCCCGCAGCCTGCAGATCCTGTTGTGAGAACTGTAGCAGGACCAGTTGTCTTCCATCTCCTGCTTGTCCTCCTAACTTATTTCTTCCCAAGTATTTTGCTACAAGATGTCCTTTTTTGCATACTGCCTTCCTGTTTTTCTTAGCCCATTTCTTCAATTTCCATATCCATCTGTGTATCTAATCATGCTCTTTGATATGTCTGCAGTTCCTTTCTGCAATATGAAAGCTCAGAAATCAAGTTGCATCATGCGAATCGGAGGTTAGCCTATAATACGGTCTTCTTTTAGTCAGTCATGATTTTCAAGTACTTTTCTGTCAGCCTCTGCAGGCTCAGCTACTTCTGGTGGCTTGCTTCTGAGCATTGTGATCCTGGAGAGGACAGTTACTGGCCCCAGAAGAGCCTCAAAATGGACATCTTAGTCACAACTCTCAAAATGCAAACAGCCCCTAAATGCATATTTTATAAAAATACTGAAAAGTGTCAAAATGTCTTGATGAGGAACCACTGATAAACATGTGGCATATTCATGAAAAGAACAGTGTATGCGAATTTGCAATGCAGGTCAGCACATGACAGGGAAACCATATCAAAGAGTATTTATCAGCATTTATCAGCAGCATTGGGAACTCTAGAAAAAAATGGAGATCCTGTCTGCTTCCTTCTTACTTGTAAGGTATATCATTGTACTTTTGAACAAGCATTAGCTTTATTAGACAATAATTTACATTGTTTCTCACAAAGGCATATGGCATTGAAATCTTTACATGCTTACAAATAGAGTGTGCAACTCTGTTCCCAAGCATTTCTTCATGGAAATTTAGGTCAGGCTGAAAGATCACTTTGGCTCATAAAACTGAGCATTTACTTGCTTTTTTTTCTGTCTTCTGCAACATTAAGCATCTATATTATTGTGCCTGGATTAATGCTATTAGCGCGCCAGACTTTTGCCCACCAGTAAGATTTTTGTGTCCATGTGTTGAGGCAGCTCGTAGGGCATAGTGACTGTTTGGAGCAGAGTGGCTTCATGGGGTAGCTCTGTGAGGGGCTGGCAGGCCTGCAGGGACATAGATCGCTCAGGTGACCCCGCTGGAGGTGGGCAGGGCTCTCGGTTTCTCTCTGTTTCACAGCCAGGCTGCATCTGCTGTGACCACCTCAAGCCACCTTCTCTCACCTATGTACTGAAGATATGCTTAGTGGCCTGTCAGGTCTGTGTCTCAGCAGCATTTGGGTAGTTAGGTCTTTCTGCTTATCAGCAGGTTCTGCTTTGTGTAATACTAATCAGAAATAATCCTTATTTAACCTGCTGTATACCTGATATAGTCATCTACAGTAGGTGTTCAATGACACCGGGCCTTTCAAAAGTCTCAACAGGGCTTTGTGCTCTGTCTTTCCAGAGTTTGGGACAAGTGTAGGTTACCTTTGAAATACAAATGCAGGCCTCTCCCTTGCCTATCCTTCCCAAACAAGATGTACCTTTTGTATGTTCATAAGTTTGTTATGCTGTTAGATCTCATGCATTGCGACTCCCAAATCCTCCTGTTTTATTCCTCATAGCTCTTTTATTGGCACATCGGCTTTTAATACATTCGACAGACTGAGCTGCTATTTGTTCCTCTCCCTCTTGTGACCTTACAGTGAACTCCAGTATCTCTTTTCCTCTCTTGAGAGTTTATGCTGGGTTTTTTTAAACTCCTTTCCATCACTTCCCTGGGTTTTTAACATTGTCTGAATTGTTTTGGTTGAGAGGAGAGAGTTTAGTTCACTTTGTTGTTTTCTGTCTTTCTGCACTAGATGGATAACAGCAGAATAGCAGGGAATCTGTCGTGGAGCCATTATCCTGTGATCAAAGAAGTCGAAGCACTCTTGGCAGTATCCCCTGCACAGCCTCTGCATCCAGTCCCAACGTGTATATGCGTGTGTGCACGCACGTCCATGTGTGCCCCTCTCTTCTGCCTCAGCTTTTACACTACTTTGGTGGGGTCTAAGATGATGTCTAGGGAGCCCCTACACCTTCTTCCTTAGCCCAGTTATTGTCTCAGTTTGTCCTGCTTCCCCTAAGAATCCATGAGTTTGTTTCTGTGCATTTCCTGCTCCTTTTTTTTTTTTTTTTTTTTGAAGAGAAGCTTTTTTCCCCTCCTGAAAAATGCCAGAACTGTGGATGGACAGATTTCACTAAGGTGCCTAAAGACCTGGAGAGGAGCAGGAGCACTTCCTGCTTGGGCTGGAGGTGCCTGGGCTCCTGTTAAGTTGAAGGGCAGGGGAAGAAGCTGAAGACCCTAACAAAGGGAAACAAATTTCTAAATAGTTTTTTTAAAAACAATTGGAAGATAAATCCTTCCTAGTAAGGGCTTTGCTGCCCTAAAACAGAGTTTATCTCTTCTTTGAAAACATCATGGCCACCTCATCCTCTCAACTACTTTTCTTCTTTCTTTTAAGGATCTCGCAGTTTTGTGCGGTGTACGTGTATTCGAGGGCCTCTATGCTACTTAGTCACCCAACTGCTAGAAATTTGCTTCATTTACCCCAGAATAACTAATTATCCCACATACTTCTTGCTCACAATAGTTCCTACACATTAGCTGTGGCTTACATTAGTACATACCGTCATTTAATGGCGTATTCTGCATGTTTAGCCATTTATCTGGTACCATAAGTTACCTAGTTGGTTTCAGTCTCTGGCTGAAACTCGGCAAAAGTGATTTGCAACCTTTCCATACTCCTAGAGATGTCTAGGTGTGGTTGCAAATTGATGTGGTAAATTTAAGGCTATTAAAAACTAAGACATTTTCCTATTTACTTTACAAAGACTTCATTAAGATACATAGTAAGGCCTCAGAAGTCCATGAACCACGAGCTGAAAACCACAGCTTCAGAAGCAATATCTTAGTAATTAATGGTGAATTCATGGTGTTTGTTATCTGCGTTGCTGCTAGTAAATAAGAGGAAAGCATATGCTATTTAAGCAATGAAGACTACAAGTACAGGCTCTAAAAGCAACTGTTTCACTCCCCTGATACTGATACAGAAAGGACTTCAGGAGCTAAATTAATCTAAATATCTCACTTTTCTTTCTTCTTTTTCACCATACTGGCATATAGTTTTCAATATGGGGAGGTAACATGAAATCCAGAAAGATGCAAGCACCTGATATGATGGGAGATAAACCTCTATTGCTGTTATTCTTACGAACCTGGAAGAGTGTAGTTGTACTTGAATACTCTGATTCTTCATCTTCAAGTACCGTGTCAGCAAGTGATGATCATAGGTCACTATGATACAGTGTCTGCTATTTCTATAATGATAATTAAGATAATTTTACATGGCATATACAATTAAAACCTGACTGCCTGTCACTGTGCTACCTTCCAGAAAGATCATGGTGAGAACTGATAAGTTCTCTAAATGACTGCAATGCTTGTAGTTCTATGATAGCAAGATTCCTTGCAAAAAAAAAGACTTGACTTTAAAAATAGTTGAGATTTCAGTGGTTTCTTGTGAAACTCTGCCTTTTGCTTGCATTTTGTAGTACAGAAGTATTACTTTCCAGCAACCACTCCTACATCTTTGTGTGGTTTGGAACTCTTTTACAGAGTATTTCCCTTTGCCAGTTACAAGAGTAAATGTCTGCTTACAGCTTCTGTGGTTGTTGCTGTAATGTTTTTAACAGATTTATATCTGTTATGCTTCATTGTATAAAATGTGTCCAGAAAAAAAAAGATCATTTTGTAGGATACATTTGCTTTCTTAGAGTCACAGAGCATGTGATGCTCAGCCTGGACTATGGTATGGTCCAGTTGGCAACAACTGGACTACAACTCTGGAAGGACCTTAATTTTCTTTTTGACATAATTACTTATTTGCTGTGTTTCCCAGTGTGCCTTCACCTTCTATTTCTGACTCAGATCTAGAGTGAAAACAGCTTTAATATATGTGCAATATTTAGTAGAATAAAAAAGATCTTGTGCTTTAGCTGAGGTGTCCAGATGCTTCTGTAATAAACACTAAATACATGCTAAATGCTACATGATATTTGAAGAAGTAACAAAACATGTCCAGAAACTGGAACAGCAACAAAAAGATCTATTTTGGGCAAACATTGGTCAGGAAAATTTTCATAATGATCTTGCTACCTGTTATTTCCTGGTCCTGACTTTATTCCTGCATTACTTATTTCTGCATTTTCCAGAACCTTATGTGTAGACAAAAGCTCCCATTTTACTTCATACGTTCCTCTGACTTTGATAAGTCTTACTTTGGTAACTTTGTCACTTATTAGTGCAAGGATTACAGTATCTTGAATTGTGGATGGCTGGTAGTGTGACAGTTCAGGCAGTAAGAACAAGCTGCTTAGAAAAAAGGGAGCTCTCTTTCACAGTTGCCAAGGTAATTGTCAGCTATAATAAAGTCCAATCACTGACAATTTTAGATTGAGTTTGGTTTTTAACATAGAAGATAGTCATAACAAGGGGGGTGGAGGGAAAAAAAAAAAGCTTTTTTTCAGACACTATGGTTGTTGCTTTATATCCACGTCAACATTAATTTTCTGGTGTTTGTACAAATTAGATTAGTTTTCAGACACTTTAAAGCAAGCCTAAATGGCTAATGCAGGCTGCAGGAAGGGAGCACTGGGATTTCAGGTGAGACTTTGTCTCTATTCAGTACAACAGGGAGGGAACTGACTGGGTCTCCTTGGTCCTGCCTGACTTATGAAGGAGAAAGGAAACTCGTTGCTGCTGCTTTCCAGAAACCACTCTTGTTCCAGAGGAAGTGAGTGGGAGATTTAGGATTGGCATTGTACCTGTTGAAATGTGCAAACCTAAAATTTACTAGGAACGGGTTTAGACCCTTCTGGCAGGAAAAAGAGATACTTGAAGTGTAAGCTACCAACTTCATTCCTCTTCCTACATTTGCATTTGAGTGGAGGGAATGTTTTCCTACCAGCTGAGTCTTTACCTGCAATTATTGCACCTTCAAAGTTACAACAAAACTCTCTTTGATTTTTGTGGCAAGCCATTTAGAGTGGAAAGGGTTTATATGTTTTCTTTTTTTTTTTTTTCACCCTCTGGTATAAAATGCTACTGCAAAAAATATTTCAAACTCTTCCAAAGGACTTTTGCTGTGGAAAGCGCTAGTACAAAGAGTCCTTTGTTTCACAGGAGTATCCAAACCTGTGGTAAACTCTGGCTTATTTTTTTTTCTACCCAGACAGGTGCTATGAAGCTCTTTGACATTTGTAGAGCAGATGGGATGCCTTTTTACTGTGGTATCTAGTTGACAGAACTTTGCTTAATCTTTCCATGCATCCTGCCTTGGAAAGCGTGGGCTGTGGACTTTTGGAGAGCACTTTTTCCTCATCAGCAACTTAACTTGCTTACTGCTGGGTGAAGAGTGAGAACACTAACTTGCTAACTGACCTGTGAAGCGTCTTAGGAATTCATAAACAAGGAAAATGACTGCTCGGTTTGCTATTTTGGCTGGTTGGTCACTTGCTGTTGATGTGGCTACAATAGATTGCATTATGTATATCTACAGCCACAGATGTTATTGTGTGCATATATTTCAATGTAAATAGATGTCTGTGCAATCACATAGTGACATATGTGATTGAATAAGTGTAGAACATATGAAGGTGTCTGTGAAATGCTCTGGGAATGTGTACACCCATCTCTACATGCCTCCTCCCTCTCAGTCTCTCAAAGCAGGGATTTTGCAAATGTCTGTTTTGAGGATTCCAGACCTGGTGAGGATCTGATTTCCAAAAGACTGGTGCCTCTGAGGGTCTCAGAGAAGAATGTAGCTGTCCCAATCATTTCTGCTAATCTTGTCATTCTGCCATCTTAGAATCATAGGATTGTTTCAGTTGGAAAGATGTGTAAGATTGTTGAGTCCAACCAGTAAACTACACCAGCAAGCCCACCGCTAAACCATGCCCCTCAGTCTTTTAAATATTTCCAGGGATGGGGACTCCACCACCTCCTTGGGCAGCCTTTTCCAATGCTTGACAACCCTTTAAGTGAAAAAGTTCTTCCTAATATCCAATCTGAAGCTGCCCTGACACAATTTAAGGCTGTTTCCTGTTGTCCTATCACTTGTTAATTAAGAGAAGAGGGCAAACTTCACCTCTCTACAACCTCCTTTCAGGTAGTTGTAGAGAGTTATTATGTCTCCCCTCAGCCTTCTCTTCTTCAGCCTAAACAACCTCAGTTCTCTCAGCCACTTCTCATAATACTTGTGTTCTAGACCAGCTTGTGTTCACCAGCTTCGTTGCTCATCTCTGAACAATCTCCAGCACCTCCATGTCCTTCTTGTAGTGATAATCATTTCCCTGGTCCTGCTGGCCACACTGTTTCTAATACAAGCCAGGACATTGTTGGCCTTCTTGGCCACCTGGGTACAATGATGGCTTACATTTAGCTGGCTGTTAACCAACAACCCCAGGTCCTTTTCTGCCAGACAGCTTTCCAGCCACTCTGCCCCAAGCCTGTATCATTGCATGGTGTATTTGTGGCCCACATACAGGACCCAGCACTTGGCTTTGTTGAACCTCATACAGCTGATCTTGCCCATTGATCCAGTCTGTTCAGATACCTCTGAAGAACTTTTTCACTCCCAAGCAGATCTGCTGTCCTGCCCAGCTTCAAGTCATCAGCAAACTTAGTGGGGGTGCACTCAATCCCTTCACCCAGATGATCCCTAAAGGTCCCTTCCAACCCCTGCCATTCTGTGATTCTATGATTCCGTGTTAAACAGAACTGTCCCTACCACTAAGCCCTGGGGAACACCACTGGCCACTGGCCACCAACTGGATTTAACTCTGTTCACCATCACACTCTGGGCCCAGCCACCCAGTTTTCCACCCAGTATAGAGTAGGTCCATTTGAGCCATGGGCAGCTGGTTTCTCCAGTAGGATGCTGTGAGAGACTGTGATGAAGGCTTTAATGAAGTCCTGCTAGACCATATCCACAGCATTTCTCTTATCCACTAAGTGGGTCACCTTGTTGTAGAAGGAGATCAGGTTAGTCTAGCAGGACCTGCTCTTCATAATGCCATGCTCTCTGGGCCTGAACCCCTGGTTGTC
>WBNH01001995.1:0-49815 GCA_013401255.1 Urocolius indicus
TTTCCTTAAGTGGAACATTTTGCTGATGGTGCATTCTAACTTATTTCTTACCTCCTCTCCCTCGGCCGGCTGCTCTCAGCGTTCCCAGGTGCTTTCTGGGATGGCATTTGCAAGGCTTAGTCGCAGCTCAAGACAGATCTGTGTAAAAGTTAAAGAAAGGGCTGCATCAACAATACTGTGGTTACACAAGGGTGTTTAAAACCAGAGGAAGGTGTGTTCAAGATGACAGAAACGAAACTTGTGCGTAAAACTTGCCTGGCTTTGGAGAAAAGAAATAAATAAATCTTGTGTCTAAACTTGGTGTGGGAATCGAGAAGATTCTACACTGGTGGCATCTGGAAAAGACAGGTTTCCTGCAGTGAGCAGTTTTGGCAGGTGAACAACAGGTAGGGTGTGCAAGCCGAGGCCCCGGGGCCAGCCCAGATCCCGGTAGTGGCCAGTACCAGCTCCCCAGAGGCACCCTGCCTGGGCTGGCAGCGCCGGCGGCTGCCCCTGTGCAGAGGAAAGGACGTGGGGGAGAGGAGCTGCCTCGGAGCCCTCAGAGGTCTGTGTGTCTGTGGCTGGGGACACGCTGGGTGGAAGGAGCTGCCTGGGCCTGGCACTGAGCAGCATCACGGCACAGACTTGACACCTCACCCCAAGGGCACGGCCACGGGCAGCACAGCCCGCTCAGGCGCTGCCAGATGCTGCTCCGGGGGGTGTCAGGGATGGCACGAGGGAAACAGGTGCCTTGATGCCTCTCCATCTTCTTTAGTTCCTGCACGTCATCCCTTGCCCAAGGACACGAGTAGCCGCGCATCCCACCAGCAGCAGCGGGGAAAGGGTGGCGGCGAGCAGGCGGCGGCTGCTGGCGCTCTGTGGGACGCCGGCACGGCACGGACGGACGGCAGGCACAGCCCTGCAGCTGCAAACCACCAGCACTTGTGTTCCTCACGCTGCCTGGCCCGTGTCACCGAGCTGCTGCGCTGCCAGCTACTCCCAGCACGGCTGGCGGCACGGCTCACGTGCGCTCAGCGGCCAGAGGAGCCCCGGCCAGCTCAAGGCGTCCATTGTCTGCACAGAGTTACCAACGCTGGATGGAAAACAAGAGGATACACTTGAAACGAAACGGTGCGATATTTAGCAAGGTGATTATTTATTTTCCTGCACTATGGGTGCCTCTGCCCACTGCCAAAGCCAAGGTGTTAAATTTTCACAGGGTGTTATGGAATCATATACAAAAAAAAAAGGAGAGAAGCAGTGACCTCACGTCGTGTGGAGAGACCTGGCTGGGGGGAAACGAGGAGAACAAACCCAGAGCCAAGGCTCAGCCCGTTAGGCCGTTTTCCACCTCAGTTCATAAGTGCATCATGGACTCAAATTCATCGATTCGTTGCTTGGTGTTTCCTTTTCTAATCCTGCGGTAGGAGATTGTGTTGTATCTGGAATAGCTGTGCCTGGAGATATCATTTTTCTTCCCCAGGCTGGGCTGCTCTCCCAGTTTCTCCACCGGAGAATGACAGCCAGGGCTTGTCGGGGAAGGTGCCTCCTTGCTGCTCTCTTGCTGCTGTAGATGGGATGCCTCGCCATTCTCCTTCTTGATTTCAATCACCTGAACTTCATCCTCTTCAGTGTCCTCCTCCTCCTCCTCTTCCTCCTCCTCCTCTTCCTCAGCTGTGTTCCCTGTGCCGTCAGCGCTGGCTGCTATGGTGTGGGCTGTGCCCGTGCCAGGGCTGCCCGCTGTGCCCAGCTCCTGCTCCCTGCTGCCTGCAGCCGTTCCCACGTCACCAGGCCCTGCAGCAACACAGAGGGGGCACAGGGGGAGGGCTCAGCACCACCTGCACTGCACAGCCCATCGGGTGTGCTCTCAGTGCCTCACCAGAGCAGTGACCTGCAGAGCCTGCCTCGGAGCGTCCCGTGACTGCCTGCACGGGCTTTAGAAAGGCTCCCTACAGCCTCAAGCTCACTGCTTAAGGCCACGTGCCTTGCAGGTTTAACTCCCATCTCTTTCATACCCCTTTCCCTCCGAGCCCTCCCCACTGCACTCCTCTAAAGAACAGACAATGCAGATGCTGCTGAGCCAAGCCTCAGGGAGGAGAGAGAGCACAGCACTGGCCCTGCAGCCTGAGACCACAACACTGTGCTCCTCACACCCCGAGATCACAACACTGCACTCCGTGCACCCCGAGATCACGACACTGTGCTCACTGCACCCTGAAATCATGACACTGTGCTCCTTGCACCCTGAGATCACCCCAAGATCACGACACCGCACTCCCTGCAGCCTGAGATCACAACACTGCACTTCCTGCAGCTTGGGACTGCAGCACTGTGCTCCCCCCACAGTGGGGGGAGCCCTTGCACCCACAGCTGCCAACTGTCCTGCTGCAGGACCCCCATCCTGCAGCTGCTGCCCCCTCCCCATGGGACACATCCAGCACAGGGCCAGAGGGGCCCGTCTCCTCACAACCCTGTGCCGAAGGGAAGGGAAGGGAAGGGAAGGGAAGGGAAGGGAAGGGAAGGGAAGGGAAGGGAAGGGAAGGGAAGGGAAGGGAAGGGCCATCCTGCACACAGCACCCAGCTCTGCCCTGGCACAGTGAGCCCCTGGCACAGCCCTCCTGGGCCATGTTCCTCCTTCAGAGGTGGCCACCCAGGCTGAGATGGCCATCTCCCATGTGTCCTGTTTGGCAGTCTCTGTGCTAAATGATGCTTCAGCATCGCAGCAAATGGTCTATTCAACATTTTGCCTGTGGGGTCCTGAGTATTAATTAGCCTAAATTGGTTAGGTACTACAAAGCTGCCTGCAATTCAGAGATAAAGTGCTTGTGGCTGGTGAGGGGAGGGAGGGCGAGGGGGCTGTGCAGGATCATTTAATCGGTTTTATCATGCACTCAAAGGCAACACAGCTGGAATATGGATGTCAGCTCTGAGGGAAGGCCTCCATCATGAGTCACCTCCTCACAACCCAGGCAGTTGCTATGAAATATTACTTTGATTGCAAAGAGGAGAAAATAGCTGAGCATTTGTCACGGGCAAAGCTCCTGCTTGCAGGGCACAGCCCATACATCTCTTACGGCTGCGTTCAGCAGCATTGGCTTTGCCAGGACTGTGACAGCAGCTCTGAGGAAGGGGGACACATTTACCTGGTAGCTGACATCCATAAAATACCAACTGATAGCGGTTAAGAGGCTGTGTGAGAGAGAAAACAGGGATCCAGCATGGCTGGGTGCAGAGGAGGGGGGCAGAGCTGTGTGCCCTGCACCCTGGCTGTGGGTGAGTGGTGGGGAGACCAGCAGCAGCAGCCCAGGGGCAGGGAGACTATCATTAGCAGCCCACGGCTCGGCCATCCCTCACCCTGCAGCTGCCAAAACCACTGCACAGGGTAAGAGCCTGTGGGTGCAGAGTGGGGAAGGGCAGCAACACCGAAAGCCCACCCATGGAGAAATGCAGCTTTCCTCCTTCAACAATACTAAAATACACCTCCCTTTTGGAGGAGTGGCTGCATTGTGCAGCCTCTAAATACATTCATCTCCGTGTACACACGTTCACTGCCTGTGAACTTGATGCTGCTGCAGCTGCGCTCACCGCAGGAGGCAGCTGAGGGGTCCAGCCTTGGCTCCAACTAAGTTCTGCCAGTTTTGCCTAAGAATGAGAGACAGACCCAGGAGCAGATGTTTAGGAAAGCAATTTTCTGTCAGATGTTGGGGTGTCAGGGGGATTTAGTCCCTTGGTGAATCAGGCAGGAGAAGGGTTTGGGTTTTGAGGCTACACACTGTTGCCCGACAGTCTCCCGAGGTTATCCTCTGAGCTCCCTTGCGTGGGGGAAGAAGATAAAGCATCTCCCAGCCTCACAAGGCTGTTGGAGACCCCTGGTCAAAGACCACTTGATGCTTCAGCATCCCCGGGTCATAGAGATACACACAAACAAACCTCAGACAGAAACATACCGGCTGTATTCTCTAAGGCCCAGCAACTGAATGGGTGAGGAGTGAGCCCCTGCTCTCCAGAATATAAGGGTCTGAATGAGTTAAAGAAAACCAATAACCACCCGTGTGTCACTGTGCTTGAAGGCTGCTCATGGCTATCCCTCTGCAGAAGCTCGTTTGCTGTTACCTTCGGCTGGTTCCTGGCCGCCAGTGCCCCTGTCCTGGATCCCAGCTGCTCCCTGCCGGGGTGTCCCATCCTTTGCCTCTCGCTGCTCTTTAGAAAACACAAAGCACAAAGGGGTGGGCTGGTGGAGCGGTTAGTGACGGTGCTTGGGTTTTAACAGCTGCAGATTTGCAGCAGAGTTTCAGAGCAGGTGAAAAGCAAGGGCTGGTTTCTTTATCACACCCTTCTTCATCTCGCCCTGTGTAACCGCTAGCTCAAAGCGGCCCCTCACTCCCAGCCAGCCCAAGTCCGCGTTGCAGCTACCGTAGGTTAGGGATCCTGCCTCACACGCAGAGGACAACACACTACTCCAAAGGCTACGCATGGAGCTGAGCTCTTCTTAGAAAGGAAAAGCAGACACCTCAAAAGAGACAGCCTTGTACCGTACCTCCGCATTGCTCGTCCCCATCAAAACTGGGCGCTGTGTCCTCTGCCGGCGGCTTTCTGCCATGCTCCGGGTTTCCACTGGCAGTCGGGGGGCCGGGGCTCGCCTCTGCCTTTGTGTAAGGAACCGTCCCCACACAGTTTGCTATTTCCTCGATGACACCCACGAGCTGGAGCGGGCCCTTCTCCGGCAGGACGCTGCCGTTGCACTCGGGCATGTCGGATGCAGCTGGGACTTCTTCTGTCATGCTTGGGGTCGGGCCGTGCCCACGAGCGGGGCCACTCTGTGCCCCAGGGTGGGCAGCACAGCTCTGGTCCCTGCGCCCCGGGATGCGGCTGCCCCGGGGATCGGCCAAGGCACGTCTCGTCTGCCGCAGAGCAGAGCGGGCTCCGCGCTCACACCATCCGACGTGCCCAGGGCTCGCCCCGGGCTCCGGCCAGGGGTGATCCAATCAGCACCCCGCTTGTTGCCGAGGCTTGTCCCGTTGCTTAATTAAAAGCACCATTTTTCATTTACATAAACAAACAATGTGAAGCAAGGAAGCTTTTGTGCTGGCGTGGAGAGCGGCTCTGTCAGCATGTCAGCCCCGCGGTAATAAACAGGGATTTTGTACTCTGGGCACAATGGCTCTTTGTGTCCCCGCCTGCTCACAGGGACCACCATTGTTCTGACCTCTAATCCCCGCAGGGTGACCACCTTCCCTCTCCCTGCCACCACCTAACCCGCTTAACATTCCCGGCCGGGTCTGTGTGCCGCTAACCCTCACCGTGCCGCTGCCCCGACCGTGCACACAGGTCACGTGCACAGTTCACACTGGGAGGGCACATGGTGCAGGAGGCACGTGGCCAGCAAGGCGGGAGGGCACATGGCCCATGAGGCTGGAGGCACGTGGCCCATGAGGCGAGAGGCACATCACGCATGAGGCAGGAGGCATGTGGCTGGCACCCGGCATCACACCTCACCGTGCCGCCACGCAGCCTGGGCCCAGCCGTGCCTGTCCCTCGGGCAGGGCACATCCCACCAGCTGCTGAGCACCTGCAGTGACGGCACAGGGAAACTCACCTCAGGGAGCAGAACTAGACGATGGAAAGCAGAATTTAGACGCGGCGTGTAGCGAGGTGGCAGGTCCCCGCGGCAGCACCCCCAGCGCTCCCCCTTCCACAGGGGAGGAAGGCACAGCAGGAGAAACTCCCTTCAAAAGAAACACAAAACAGGCGAGGCATGAGATCAGCGCTTACATCAGCAATTGTCAGCGGGACCTAAAGGCAGCAGGAGCGAGAGGGGAAAGCAGCTTTGCAGCGGGAAGCAGCAGGACTGCCCGAGCAGCACCACGGCATTCTCTGGCCGCAGCTGAACTCCCCTCAACCCCTCTGCCCAAAGCCAGGTTTATGTAAGAGGGTAATCTGCTGTAAACGACTTTCTGTGTTCATACAACATTTTTGCCATCTTGAGGCTTTAAGCTTTGGAAATCCTCTTGTGGAGTTCAGACCTTGGTTAGAAATGGACTCGAAGCCTTTCCACCGGTTTTGCTCACCCGTGCTTTAAAGCAGCAACTTTTCATCATGGTTATGAACATGAGTTCAGTGTAGTTGATTTACAAAATCAATCTCACGCTGGAAAAAATCTGTCCAAGAAAAACAGATGCTAAGGTTTGAGTCGACAAGAGGCAGTGGTAGGTGCCCTGAGGAGGAGAGGCTGGCTACCCAGTGCAGGCTGACTGGAGCAGGGGGTACCCACATCCTGCATCAGGGCTTGAGTGTGGGACAAACCCCCCAGTCAGGCTTCAAACTGGAAACAACCTGAAGCTGAAAAAACGGCACCAGGCTTGATAAGCGGGAAGCCTTGTCAGTTCAGGGCCACATCAGCTCCCACAGGGCAGGGATGGGATGGGATGGGATGGGGACAGGCCTTGTCTCTGTCTCCCCAGGAACCTGCCTGCCTGACTTGTTGATTGCAAGCGAGTATTGAAACAACCTGACGTGTTTCCTGTTGCCATCTATTGGTTTCACAACCAGCTCTTGACGATTCACCTCCCGAGTGGGTACCTCGTGGCCGAAGCACGATTTGCATGCATCTGTTATCAGCCACACTCCCTGTGACCTTTGCCACGGGACTGTGCTTCTGCTTGAGCTGTCCTCTGCCAGAATCTCAGAAAAGCACCTGGGATTCGGAGGTGCTGGGACACCACAGGGATTTAAGCCAGGGAGGTAAATCATTAGAGCCACGGCAACCACATTCATTGCAGAACTGGAAAGAGGTGGCCCCGGCAGGGTGTTTGCTGAGCTCTGTGAGCTCCGCTGTCATTAACTCCTACAATAACTTCCACAACAGGCAGGAGAGCCCAACAAAAACCACTCTGAGGTATTGCAAACATCCTAAACATGGGCAAGGCTGGCTCGGGAGCTGCAAGCCAGCGCAGACAGAGCCAACAGGCCTCAGGGCAGCAGAAGAGTCACTTCTGTGCCCTCGGAAAGCTTCACTGCAATGCCCTGTGATCAGTGCTGGGGCTGCAGCGACCCACATCCTCAGCCCTGTCCATTCCCAGGCAGTTCCCCCTGCCAGTGCCACCCGGCCCCGTGAGGCTCTGCTGCTGGACAGAGCTCCTGCCCCAGAGACACCACAGCTCACAGTGCTGCACAGCCACCAGCCAGAGGATTTAGGGCCCCAAAACTCCCCTGGCTTCACGTGGGCTTTCTCCCAGTCACTGCTCGCTCCGGGGCCAAGTGCCAGGGCTGTGTCTGGCAGCAGCTTGAGTTCAGGGAGGGGCTGCCAAGATCTGGGCACTGGCCAGGACCTGGTTAAGCCATTAAGAGCCCTTGCAAGGACAGGCTCAGTAGCATTCAACAACTTAATTAATCACAGAATCACAGACTGGATGGGGTTGGAAGGGGCCTCTGGAGACCATCTAGTCCAACTCCCAAAAAAAAGTTTTAAAAGGCTTAAATTAAAGTTTAAAATGTTTAAATTCTGGTTTAAAAGGGAGTTGTATTACCCAGAACAGCCACACTTCTCTACAGTAAACTTGCATTGCCCCTTTATCCACAGAGGGTAAGAAGAGGATGAGGGATCTCTTGGCTGTTAGGAAACCGAGCAGTCCCTTGGCCCACCCCCCCTCAGGGAGCTGAAGGCCCAGAGCACCTCCCCAGTGCATCACACAGAGCCCCAAGCCCGTGACCCACACAGCTCTGCCCCGACGCTCCTCCTGCCCCAGCCTGGGAGGCAGAGCAGGGACCCCAGATTGCTCTCTGGCAGGAGAAATGCCATTTCAAAAGGGCTTTCTGGTTCACTGCTCTGTGAGCTGTTTGGTTTGCCTGTGAGCCCCTTCCTCCCCACGGCAGGCGGTCACAGAGCCCGTCACCCACATCCTGTTGGTGATCGTGGCAGCAAATGTGTCATCTTATCATCTTGTAGCAACCAAAGCATGCTCGCCCCACCACCACAAAAGCAGCATTTATTTGGCCTTTCTGAAGCTGGTTGAGTGCCCAGGCTCCTCCAGCCTCTCCACACTAAAAGCAAGCACACTTCTCCCAAGGTATGGAGCGTTTACTCTCCATACCAGAACCACCACTTTGGACCATAAAGCTGCCCTGGTTTCCACCACATGCAGCCTTGGGGAGATGAGTTTATGCAGTGTTTTAAACACCTTTTCCTTCCCCTTTATCAAACCAGGTGGAGGATTTGTGCTGGGACCAGATTTTCTGGTTATGGTGCCCATGGTGTCTTGTGGACACTCCCACATCTGCCTTTAACTCCAGAGTTTGTCCAAACAGAGATTTCTTTCTTTCTTTCTTTCTTTCTTTCTTTCTTTCTTTCTTTCTTTCTTNGCTGTTACTGGCAAAGAAAAGTAAAACTACCTTCAGAGAGCAAATCACAGGCAAACTACCTGGCAAGGAGCACCAGAGCACAGAGCAGCAGCCAGGATGCCCCAGGCTGGGCTGACAGAACAGCCCTGTGCAGGTGCCAGGCCAAAGCCCAGCGCAGGCCACGTGGCAGAGGGGCTCCCGGGCTGAGTTCAGCTGCATGGGCACATTGTTCCTGTATGTTCCAACTTCACCAGTCACCCTCCCAATCCCCCGCCAGCTCTCCCTCAGCCCTGCTGCATTCCCGCCTGCTAAAGCCTCCTGAGAGAAGTCACGGATACCAGGACGGATTCTGCCGGCTTAGCAATGCTCAGTAAATGAGAGGAGTATCGGGAACAGGTTGTTTTTCTGCGAGGTTCGTCTCACTTTAGCCTGAGGTTTCTGCAAAGCCCAGGAAATCCTGCCACAGCAGCATCTGCCTGGCAACAGCCGCACGCTGCGCTCAGCCAGCGGGCCGGGGAGTCACACAAGGTGATCAGTTGTACCTACCATTTTTCCAGTTGCATTTGAGAAACACAATCGGGTCGCTTGAGTGGGACACGAAACCTCTGCATTGCCCGAGAGGGAAATAAAATCTCTCTTTTGCTTCACATCTGCGGATGAGCAGTGGGGAACAGGAGCCCCAGGGCATCTCCTGCAGCCCCCCGGAGCACAGACGGAGCGGGTCCCAGCACAGTGCCACTGCCACCACATCTAGGCACAGGACAAACCTGCTCAGCCCTGCAGGACCACCCTCTGCCTCTCCTCCCCTCATCTTGCAGACGATAAATCAAGCTGAGCTTCACAGTTCCAGCACGGTGAGCGGACAAGGATAGTGTCAAACCTGGTAAAACTCCAGCGGTGCCTTGAGCGCCCTGGCCATGGAGTGCAGCGAGACCCTGGTGCTCCCCAGCTCCTGCTGAGCTGACGCTGTGCCCATGGCACTGTTCCTGGCCAGGCTGGGGTGTGGGGAAGTGCCATGTCTTGTGCAGGGCAGTGCAAAGCAGCCCCCTCCCCATGCAGCTGCAGCCCCTTTGCCCCCCACACCGTGCAGCCCCATGGGCACCGGTGGCCAGCGCAGCTGGCTCGGGGCGACCGGAGCCGCTGAGGATGGCAAGAGCACAGACACCACCAGCCCTGTGCACCGGCACAGCCACAGAGTCTTCCTGCCCCACACCTCCTACAATAAGGCAGGTTGGGCAGGACACGCGACAGTGGCTAGTGGCAGAGATTGCAGGTGGCCAGAGGACAGCTGATAAACCAGGGGACATGGGATTTACCACCTGAGAGCTGCAGGAGTGACGACAGCCGGCACTGACTTGGTGATCCTGCCTATAGATGCTGCCAGGGCAGCCGAGCAGGGGAACTGCTCCCTGCCTGGGACACCAGGGAGCACATCCTGCAGCATCCCCGTACGTGTTCTGACACATTTATGGAGCAGCAGCAGCACAGCCTCGAGCAGCAGCAGCGACGGAGGGAGGGCAGTGGCTGAGTGCAGGCAGTGGGACCAGCACAGCAGCTCCCGCTGGAGGCTGGCACAAGGGCTGCTGGCCACACACGCACCACGGGAGGTGGCAAGTGTGCCCCTGGCCCTGCCCCAGCACAGACACGGAAATCAGCCACTGCAAGCCACGGCTTTGCCCTTTGTTTCAAAACATTACTGCCCAGGGCCTCTCTCTGTCATACGCTCTGGGCTGTGCCCTCATAACTGGGCTCTGCCACTGCAATTAGTAGAAGCACTTGGTTTATTAAAGGCCTTTGGAGGACTATGACTTTAGTAACGGGAAATAAATAGCTGCCAATTTTACATTCAGTTAAAAACTGTTATTAACACTGAAATATACCGAGGCAGTTCTGCAGAGGCTCCTCACGTTTCGGAGCCAGGCACTTTTCCTGTGAACTAAGACATCCACGGTGTGCTCTGATCAAAAATCAACGTAACTTAGAACCCAGAGCCGTTTAAATCTCATCAGTCCTGCTGTAGGGAGGAGAAATGCAGAGCCACAGGGTTTCACCCACGGCGTGCTCCTGGGTGAGCTGCTGCCCTCCGTCCCAAGCCCCCTGCAGTCCCCCAGCCGTCAAGGGCGACCCGTGTGATGTCAGACCCGGCTCTCCTCCTCCTCCACCGCCCGCTGAAGGCCTGGAATGAACTTCAAAAGATGCTTGCGGACGCTGGACCTCCTGCTTTTCCTTGGGAGGGTCCCAAAACCGCTGGTGCAGCTGGTGCCCTCCCAGAGCGGGGACATGGAGCCACTGCTGGCCAGGCTGATGCTGCGGTTCCTGCGCAGGGAGCTCCTCCCGCCCACCCCGTCCCTGTGGAACACGCAGTCATCATCCAGGCTGGACTGGCGGCTCAGGCTCTCGGTGGCCGACTCCTCGAAGGCGCTGCTGGGGCAGGAGCTGTCCTCGCTGTCCACCGTCATGGAGCTGAGCCGGCTGCGGCAGCTGCTCTCGCTGGAGCAGCGAGGCTGCCGCAGGAAGAGGGGTCCCGGTGTGCTGCAGCCTCCCCCCAGGCTGGACCCTTCCAGCTCCAGTGCAGCCAGCACTGCATTGTCGTTCACCTCCCCTGGAAGCAGGAGCCGAAGAGGAGCGTTAGTTACTGGTGTCTGCGCAAGGCCAGAGGGGCACAGGGAAGGGGAAGCACAGTGAGCAGCAAACAGCACAGCGAGCGGCCCCTTGCCAGGGGCAGCCGTACAGCTCTGCCTCCATCTTGCCCCACATTGCAGAATCAAAGCTGCTGCCCGGGCAACGCATTCCAATACACCCAACCAAAACAAGCTCTTCTCTGCTGGGGCCAAAACAAGAACGGAAGAAGCTTTGCAGGCTACATGGATCCCTGTCCCGGGACTCATGCAGAAGAGCCTTTGGGCTGATTTAAGTCAAGCAGCATCTACATTCATTCCACTCGGGGGCAAAATAAAAGCTCTTCTGGGGCCTGCCCCCATGCCCTCATTAACAGGGGGAACAGAAAGCAAGTGCAAACCAGAGGGAGCGGCCTGGCTGCGCGAGCAGGGCTGAGCCGCCGCGGTGCGGTTTCCGGCGCGGGACGTACCGTGCAGCAGGCGCTGCTCCCGGGCCAGCAGCACGCCCAGCTCCACACGCCTCTGACGCAGGCTTTGCTGTGGAGCACAAACACCACTGGGTCACAGAAACGCCTCCGCAGACGCCTGGAGCGCTTGTAAAGGAAAGCGTATCTGGAAAGGATGGGTCGCCCACGGGAAGCACGTGCGCGAGGCTCTAACCCGGGACAAGCATCCCCGGGTTCAGTGAACCTCCTCCAGAAAGTGCAGGTCCCCTCCTGTCCTGGGGGCTGCAGCTGAGGCACTGTGTGGTGCATCGCAGCTGAACGGACTCAGACCGGCACAGCGAGCCCCACGGAGCCCCGTGCAGGAGGAGGGGAGACAGAGCCTCTTCCCGAGCACCCCCAGTGCACTAAGCAGGAGCCAAGCGTGCCTGCTCCCGGCCCCTCTTCCCCCTGCACCCCATTTGTGTCAGATTTAGGCACGATCCGTGGCCTGCTGGGCCTGGCAGGTTCATGTCTGCTGGGTGCTGCCACCAAGCAAGGGTACAGGGTGGCTCCAGCTCCCCTTCTCACAACACTGACACGGGCTCTCCTGTAGCATGGAGGCAATGAGCTTTGAAGCAGGATTAGTAAGAGCTCTGTCCTTACAACCTGTACACGATGCTGAATACAATGGCTTTGGGACGTTTGCAATTCAGCTAAACCTGGGAAATTGTACACAAGTGGTGCTGGGGAGCTGCCCAGAGGTTTCCTCCATACAGACCCAACCGAAAGAGCAACCACCTCCCAAGCCCTGCTGTGCTGGAACTGCTGTGGGTGCGTGCTCGTGGTGCCTGGCATGGGGTGTGCTGCTCTGCTGCAGCCCCAGGGCAGCACATGTCTGTGCCATCCCGCAGTGCTCAGCACCTGCAGGCACACTGCCATCACACTGCACCCCAAAGGGTTTGCAGCAACCCAGCACAACCCTCCAGAAAGGCAGCAGAGACACTTATAAAGACAGCAGGTTCTTCCCACTGCGGCCACAGGGCCGTGAGAGCTCAGGGCTGAGCACACGCCCACACTTTGCTCTGTAACGATGCTCAGCGCACAGGTTTGGCACTTCTGGGAAACAGCTGCTAGCAAAAAAACTCCCTTCTTGAAACAGCCTTTCATAGCAGGTGCTGAGATTGTGGCTCTATGGTTTCCCTGCAAAGGGGCAGGGCTGGGCGGGTGGCACGTTTCTGGTGACTTTACTGCAGATTTCTATAGGCTCAGGCTGATGTCTCCCCATGGAGCACTGACCATAGCCGTGATGGAAGCATCTTCTGCTGAGTTCTCATTAACAGAGGGGTGAACTCTCTGGCTCTGGGGTCTGGCTCATTTCTGGCCATGCCTGGACTATCCTGGCAGTCTCAGTGAAGGGTTTTGGCAGAGAGTTGCCCAAAGGAAAAAAACCCTTGCTCAGGTCAACCGAGCACCGGCTTTGGGAAGCCGTGGGAGCAGAGAGGCACCTGGGAAGCTGCTGCCAGCCTGGCTGGGGAGCAGACGCTCAGCAAGCACTGCCAGCATGCCATCCCTGTTGAGCCTGGGCTCTGCTCCTCAGAGCCTGCCCTCCCTTTCTGCTAGGTCCAGAGTGCAGTAACACAGCGTGCTGGGCTCTGATGGGATTGGCAGCCAGCTGGGCACGGCTGAGGCACACAGAGACATGGAAATAGGGAATCATGCAATTGTTGAGGGGGGGAAATATTGCCAAAAAGAGGTACAAAAAAACCCCACAGAGCCCAGGGCTGGGGGTGCTGGCGGCAGGGGACACGTGTGTGTCTGCCCCTGCCAGGACACCCACCCCAGGGACACCCACCTACTCCCAGCACCAACAGACCCCACAGCAGCCCCCACGGGTTACCCAATGAACGGAGTCACCTGCAGCAACTGCAGCTTGGCCTCCAGCTCCATCTTCCGCAGGAACATGGCCCCGTTGACAGTCTCCAGCCTGGGAAGGACAGGCAGTGTGGGCAGTGCAGCAAAGAGCAGCACCAAGCAGTGCCAGGGCTGCGGGCTCAGCCCCAGGCACCTTCCTGCAGCCCCCGTCTCCCTTCCCAATCCTCCCACACGAGAGCCGCTCTGCACAGCCAGACCCTCATGGGTTTCTGCTTCTTCAGCTTCCTTGGGGAGAGCCCACGAAGCTCAAACCTGCTGGCAGGAAGGCTGCCTACCTTAAGTAGTTTCCTGAAGACTTGATCAAGTTCACTATTTCCTTGTGACTAAAGCCATCAGTGTTCACCCCGTTGATGCTGGCGAGGATGTCGCCTGTTAGAGAGACACGGGCAGAAATGAGCCACTGCAACACATGCAGGGCTGCTGCGTGCCCTGCAGCAACAGCAGCTGGGGCAGAAGTGAGGCGAGGCCACCCACAGCAGGACACAGCCACGAATAGTTACCGATCTGGAGCCCAGAAAAATGGGCAGGGCTTTCTTCCTCGATCCTGCAGACACACGTGCACATCTCCAGCGAGTAATCATTCTGGTGCGGGAACCTGAGAGTCTGTCAGTACCACAGCGACAGTGTTACTCACATTAAAGCCACGAAAATGATTGCTGAACAGTCTTTTTACACCTTTCTCTTCAAACAAGAGGGCTGTGATGGGCAGAGTCTGTCAGCACGCAAGGGAGAACACCCAAAGGTTCCAGCCTAACCCTGAGGAGTCGCATTCTTGCAGCAGAGAGAAGGAGACACCTGACAGCTGTCTGCGCCTTGCTTTTGAAGAAAAATGGTTTTAAAGCAAGTTGGTTATTCACTATCGAAACCTTAGCAGCTCCAGCCAAGGGTGTCTGTTAGCAAGGATGCTGATTGCCCTCTGGGAGGCTGCTTCATGTTCCACAGCACATCACAGGCTCTGCAAGGGGCTGACTCCCACCCCTGCACGCTGCTTGGTCAGCTGGGGCTGCCAGGCAGGCCAGTTCACAGTGAGAACTGGAAAGCAGGGAGTTGAACTTTCTTTTGCTTTCTTGGCCTCTTAAACTCCCCTCAAGAGTGCTTTTCACTCTTGACTTACACATTTAAACATACACCAAGTCATCCTGCATACCAAACTGTCACGTATTGCCAGTGCTGACAGGTCCTTGCAGCAGTGGGCGATGATGCAGCCTGCCCAGATGTGGCAACGACAGGAAACATCTCCTTGGCCACGTGCAAGCAGCAGTATCTAGCCACATCTTCCTACCAACACTTGAGACTGAAGCTGAACTTCCTGAAAACCTGCGACAGCCACGTCTAACCCAGATATGTCATGTTAGCTTCTCCAGTATCTCAGTCACTGTGGAACAAACAGGGATGAAGGGCAGGTGAGTTCAGAACTTATCTGATCAGATCACACCAACGTAGTGATTTCAGCCCTTAGACCAACAGCAAAAACCTTTGGCTAAACTAAGAGTGACAAGTGGAACATGGGAGTCCTGGAGGACGTGCCACTGCAGGTCACGTCTCCCTCTTTTTTTGGCCTGTTTCAAAGCAGTAGGTCTCACCTGCCAACCTGAGAGGCTGGGCCAGCTCGAGCAACAGTGGGACCTGTCACACCTCACTGGAGCCATCTGGGCAGAGGGCTCTCGATGTCCCCATCACTGGGAGAGCTGGACATCTCCAGGCTGGCCCCAAGAGCAGCACACCAACCAGAGAGTGGACTTGCCTCTCCTGTACCTTCTCCTCACAGTCTGCAGAAGGTGGTTGAGCCCTGGCTTTGTAGGGGAGTCCCAGCTTTCAGGTGGCTGCAGGGGGCTGTGTGGGAGACTCACAGCATCCACCTCACCCCCAGGCTCTGGCCAAGGATTGGGAAGCAGGAGAAGCCGCGGTAACACACGAGAAGCTCTGGCCTTCAGCCATCGCTGCAGTTCTCATCAGCTCCCTGCAGATGGTAGACCCAGAGTTTCACATCACCTTATTCTGGTTTGCCTCGATTTAACTTGTAGTAGTGAAACTACAGCTTCTAAGTAATGGCTTGTCCTTGGTATCAGACGTGTGCAGCCTTTCCACAGCCCTGGCTTTCCATCGAAGCACTCACAGCGAGAGTACTTGCAGGAGGAAAACGTGCCAAGGACAATTATTTCTAATCAGAACGTGGCACATAATGAAAACCTGCCCTGACAATTTACACAAAAGCCCAGTAATTGCCTCAGTTACCCTCCCTTGCGAGAGCTCTGCGCTGACCAGCGGAATGCTCGCCGGCTCATTAGCCACAGAGCCAGAGCAGAAATAGCTGAGCTGTCCCTCAGTTGCTGCTTGCCCTGGAAACATCGCTTTCCCTTCATGCACAGACAGGGGCGAGCGCAGGGATGGGCCCAGGGCTGAGGCAGGAGGCTCTCACGGGCACAGCTGCCCGGACTCTGCCGCGCTGCTGCAACGTGCCGCTCCCACTGCGGTGCCGTTTCATCCCTGGCAGTAGTTCTTATTTAGAACCTGGGTTTGTGCAGCCCTCCTGTTACATTTCTCACAGCAGTGCCCTGAACAAAAGCCTCCCACGTACAGCACTGCTGGTGAGACTCGGGTGCTCCTGTTTGAGGATTTGCTGGCCTCTACAGACAACAGAACTTCTTCCTGCAGCATTTGGCTCCCCAAAGCCAGGCACTCACTAAAGATCATACCAAGACCATACCTCCACGTGAATAAATATATATCTCTATAAAGATTAAAGGAGGCAGTGAAAAGCTGGTACAAGGGGTTTTTGGAGAGAAGGCTTTTTGATCTCTCTTTTTTTACAGCAATATTCTCATACCGTTCTCCCCAGAAACGTTCCCTCGTGGAGGTAAGGAGGCATTGCTGTTGCCTCATATATGGATCTGGAAGATATTTCTCCTACATGCAAAGCTCTGACTTGTGTGAAGGCCAGAAATTCTCATCTATGGCCTTCACCATGAAAAAGTCCTTGTAAATGCCTCCTGGTTCTGTGCTGTTGCTGTCAGCTCTTTGAATCCCACAAGCACCTGACAGATACCTTTCCCTGCTCTGTCTTACTGAAATTTTGAGGCTGGGGCACTGGAGAGTTTGCACCATATTTCATTTTTAAGCAATCAACATGTCGTTTAAGCCTTACCTGGATTTCAAACCCGAATGTCTCTTTGTCTTCTTTTAATATAGCAACAAGGTGCCTGTAAGAAGAACACGCAGAGTTCCACGTGAACACTGGGGTGCCGTGCTTTGTGACTCTGTTTCTCACAGCCTGGCTCCATCCTCCTGACACCCACCCTTGATGTATTTGTAACCACGAATGAGGTCACCCCTCAGGCTCCTCTTCTCCAAGCTCCAGAGCCCCAGCTCCCTCAGCCTTTCCTCACAAGGCAGATGCTCCACTCCAGCATCTCTGTGGCCCTGCACTGAACTCTCTCCAGCAGTTCCATGTCCTTGTGCAACTGAGGGCCCAGCACTGGACACAATATTTCAGATGTGGTCTGACAAGGGCAGAGGAGAAGGGGAGCAGAACCTCTCTCCACCTACTGCCCACAGCCCTTCTAATCCAACCCAAGATGTCACTAGCCCTCTTGGCCACGAGGGCCCATTACTGGCTCATTCTCATCCTGCTGCCCACCAGGACACAGATTCCCAGGACACACAGTCTGTGCAGAACAAGTAAATAATAGTGACTGTAGAAGAATATCTTCATACCTTTGTGGCCTGGAGCAGTCACCCAAGGAGCTGGATCTGGCTAAGGTGAGCTGTAACCAGAAATGGGAGAGGAAAGGGGTCAGTAGGTTCATGGTTCTTTGAGGCATGTGGCTAAAATCATCAGTTTAGAGACAAACAAGAACTAGTTGGTGGCATCCCACCACCAGCTCACAGCAACACAGCCTCTCCCTCAGCCAAAGGAGAACTTCAGCTGTCAACTCAGGAGGAAGGGGAGCTCGGTCCAGGATGCAGGAGAGCTGGGCATCACGTCCAAAGCCACCAGACAGATGCTGGTGGCGTGTCCTGCCAAGGCATGGGCAGAGCCAGCAGCTGCAGCAACGACCCGGCCCCAGGCACTCCCTGCAGGCCTTGGGGAAGGATCCTTCCCCTGCCCCACGCTTCTTCCCAACCAGTCAGGGTGCAATTGCACACCCTAACAGCTCCATGAGGGCCCGTGGAGGATGTTTCACTGGCATCACTGCAGGACGACAACTCAGCTGCGACATGTCCTGGTGTGAAGGGCTGTGTGAACCTGCAGAAGGGGAAAGAGTTTGTGCTTCTTTTTGTGATGGAAAACTGGCTGTCGGTCAACTTTTGCATTTTCCCAAACCTTTTACATGTAAAATGAAGTGTTTCCAAAACAAATTTAAAAGCCTGCAGGGCACTTTTAGCTCATCAAGGTCTTATTTGTCTCCTGCAAACATCTGGGCACTCTGTCTGGGAGGTGGCAATGAAATGCCCATTCCAACTTCATTAGAAGGAAATTGGCCACCCACTGTCAATCCAGTGTGCCCTGCAGTAAGTTGCAGTTGAGAGCTGAGCTACCATCAGCCCATATAAGATGAAACGACACAAGACTCCTTGTGTGGGGGTGATACTTTGACATCTTCACACTGTGCTTTCACAGGCAGCTACTTTGGAGAGGGAGAGGGGGCTGGAGCCAGCAGTAACTTGGCTGAGGGACCCCTGTAGCAGTGCCTGTTGGCAGACCCTGTGCAGGAAGGTGCTATTTAGGGTGACGGAGGTTGCTGTCAAAAGCAGAAGAGCAAGTGGAAAAAGCCTAGTTTGAATCCCAAGGGAAAAAGGCTGCCATGGGGGGACGGGGGCTGGTGGGCACACGGCACCTCTCCAGCAGCAGGGACCCTTCACAGTGCTGCACTGGCAAGGCTCACACATTTTGAAGGCCAGGGTTTTCCCTCATCCCAGTTAGCACTGTTAACTATTATTTAAGCAGTGTCCAAACCACATCTCTGTCGTGCAAAGACCTCACCTTTCCTTTGTACCTTTCCTCTAAAAATCTGTGGGCAGTTACAAACTTCATGCCTGTCAGGAGGGGCAGAAAGCACTCACAAGCTAACTGCAGACAGTTCTTGCAGCTGCCTTCCTGACATGATGCACACATTCTCATGGCAAAGAGTGCTTGGGACCCTGAGCCTGGTGTCTTCGTTGTTCATTCCTCACAGGCACAGCCACGGCACAGCCATCACCGCCAGCCCGTGCTGGCAGCTCCATCACAGACTCCCGGCGGCAGCAGTCCCAAGCTCAGTCTGGCTCTGGCATCCCTTTAGCTCCCCACACTTGCACAAAGGAAAGAATTTACATGTGTCTCCATTACTGAGCAAAGCAGAGCCTGAAGCATGCAGACATCATGTGCCAGGTCTCTGGTAATACATTCAGACTACAACGTGTCTCAAACGTTTTCTGTTCGGGCTCCTTCACACTAGACCAAAGCTGGAATTGCTGAGCTGGCAATTTACAGCAACAGCCAGAGAGAGCTTTGCAGGAATGCAGCTGCCAACAGCAGAAATGTGCTGTTCTGAGGGGAAAGCCCTGATTAGAGAGGCAGCCCAACCAGCCCCAACAGTGGTAACAAAAACCTCCACCATCTGGATGGAAATAACTGATGGTAGGTGATGCAGGGTAAAGGACAGCCCAGGCAGAGCAGAGGACAGTCCAGGGAGAGCAAAGGACAGTCTGGGCAAGGCACAGGACAGTCTGGGCAGGCTGCTAAACACAACTTTAAAGGAACACCCAGACAGCACGAGCCTCTTTGGACTCACAGTGCTGCTGTAAATGGGGAAGTACCCCAGCTGGGGCAAAGAGCAAAGCAGCATCCCTTCATGCGCCCGAGCCCTGCCCGCAGAGCCACTCCCCGCTCGCTCCTCTCAACAGCCTTCTGCACTCATGGTGCTGCCCAGCTTTCCCTGCACTGCCCAGCCTGGCCAGGCTGAGGGCCGTCAGTGCTTCCAGCAGCCTGGAGCCAGGAGTTGCAGTGGCCCAGTGTATTAGCTCAGGAAAACCCTCCCCTGCGCTGGCAGCCGCCGGCGTGGGGCAGTGGCCCCGTCCCGTACCTGCTGGCGCCCGCGGGGCCACGTCCCCAGCGCCTCGGCCGCGCTCCCGCCGCCAGCCCTCGCCGTGCCCACTCCCGCCTCGTGGTTCTGCTGGATGAGCCTCCTCAGGGACATGCTGGCACAGGGGCATCAGAACGGCATCGCCGAGCAAACTCAGACACGCTCAGCCCTCCGCGCTCGGAAAGTGTGGGGCCGGAAAGCCAGCCACGTGACCCGTGGGTTAGGTGCACGTTACATAAATCTCTCCCAGCAGATCGCCAGGGCACTTGGTGTGTGTTGTGCTCTGGGGAGAGTTAAGCATTAATTGCCAAGCCTAACGAAATCTGCTTAATTTTTTTCCGTTCCTGCACACGGCTCTCAGGGAAGAGCTGCTGCTCCCTGCCATGGCTGGGCTGTAAAGCACCGCTAGCTGCGGACCTTGCCCGAGGGAGCGAGCTGTGCCTGAGCTGCCGGCACGCACCAGAGGAATCCCACATCCTGCAGGAGATCCTGGCGATACAGCAGGCAGGAAAACGGCATTTTGTGCTTTTTGAGGAAGTATTAGCCATGCTCTGGGATACAGCAGTGAAAGGGGAGGTGGTTTTACGCTTGTTCCATGGCAGTCCTGACACCTTGCCATGAATGGCCTGTGGCTGCCCCTTCAGGCATGACCCAGTACTCAGCTGAAGGACTTTGCCTGCCTGGATCTTCGGGGGAATCCTGGGGTTTGGCTCCTTTCTGCAGCCCAAGACTAGGTTAGTGTTAGCATACACTTAGTGTAACCAACTTAAAACATGGCCAATGAAACAGTCCCATATTTGGCACACAGATGCAATGAAAAACAACATATTCTGGCCCAAGCTCAAACTATTTCAGTGTGTTAAGTGCTATTAGTGCCACAGAAGCTCATGCTTCCACTTGAGTGTTTTCCCTTTACACTAAACTGCTGCTACTGTTCCACCCCACAGAGCTGCCCCACGCTCTGCCCTCTGGCACAGACACTCAGGAAGGTGTGTGGGAGCAGAGGAACTCCTGCTGCTCTTTGCAGGAGCAGAGGAACTCCTAGTGCCAGGAAAACACTGGTGCAGGGTTCTCTCCGCTCCAGGGGACCTGCTCACTGCCCTGGATTGCTACAGTGGTGGTACATTCCCATCTTAAACATTCCTCCCTCAAACCCCAGCATCTTGCAACAGAGAAAAGCCTTGCCAGGAACAGCTGGCCCACGTACCTGGAGGGAGGTGTGTGGCTGAGGTGGTCCCTGGCAGGGACTGGCAGAGGGATCGGGACAGATGTGTGTTGCATGTCACAGCAGCACCATGGGGATGATTTTTAGACACCTCTCCTTTACCTCCAAGGGGAATGAGCATTCAGGCAGATGTAAGGGGAACCTCTCTGGATTGAGGGGTGGCATTGACCCTGTTCAAAGTTTATGTGCACCTCAGGTGCTTGCTCAGAAAGAAAAGAAAAGGAGCGTTTAAAAAAATCAATGCACAACAGGGAGAAAGCTGTCTCCTTTTTCCTGAGAAAATTAAGCT
The DNA here is from genome assembly GCA_013401255.1 of Urocolius indicus. NCBI lineage: Eukaryota > Metazoa > Chordata > Aves > Coliiformes > Coliidae > Urocolius > Urocolius indicus. The sequence goes on from WBNH01001995.1 coordinate 20,871, forward strand.
GTATCTCAGAGATGGCACCTGCTTACTTGCTAAAGCACACTAGGTAATGTGGAGACCTCAGTGACTCAGAGCCTGTTTCCCTTTTCCTGTCCACAATCACCCCGCTAAGTGCCTTTGAAAATAAACAAAGTGCTTTTCAGTTCCTCAGGCAACCCTGTTTTACGTTTCTGAAACCCAGTGACTCATCTCCAAACAAGCTGAGAGGAGAAACAAATAAGATCTCCTGTCAGAGCAAAGCTGGGACCTTGGTGCCATGAGCCCCAGCACCCCACACTGCCGGGGGTCACAGTCCGATGCTGCCTGTCTGCAGCTCGCAGCCCGGTGAAGGCAGAGGGGAGCACCAGGCAGTCATCCCAGCTTCTAAAAGCATCTCCATTGCTGCAAGGGGACTCCCTGTTGCACATCAGAGCAGATCCCCACCTGGCTGGCACTCAGCCCAAGCAGCACTGAGCTGTGACAGAGCTCAGGCACTGCTCATCCCCACCGCCCTCAACAGCTCCCACTCTTGCCCTCAGCCCTAGACTGAGGGCATGGCCCCGTCCCGCAGGACCACAGCCCTGAGACACCTCTGGGACAGCTCGATTGCGATGAGTAGTTGCTGCTTGTTTGCAATGTGACCTGTCAAATCAAGCTTGTCACTTGCTCAGCATCGCTCCCTCCACAGCCTGGGCTTGGCCTCCCCTGTGCTTCCTGGCAGACAGGCAGGCTCTGCTCTAACCATTTCTCCCTCACACAACTGCTTTGAACTGTATTTCAGTTCAATTTCTAGGAAACCAAAACTGCTGTGATGCTCAGGGGCTGATCTTGCATCTCAGTAAGTGGACTGACAGCCGCAGACTGAGGGTGGATTTGCATTTAATGAAAAGGGAACTGGTTACAGGATGTTGCTGAAGAGGCAGCACCAGGACTTTCCTGTGAGTTGGTCTAATCTGAGTAACCTCATGCAACATGATAAAGATTTGTTTCAAGCGTGTGCAAAGGCTCCTTGGGGCTGTGATGAAATCCCTGCAGTGATCTCAAGCAGTCTATTTTCTGAACAAGGTTTTGTACCGTCACACTTTAACACACAGACAAACCACACGAGCTATTTTGGGCGGCTAGGCCTTTATGCTACCGCCTTTTCCATTTGACAGGTAGCTGGTAAACCAAGCAATGACTCAGAATAACGGTTTGAGTATCCAAATGAGTATCAACCCCCACTGTCTCTCAGCAGAGCTGCTGATCCATCCCCTGTGCCCTTCTCGGCTCTCCTAATCAGCAGCTGGGAGCAAATCTTTCAGTGAGTCAGTAGTCATCACCTTTGAGGCACAGAACACCCCTCCTTCCCCTCAGATGCTTTACTGACAGGCTTAGCATGAAAGAGAAGGATAATGCTTTTGCAGGGTATATACCAGGGCTGGAATGTGGGCTTATTAAAGTATTCGAAACATACTTAAAACCAAAGCCCATTGCAATGCTTTAGAAAGTAACTTGTAAAGAAAAACCTACCCTTACAAAGGGAAAATGCCAGCTTCTTTCAGGCCCCTTTACATTCACTTTGACCCCAAATTCCTGTTGCACACCGGACCCTCTGCTCGTGCTGGTATTAAGCACAGCAGTATCTAAGGCGAATTCTCTCATTTAAACTGACAGCATCTCAAAACACAGCTCTTTGCCTCCAATCTCCAAAGCAGACCAGTCCTCACAGGCTGAGGCAGGTTCAGTAAACAGTGTCCTACGGTCCAGACTGCTGCAGCCATGGGATGCCTGGGCAATGACAGTGCAATTAAATTGATCACAAATAACTGAGGCAATCAAACACTCAATAGAAGAGGGAGAGATCCTGCCCCTGCAGCACAATAACCCTGCAGGAGGTGGTTGCTTAGTTTTCCTATTTTCTCCTCCTTTTCCTACTCGCTCCCTGGGCTCCCATGAGCTCAGGCCCTTCCCCACAGGGCCATGTGCTGCCCATGAATGGTCACGAAGACCTTTAAACCTTACAAACCGTTTCCCTTACAAAACAAAGCCTTTCCATGCTGTGTGTTAAGTTACAGCAGTTTGCAGTCTGCCTCTTCTACGATTCCAGCTCAACAGAGGCAGGACACAGCAGCTGCAGGGTACAGAGCAGCACTTGTGCCTCAGCAGGGCTTCACGTCCCAGCCCCCCGTGAACCAGCTCAGAAGGGCACGGAGGAGTGGGAGCCCTGCCTAGTGGCAGAGCTCACACCAGGCTGCTGCTTCTGAAGCATCCAGATGTCTGCAGGGTTTGTGCCCACAGGCACGTCACTGGGGCAGAAGGAAAGGGAGAGGAGTGCTCTGTAGGTACCTTTGGGGTGCTGGAGCTGGCTTTCTCCTTTGCTGCCAGGGCTGAGGCTCCTGGGGAGCTGGTTCACCTATGGAAATGAAGAATTAGCCTTTTCTCTTTCAAGCCCTCCCCCTGAGCAGCTGTCCAGGAGCACCCATCTGCACCAAAGGCCGGACCCTTTGCCGGTGCCAGACGCCAGGTCTGCTGCCTGCTGTGCCAACGCACCCGTCTGGCTCGCCAGGCCCAGCCGCTCCTGCCTCCATGCCTGCTGGGCAAGGGGAGCTCCATGGAGCCAGGAGCCTCTCAGGCTGCTGGAAGTGCAGCACTTTGCTCTCTCAGGTGAGGGACACTGACCCCACGCAGCGCCAGGCAGGGGCCGGCAGCCGACGCTGGCAGCAGAGCCACAGGCTGCTGCTGCTCCCACGGGGACCTGCTCCCGAGTCACCACTTACCTTACAGCAGCCAGAGCCTGCCTCAGAGCCAGCAGCAGAGCTGGCCCCAGAACTCCCTGGAAATGTGCAATTACCCAAAAGTGGGAGTGCACTGGTTACCCCACATCTGTTGGGGAAGGTCTGACCTCACCGGGAACTGCCTATAATACAAACGTTTATGAAGGAAAACATGAAAGCCCAGGGTACCCTTCCAAGGGTAGCCAGGGAAGCCTCCGTGCCCTTGGGCAGTGGGGAACGGCATTTTCACATGCCTTACCTTCCAAGCTTTTCCCCCTGCCCCATGCAGCCCCCTCCTCACACTGCAACTGGCCTGTCACAGGCAGAATAGCTTCAGGTCATGTTTGTAACCTCCAGCGTCTGCAAGTTTCCTGAAAGATGAGGGAGCACTGGCAGGGGCTGCCCAGATGGGCTGTGGAGGCTCCTTCTCTGGAGACATCCCACCCCAGCTGGATGAGTCCCTGTGTGCCCTGCTCTAGGTGCTGCTGCTCTGGCAGGGGGGTTGCACCGGAGGAGCTTTCCAGGTCCCTCCCAGCCCCTGTGATTCTGTGACTGTGAAACAGCCCCCACCCCCTTTCCCCTCACAGAGTGGACGTTGAAGAAACCAGCGGTGCGCTTCACAGGAACACAACAGCAGTGTGCTTGATTTATTGAAGTCACCACATCCTTCCAAAAGGATGCCTGCTTGTGCAACGTGCGTACAAAATACAACACACACCAACCACGTACATCCAGGGCAACTGCCAGAGCGAGCCACAGCAACAGCTCTAAAAACACCTTGCTGCAGTGAACACTAGACGGGGCATTTCACAACACGACGGTTGTACTGCTGGACTGAGCTCTGAAACGTCACAGTACTCCCAGACAAAACGGCATCAACGCTTCTTTAAAGAACAGACGACTCAGACTGGTTTGCAGGTTGACAAAACACCACACACCTCTCTTTGTGGGCTGCAAAGCACAGCAGATCGCAACACAAATGTAACAGCTACATTCAGAGTACATTCGGTCTATTTAAGCCAGAAGGACATTCAGTAGAAGTTGCAACTTATTGCACGTTTCTTACATCCCGGAGAAACGTCTGGTGCCCCTTCAGGCCTGTTTGCCAAGCAGGGCCAGGCTGTGCAGCCTGCCCTCAGAGCCCAGGCGGACATGGGGCAGCTCAGCGCGCAGGGCATCGCCTCGGGCTCTGTGTGCGGGCCAGGACAGCTTCCCAAACCCACCCTCCAGCACAGCAGGACCCCTGGAGCCGTGGCTTCCTGAGCACGAGGGGCCACGCTGCACCCACCCGCCACGAAGGATGCGGCTGCATGTCCCACAGCCCCGCCGACAGCCCCTTCTCAGCAGACACCCTCCCTCCCGTTAGCACGGCGGTGCTGGGGCCAGCCCGGAGCCCTTCAGCAGGCACAGCAGCTCCAGGCGGGCAGGGACCACGGGGGATCACCGCTCCACCCAGCGTCACGGCCCGTTGTAGGGATCAGACGTCTTTCTGAACAAATTGATTCATCATTCCACAGAAGGAAGTGGCATAACAAGGTCTGAGGTACTCTGGGATTCATTACAGGGTCACGTCAGGGAGTTACCTTGGGGAAGTGCAAACGGCCGTGCAAGTCTCAAAGTGCAAAGGAGATCATAGACTGAATTTCTCGGGGGGTACTTGGGGGAAGCAGTTAGGGAATCGGCAACAACAAAATGAGGTGCTAGAGGAAACGTGAATTACCTTTCCCTTTCAGTCCATGCATTAAGTTCTAGGTTGTTATTAGAAGCAGATGTTAAGAGCTAGAAGCATCGCTCGGGAGAGGCTGAAAGCGGGGACTGCTCTGCAGCAGCTGTGAGCTTCAAAACTGGCACGAGCTCAAGGACCTGGGCTTGAAAGCGAAGGTCAGCAGGAATATCAGTAACCTCTCGAGAGCCCTAAGCCTCCCTGCAACTGCAAATTAGTGCCTCAGCTTTACCTCCCTTCTTAAACTGGAACAGGACAAACGTACACTGAGGGGAAAGGCAGCTACCACAGAGGGTTTGGGCTGGTGTGTCAAAGGAGAGCGCAGTCTGCAAACATCTGCAAGCCCAGGACAGTATCAGCCCCTTGGCTCCGTTCCTCTGGTTTGCTGAAACGTACATTTGCCTCTCAACAACAACAGAAAAAAAGAAATCCAGTGCAATGATACCGATGTAAGTGAAAGGTTGGGGCAAACAGACCGTCACTGAAAGTGTTCCCGGGGCTGGAGCTGTGACCTGCGAGAGGTGCAGCTGAGGCAGAGCCCCGCCAGCCCTGCAGAGCATCCTCCCCTGCCCACCTCTCCCCACGCAAGCACCAAAAGGGGCTGCTTCAAATTCCAGGTTGTTCAACAATCTTCAGAGAGTCCAGGAGGGAAAGGGGCAAAGTATCACCTAAAAATCACCACTGCAGCAGACTGACCAAATGGATTGGGAAGAGCAAGTGGCATTTACAACTGAAAAGCAGTTGCTGATGGGGCTGTTACAGGGGATTAATCTGAAACAAGCAGAGGGAGCAGGCTGTACCCCAGGGCAGGCCTTGGAGGAGCTGCAGAGCATCCAGCCTTGTGCCACTGAGCTCCCCTGCACATCCTGCACGATTTCATTGCACCTGGGGTAAACACACACGGAGCTCCTGCCACAGCCACACCAGCCTCCTGCACAGTGATTTCAGCAGACCTACCAAGCATCTGAGCCCCTGGGGCAGGGGAGGGCTCCAAGGAACCCCCAGCAGCTGCAGGAGCCATGGCCAGGAGAGGGCAGCACCGTCCCTGGGTGCTGGGTCATACCCTGTTACTCAGCAAACCCTCCTGTTCTGGGGGTCACCAGCTGCCTTATGCCAAAGAGCACATTTCATACAACTCGCAGCACAGCTTCAGTCGAGCACGGTGCCTGGCCCAGAGGAGCTCTGCACAGACAACAAACTCCTCCAGCCTGCAATCCTCCTCACAGGGAAAGCACCCCCAGGAACAGTTATCAATGCACTTCAAGGGCAATAGAGGTACCGAAAGTGCACAGGACTGAATTTCCAGTGGAAGAAGCATCCCCAGAGAGCATTCTGATCACACTCCCCGGGCCCTCTGACAGCACAGTGCAGCCTGCAACGAGCAGCCAACCTTTCTGCCACGTTCTCCCAAGCGTTAGTTTTGTTAAAGCTTCCCCCTAAAACATCAAAAGGCACTAAAAAAAATTGTTCCCAGTGACCCATTGGCAAGATGGTGTTTAAAAACATACACGGTCTTAGTTCAGGTGGAACTTCTGCCCACCAACCCTGCCAGGTCTGTTGGAAAAGCACTGCCTCTTGATTTTCCTGCTAACACTGTTACACGCTCCCTCCATCGATACGTTCAGCCATCACATGAACAGATTAAATAACTCCAGGCCCTACCTGTAACATCGTATGTGAAACCAAGACAACAGAAGTTAGCAAACAACTGACTAGGTGCTTTTGTTCACAATACACGTCCTCGGTGGAACTACTGCCTGTTTTATTTGCTTAGGTTATGATAAATAAGGTGTTTTGAAATGCATTTTATTGACAGCCCCTTCTCAGATGCCTCTGTACAAATATGCAAAAAGCTGGGTTAAGTTTGGTCTTTTGTTTGGCTTGAGGATAACACATGTCCAGGAGAGAAACCACAGGCTTTAACCAACACCAGCCACTTCCAAAACGTCTGGGCTTTGACTAGGACAAAAAACACAACAGTGACAGGTTATTTCCCCCATCATGGGGTTTACAGCTCCCTTCTGCTGTGAGCCTGCTGCCCGATCTACTGCAGGAAGCCAAAGCAAGTCCTCGTCTTGAACCACAAGTCAAAGCTGCCCCCTGCCAGCGGCCGGGTCGGAAGCTGCACATCAGCGCCTTGGCCCGGGCACTGCAATACTGAACCGTGGTGTCTGAGGTAGACCGAAAACAAAAGTGGTATCACACGTCACGAGACGAACAGCAGAACTCCCTCCCCTGTCCTCCTGCGGGGAGCCCCATCAGGCTTTGGAGTCCTTGTGCACACAGAGCTGCGAGATGGTCTTCTTGACACGCAGGGCGGTGAGCCGCGCCGCGCCGTTGGCGTGCCAGCACTCGCGCATCATCCTGCCCATCACGCGCAGCGCCTGCAAACCACGCACCAAGGAAGCATCAGGGCACGAGCACTTACCTCCTGCTTCCCGCTCCCCAAGTGCAACGCTGGAACACAAAACACAGGCCTCTCAAACGCTAAGACCACCGCAACACCCAATATTGAGCCTGGACGTGTTCCCGTGTGACCTGATCTAGGTGAACCTGCTTCTGCAGGGGGGTTGGGCTGGATGATCTCTAAAGCTCATACCTAGCTCATTCCAACCCTACCATTCTGTGATTCTATGACATTTGAGAGCGTCCAGTTTTCTCTGCATTGATCTAGGAGCTGAACAAGAGCAAGACGTGTGAAACACATCTGAATACAGGACAGGCCCGACATCGGGCTCCCTCCATCTCACCGAGAAGCTCTGTCTTAGATTTGCTTTGTGATAAGCTGGAAAAGTGCTTTTACCTCACAGCTTTGCCACTGGTTTGGAATATTTGGTCTCAGCTTCTGCTCGCAAACTACCCTTCTCATGTCTTCTATCGAAGGATCAGAAGGCACAGCATCATAGTAAGGCAACTGGTACTCCTCGGTGATCCCTAAGAAAGATTTGTTGTGTGGGAAACACAAAACCCTCCAGAATAAACTCTAATTGCTTTCACAGGCAATGAGAGAGAACAGAGGAAGCTTTGGGACCCACTCCACAACAGTCTCCTACTGCCACATACTGTAAAAGACAACTGGGAGGGCTCTGCAGATAAAAGCAGCCTGGGCTGCAAATGGAAAGGCCAGAAACCTCACCTCCAACGGAGCACCTTCGGGCTATCTCCCAGTAAACCAGCCCCAGGGAGTACATGTCTGCACGCTTGAAGGACTCGAAGATGCTCGTGTTCATCACATCATCAAGGATCTCAGGAGCCATGTACCTGCACACAAAGGCGCATGAGCTGGAAGGGGTTCACACACAGGAGCACGGTTGTGCTGCTGCACGCCAGGGCCAGGGCTGCTGCATGTCACAGCTGTGCTGCTGCATGCCCGGGTCGCTGCATGTCATGGCTGTGCTGCTGCGTGTCACAGCTGTGCTGCTGCATGCCAGGGCCAGGGAGCAGCTGCTCCAACTGGCAAAAAGGAGTAAGGGAAACTCTTTCTGAAGGGAAAAGGGAAGCTCCTTCTGACAGCCATTCTGAGGGAAGGCTGGCCCAAGCGATGACTTCAGTGCCCTGCTGCCTACAGTCACACCGAGGGCCGGGATGCTGGGAGCAACCTCCAGCCCCCAGGCCAGGCTGACAGCCGCCTCACTCACACCCTGCAGCGGGGACGGGGCTGGGGCCTGCTGCCAGCACTCAGCACAGGCCAGAAGTGGAGCGGGAAGTGGCTGATGGCAGAAAGGGCCGAGAGGCTGAGCGACGCCATCCCCACGCAGCGAGCCGGGCCAGGCCGGGCTGCAGCCGCCTCACTCACCTCCTGGTGCCCACCCTGGGGTTCTGGGGGATGTCGATGGTGTTCAGCACCGAGTCGTGCTTCACCGCCAGCCCCAGGTCCGCGATGGCGCAGCTCTCGTTCCTCTTCACCAGGATGTTTTTGGATTTGAGGTCTCGGTGGGCAATGGCTGGCTTGCCTGTGACACCGGGAGAACGCGCTGTCAGCTCTCAATAATGACAGGATGGATTTCAACATAACAACCAAGGAAGCAAAAGCAGGTTTATTCAGCTTTGGTGCTATGCACTGTAAAGAAGCCCCAGCGTTGAAGCCTGTTTTGTACCAAGTAAAGCTCTGCTGAATAACATTGATTCTGAAACACACAAAGCATGGGAGCGTCTTTTGTTTCAATGTCTGTATTTCAGGAATAAAACACAAGAAAAGAAACTAAGTTAGCCCTCCAAATTCGCTCAGAAAACCCTTCACTAGCATTCCCTTCGGCACAGCTGCTGCCACAGGCACACGCACAGGCGTGGAAGGGGGTGCAGACAGTGGAAGTGGGGAGATGACCTTCCTATTCCTGTTTCCACGGTACCACACACACTAAATACTGTGTCTTGTGGCCCAGCAGTCGGTAAAACGCTTTAGTATGCCACGCCACCCATGGATGTTTTTGCAGAGAACTGGGGGAAGCACTCGCCTTGCGTGCCGACGATCTCCATGTGCAGGTGTGCCAGGCCGCTGGCCACCGACAGCGCCAGCCTGACCATGCCCTCCACCGTCACCGTGCCTCTGTTCAGGTAGTCGAACAGGGACCCTTGCTCGTGGTACTCGGAGACAAGCCAGAGCTGAGTCCACGTCCCGTTATCTGTACCCAGAAGAAGCAAGATTATTCGGCTTTGCTTCAACACACGGGCCGGGAAAAGCCTTCCCCGTTCCGTGGCCGCTCAGGGAACAAGCTCGCTGCCGCCACAGCGGGAGGCTGTGGGGTGGAAAGCAGAGCTTCAGACGGGAGCAGGGGCAGCGAAAGCAGCGCCGGGACAGACGCGCAGCCTACCCTTGTTATCGGCTGCGATGAAGCCCAGGATGTTCTCGTGCCTCAGCATAACCGTCTGATAGATTTCTGCCTCCCGGAACCACGACCGCTCGTCCCTGGAGGAGAAGATCTTCACGGCCACGTCTTCCCCGCACCATTTTCCGCGCCAGACTTCGCCGAACCGGCCTTTGCCTATGATCTCCTGCAGGACGATCGTCCTCGCAATCGTTCTCTGCACCAGCAGAGGCAAACCTGGCAGAACAGATGACGTTTGTGAAATACCTCAGCAATCACCTATAAATCCCAAAGGATCACATTTTGCAGAGAGCTGTACCAGGGGAAAACACTCTGCCGACCCGAATCTCCCCGAAAGCCCCTTTCTGATGCCACCTGCCCCATGAGTGTGTGTTGTGCCGGTCAGTGGGCACGACAGACCACGCCAGTCCTGCAGCAGGCTGGGTGCGAGCCCTCTCTGCATGCAGCCTCACACAGCCCAGCCCACAGCCAGGCTTTGGTGCAGGCCAGTGACAGGCTGGTGCCTGTGGGTCAGTCACAGGGTGCCAGGGAACCTCCCAGCACTGGGGACGAGCTCCACAGGTCCCTTTGACAGCCATAACCCAGTCTGAGTGACGACAGGAATTACAGACCCTTCAGACAAGGGAGCAGGGGACAGAAACAGATGAGGGGTGAAAACCTGGCGTGTAGGGCATCAGCCTGGCTTTGCTGGAAGAGAGACCGGCTGTGGCCATCGTGTGAGATGCCAGGACAGTAACCGTGCCCTGGCAACACAGGGGCTGGGCCTCAGCCCTGCCAGCCCCCACAACAGTAGGCATCACCCGCCACGTCCCTGGCAGCCTGCAGGGCAGCCACCGCCAGCACAACGGCAGCTCTCCCTTCCTCTCACACCCTTCTCAGTAAACCACTACGTGGGTGTATTTTCCAGCAAAGCCAGGAGACCTCTATGACACAGGTACCTCCCTTTCCCAAGCTCTACCTCCCTCAGCCCAAATAAATTTACAAACCATCAAAAACCACTAAAAATAATTTAAAAAGCACCAAAACAGGCCTGAGCTACTTCATTAGGTTTGATAGGGAGCAGAGTTAATCAGTTAATTCGGTTTGATACGGACTACAGTTTGTTTTGCAGTCAACTGGTTGATCTGTTCTGGCTGAAATTTTCGAGAAGAAAAACGAATCCTGCCAGCGGTTTCCCTCTGCTCTGCCAGGCACAGAGCCCTGCCTCCTTCCACTGCCACCCCCTTCGCCTAGGACTTGGGGGAAAAAGAAAAACAAACCTTTGCTGGGAGTCAAGGCAACCTTGCTTTTAACAGAGCAAAATAACCGCTGGGAAAAAGCACTGTTGAAGGTCAGCTTACCGAAACCTGCTCACATTTTCCCTTCAAGCCTCCTGGACAGAGCCCTCACACCCTGCAGCCTTTGCACGGGCAGAGCGGGGCCAACTCTCTGCCTGGGTGAAAGCAGAACAAATGGCACCAGTGCACTGAGGCTCTGCCTCCCATCCCTGCTGGGGCAGCACCCACAAAGCCCCTGTTATCAGCTCCGGGATGCCAGCAAACAGTCAAAACTTCAGGGCAGAGCCAAAGTCTACCCATTACATCTGTGAGAAGTCATTAGGGAAGTACAAGAAATTAATCCTGAAAGGTATGTAGCTCATGGAAAACAAAGTAATTAAATTAAGCACCATTTATATTATTTTCACTTATAAATGAAAGCCTGATTTACATATTTTTTTCAAGTAACTAAGGATTCTAGTCACAGAAAGCTGGGCTGTACACAGCAGCTGTGCCACCAGCCTGAGGAGCTGGAATGGCTGAATTCCCACCTCACTTCTGCATGCCTGTCAGCCGACAAGCTCTGAGCAGCAATGCAGGCATCACAGGAGACAGGGCACCAGCAACAGCAAAACCATGCTCAGAACAGGCATCTGGAGCAGTGCTGTCTTGGCACTGCTGTGACATTTCAGGAGTGGCATCTGATTCACTCCGTTACACCTTTTCCCACCAGCTGTTGCCACATCAGCCGGCCACATTCTGCTTCACCCTTGAAGCTGAGTTCTGAGTTACTTTAACTCTCCCACTCAAACAACGAACCCAAGTTTTGTGACTTGACAGACAACAGGCAAACAAAGCTCCGTTGCTGCTGCAAGGTGTGCTCAAGCCTACCGGCACAAATCCTCCCCGACACCAGACTTGCTACTGGGATACAAGCCCCTGAGAGCAGACCCCCACCGACACCCTCTGCCCGCAGGCAGCGTTCCTCATCGCCCCACGACCCAGCTGGCACGTTTGCCGTCGGTGTAAGCATCGAGGAAACCCGCTCTGAAAGCTGCCAGTGCAGCAAGGGCAGCCGTGTGGGGCAGCCCCCCCTTACCGGAGCCGGAGCCAGAGGTGGTCATGTCGTAGATGAGATCCTTGAGCGTCTTGCCGGAGCTGACCAGGTTGCACTCGGAGAGAGGCTCCTCCACGTTGGGCTGCTTGGCGCGGGCCCAGCGCCGGCCCTGGCACACGCAGGCTGCCAGCACGGCCGCCAGCGCCAGCACACACACCGGCACCGCCACCGTCAGCACCGCGGGGCCCGTGCCGCCTCGGCCCGGAGACTCCAGCGCTTGCGGGAGACACAAGGGAGAGCGGGGAGGGGAAGACAGGAAGATGTACGTGAGATCTTAGGCAGAAGCTGTTGCCTGTGAGGGTGGTGACGCCCTGGCACAGGCTGCCCCATCCCTGGCAGTGCCCAGGGGCAGGTTGGATGGGCCCTGGAGCAACCTGGGCTGGTGGAAGGTGTCGCTGCCCCTGGCAGGGGGGTGGAAGGGATGAGCTTTAAGGTCCCTTCCCAACCCAAACCACTCTCTGATGCTACAATGACACGGAGCCATGGCGTGTTCAGGTTTAATGACTCCCCAAAGTCATCCTGACAAGCTCCTGGGCTGGGGAGCTGTGCCCAGGGAGTTCAAAACACAGCACCCCTCGTGCACCACCCAAACCTGTGCCCGCACCCACAGCTCTGCGGGGATTTGTTACCTGTGGCAGGGGCTGCTAAACACAAAACACACAACAGCTGCTGACAAACCACAGAACACGGAATGAACAAAATACACAACTTTATTGTTCTTAGGCCAGCACAAACAGTATCAAAAGGACAATAACCAGCGAGCTTTGAGGAGCACCAGCCAAGCCCATGGGAAGAGGCTCTGCAGGGGCCGTGCAGACACAGGGGAGCTCGGTGGCTGGGCACACAGCAGTGCCAGCAGCTCCCACAGCCTGGGCTCCCGCTGATGGACATGGGCCGGCAGTGGGCTCAGCAGTGGGAGGGCAGCAGCTGGACTCCATGCTCAAAGGGCTTTTCCAACTGAAATGCTCAGACTCGGTGAGGCAGAGGGCAGTGTGTGTTCACCAGCACACAGCCACAGCCCTGCAGCCCACGGTCACTGCTGCCCTGCATCCTCCTGCCAGGCCTTCCAGCTCCTTCCTCCTCTTCCTCTCACAGTTCCTTCTGCCCACAGCATCACTCCTTCCAGAAGAGAACTCCTCAAAAATCTCCACTGCTGTTCTCTTTCTCTTTACCTTCAAGCCCGTTTCCTTGCAGTCTGGATGTTACAGGTGCCAAACCTGTACAGGCAAAAACAGTAACGGTTACTGTTGGCTCTTTATCTTGCAATTATACACACGTCTATGAACATGCATAAAACTTTCCAGGAAGAGAGAAAGCAGCTTCAAAAGCCAAGCTTGCTAAGGGCACAGCACACTGCTTAGCTCTTCCTGGCTGCTCCTGAACCAGCTGCACACGGCTTTGCTGCAGCAACACCTCTCCCAGCACACAGAGACTGCCCAGGCCGTGATTTCAGACTGGCAGACAACAGAGGAGCAAAGCACAGAGGTGTGGGGCAAGGAGAGTGGAGAAATGCACCATTCCACAAGCACTCCTCATTTGCAGGACGTGCTCCCCACTCACGATGAACCTAAAAGATGGCACCTTAACAAGGTTTTGTGGAGCCTTCACCACGAAAGCCTTTCACTCCAGCAGCCCTGCCCACACCCCCTTGTCATACACCCTGCAGATCCGGGTCTGCTCCTACATTTGCCAACAGAACTCAGCAGGACAACAACGTGGTTTAGGCTTCTGGGACATGGCGATGTGCAACGTGCAGTGCACTGGCTGTACACTGCAAAGCACTGAAACAGCTTTTAGAGCAGGACTTCAAGAGACATTAAAAAAAGCTGAGTATTTCTTTTGTAAAAAGCAACAAAACCATTCTTCTCAGGTGAAAAAACCATCAGCAATTGTAACAGAAAAGGGATCAGATGCACTTTAACAGAGAAGAGCTATGAGCACACTGGTATCACCCAAGAGCTGCAGAGACAACCGCAACAGAGCTTAATTTTTAGAGCTATTTCCCTCCCATATGGCGTTTTGGGAGCCAGGCAAGCAGCAGGGCAGGATGGAGGAAGCAGCAGCTCTAGCAGGGACCACAGCAGGCCAGTAAACTCATCGAGACACTCTGGGGCAAGGAGCAGGAGTAACCTTGGCTGGAGCAGGAGGAGGGAGCACAGAGACAGACACTCAGGGCCATTCTGAGGACGCAGAGCGAGACACCAGAGTGAAGCAGAAGCAAGATTCAGACTCTCACACCCACTCAGGAGGGTGCCATCCAGCATCAGGAACACAAACAGATGCCAGCTTTATGACTTATGCAGTAACAGTTGTTCAGAATAAAAATCAAGCTCAGTGATGCTTACAGGTCTCCTCTGAGGTGCTGCTCAGTCGAGAGAGCTCAAGTGCAGAGGCAAGGTAGCACTGAGGTGTCCGGGCCAGTTTCCATGGGGTCTCCACCAAGTCCTGGCAATGAAGTGATCCTGACCATCTGCAGAAGTCTCTTGGAATGAGTCAACTGGGTCTTTGTCATCCTTCAGTCTACTGGCTGTATCAGACAAAGTGCAGGCCAAGGCTGGTGGCAGCCACTCAAACCCCTTCCAGTTCTTCACAGAGCCCACGCAGGAGACTTGACAAGTGCCAGCACTGTGATTGCTGCTTTACAGGGGGTTGGAGGCCACCTTCAACCCAACCCCCTGCAGCACGGCGTCCTGCAGCCAGGGCTGCAGCTCACACACCATCACCCCAGGGGGACCCCTGAGGCTTCCCACAGCACAAACCGCTTGCAGCAGGAGCGACAGACTGCACACATGCAGAAACACGACACACAAGGTGCAAACGGCACCTAAAGGCGACATCACCAGCAATGCTTGCAGCACTTGTGCAATGTTAAACTCTTTGGGAACCCAGAAAATCCCTCACGACTCCCTAAAACCTAAACAACCACCAATCACAGCACCTTGCAAGCTGATTATGAATGTCCTGTTCAACGACTTACTAATCAAGAACAGAGGCTGAAGTCATGCAGACATGTGTGAAACAAAAATAGCACATCTGGCAGCATTTAGCAATGTCACAGTATGGTGTAAGTTATATTCCAGGCTGCATAATCACACTTTCAGGGCAGCAGAAGAAGAGGAAGGATTTTTTTTTCCCTCCTCCAATGGAAAAGACATTCTCAGCCCCTACCTTTGCCTTAGTTCAGACACATACTGGGCACCCTAAGACTTCTAAAAGCCCTGAACTATGTGTGATTAAGCTCCTGAGCTACCCAGAGGGAACAAACTGTGTCTGCTTTGCAGTGTGGTAAGAAAACGTATTGCATCTAACGTGGGGCCCTAGTCACACAGACAGAAGACTTCTAAGTTATTTCTAAACCACACAATTTGGACTAGAGTCTAAAATTAAGTTTCCCCAGCTTCCACCATGATGACAGCCCCCACCACTCCTTCCAGGATACCCAGACTTCAGCTGGGAAAGGGCTGCTTAAGGATCCAGAAGTTCCAGCAAACCCATCGGGCTCCAGCTGTGAGATGAATCACGGTCTGAATTATTTCCTCCCTCCCTTGCACTCCTGTGTTCCTACCAGTCCCTCCAGAGAACACTCACCTGGGGATGGCCAAGATGGACAAAAGCATGTGAAATACTTGCAGGAGGAGACGTCCACAGAGCAGCTGTGGCTGCAGCCCTGGCTGGAGCCCTGCCCACTGGGGCTTTGTTGAGGAGAACGCTCAGGAGATGGGTCCAGCTGGGGATTATCCCAGCAACTGCCCCAGCACTGAGCTGCACTGACGTGAAGAGGGAAAACACCAACCAGAAGCCAGCCAGCAACAGAGCAGTAACACAAACAAACAAAGTGGCCCCACAGAGCAAAGAAAAACACATGAAAACACTTCCCTCCAATGCCTTTTTTTGCTCCCTTCCCCATCCTCACCATTTTTGTCTCTCACTACCATTCTAGGAGGCTTCAGTGAGAGTTTTTTGTCTCTTCACTCACAGTCCTTCCTTCTAACTCTACTCTGGGACTGAGTCCGTGCTGAGAAAACCAAGTGAGACCTTCTCACCCTGTTCAGTAGCAGACAAGGAACATGGAAAGCAAAGGGGAGGGAAAGCCAGAGCTGTGCCCTGACCCACACCCCTCTGCCCCTCGGGACCCAGCCAAGCTCTCAAAGCCCAGCGAGGACTGAAAAGATTTCCCTTCCAATTTACATTCCAATGCTGAGGTTTACTCAGCAAGTTCTGGGTTGCAGAATGGCTTCTCTCACTTTCTACATTAACATACACCTTACAAAACTTGTGGTGTGCAGCCCTCCACTCCTGTAACATACCCTGAAAGGGCTTCCATGTCTTCTGGCATTTTCAAACAGGTAAACGCAGAGTAATTGCTTGCTCATGCAAAACCCACAGGTGACATTAAAGCACAACACCCAAACGTGACAGTCTTGTCCAACAATTAGTCTAATTGGTACCAGTCATCTCCCTGGGCAGTATGAGTATACTCAAGGGATGTCTGTCTTAGGAATTGTGTTACATTTCCCTTTCTTTCCTGCCAGCGTGTGCCACTGTAGGTGAAATGAGGCACCTACAAAAGAGATGGCAAATTACTTAATATACACTTTGTTAATCCCACTATTAACTTGTTATCTTGTTGCATGAAGCCTCCTTTCTCCTCTGACTCATCTTCCATTATGCAAATAGAGAACAGAACTCGAATGCTTTTTAGCTCAAGTTCTAGAGATGCTGCAGTGCCAGCTCACCCAAAACAGAGCAGAGAGGAGCGTGTTCTCACTGTGTGCTGCCTTTGGATGGAGTGACAGAAGAACTTTTGAAGGAAAAGCACATTAAAACCAGAGAATTCTCTGCTGTGCTGAAGCTTCCCACCAGCTCATGGAATTGTGGCTGTACACACTGACACTTTCCTTAGCCAGCCTCTGAGAGCAGCCTGCTCAGAGAGCCCAGAATCCTGAGATGGATTTGCAAACCCACCTGCACTCATCCAGCCTCAGCTTCCAGCATCTGTAAAGATGGAGATTTAATACCCAGTGTCACTAGGTGTTCTGAGATCAAGAGGTTAGAAAGAGCAGCAGCATGAACACACATATAGACACACAGACACACCAGAGCTCAAGGAAGCCCTGTTAACCACATCTGGTAGCAAATGTAAAGCATCTGAGCCTTCAGGCTCCGGTTCAACAGCAGCTGAGTCACTGCCTCCACCTAAGGAGGTAACTGAAGCCAACATCAACTTTGCTGCTTTGGAAAAGGGATAGGAAACAAGTTCCCCAGCCCACACTTACTCTTCTCAGGGCCAAACACCACCCTCCAGCATAACCACATGTAAGCATCACATTGTAAGAAGCTCAGTAGTCTACTCCAGGGCTGCAGGTAAAGGTCTGTCAGGTATCAACAGGCTTGTGAGGAGGGTAAATCCCACTCACGAGTGGGGTGTGGGCAGAGATCACAAGCATTGTCTCCCAGGTCTGAAAGGTGGCCTGAAAATCCTGTGAGACACGAGTCTACAACTGGAAGAAGTCTTCCAGACCTTGTTAGCAACTCCTCAGAATAGCCTGTTACGTGCTGAGGTGCACAATTTCTCACACAGAGATTCACAGAAAGGTCCATCGAGGAAAAGGCTCGCAGGTGCTTTTCTGCAGCCCTGTTACGACATCCCCCTGACAGGGGAAGCTCACCTCGAGTCACCTGCCAGCACACAAAGTATCCCACACAAAACAGTGGAAGCCTGGAAATTAATTCAGGGCAAAAAAAAACACAAACCAATCCTGCACTTTGAAACTTTGCATGTCTTAGTGGAAAGTACTGTCATGAAATCCCTGCCAACAAAAAGAAGGGTACGGCAAGCAGATGCCCAGGTTGAATCTGTCCTTAAAGATGTGTGTTTTCAGACATTACAAAAGAAACCAACTGAAATCAAGCACAGGCTCCTCTAATGCAAGACACAGCCCCAAGGGCTCTGCTGCTGACTGAGGCATGCAATGCCACCTACAGTTTTACCGCAGAAGTTCATGCACAGGCAATCAAAAGAGACAAATGGCTTTCTGCCCTCAGAGGTCCTCACCATGCAAGTCATTTGATTGCCTTCCAGTCACTCTTGATATCTTTACAGCACAAGCCCTTGGTAGCTAACACACAGTCGATCCAAAGCAGGTCAGTGTGAAGAAGAGCTGAGGGAAGAGGCCGATGTCCCTGGCTGGAGGCAGCGGCAGGAACCCGAGGGCAGAGCCTGCCAAAAGCCCCTGCCTCACCTGGCAGCGCTGTGCTGGGATGTGGGCGCCATGCTGCACCTTCCCAAGGCTTCTCCTCCTCCTGAGATTCACTCCTTTGCATATCCACATGCTCTACTTTTAAACTAGAGTCTGCACCAAGGAGAAAGACAGAGAATTTCCATGTCAAGATGTCTGTACCCAGCGTCAAACTCTCTTCCAAGCGAGGGTGGTGGGCGGTGGGCTGGCTTGCACGGGTACCTTGGCAGAGCAGGTGTATTCTAAGGAGCAGAGAGCCTGTGTGCTAAGTCAGACACCAACGAACAGACCCATAATTGTAAATTATGTGTTTACATCTCTCACTGGTTTAAGCATATAGAATCAGAGAATAGTGTAGGTTGGAAGGGACCTTTAGAGATCATCCAGTCCAACTCCCCTGCCAAAGCAGGTCCCACAGAAATGGTATCATCTGATAAACCACCATATATGTTTCAGCTTCTTCAGGAAAGCTTGGATTAAGCACCGATCTTGGAGAGAAGACTCCAATTAAACCTAAGAACAGTACAAATACCTATTTTTAAAAGGCAATGCATCAACTCCTTTATAGTCTGGCAGGCTTGAGTGCTGCACCAGTTGTGTAACACACGGAGCTCCTGGAAGTACCAATCTTTTTCCTTCCTCTAATTGGGACCAGGAATCTTACACTTTCTCGTCCCTGCTGGGCAAGAATCAATGGTATCAATCTAACAGTGAAGAACAGCTGCCTTATGAGCTGCCCAGATGAACTGCAGAGCCCCAAAAGTTCAACACAGGTCAACAAGGTTGTTGAAACAGCATCAAAGACACTCCTGAGGAATAACTTGGTGCCTTTTACCCCTCTTGCTCTGCAGCAGAAGACCCCACGTGCTGTGCGACCCACATCACTGGAGGGGGCACAGGTGCCTGCCTGTGCTCAGCAGAGCTGCCACAAAGCCCTTGCAAACACGGGAGCCCTGACAGCAGGGGCAGCAGCTGCTCATGCCCCCACACCACAGACACTGCAGTGAGGGCTGAGAGCACAGGGGAGACAGAGCCCTCGCACGCTGGGGGCTGCCTCAGCCCCGCTCTCACCTCTCTGCCAACCCAGGCACTCTGCCCACCCACACAGGGCTGCCTCTCCCAGGTACAACCCACCGCCTTCTTTCCAAGCCTCTCTGGGCTGAATTCTTACCAGAGCTATCTAAAGCAGGTCTTTCAAACTGCCTGCAGAGATGCTTGAGACTGTAAAACTTCAATCAGTGCAAGGTCTTTGTTATTCCCTTGTGCTGTGCCAGGTGACTGCTCTCAGCGACTCACAAGTGCTAATTCGTGGCTGCTATGCACTGCAGGTCCATGCCCCGTGGAAAGTCCCCGCTACAGCAGATAACATCTTCCTACCAATCCACATCAAACACTTCCTTTAGATATTTTAGACCATAATATCTGTGAGGTTGCAAGTCTATTTCCTTCAGACACTTCTTTTCATCTTCACAGTTAATGCCCCGTGGGATACCAAAGACAGCATTTGGAATATCTTCAGGAGATGCAATAAACTGTCTCTTCCCCAAACAGTTGAGACCTGGGTAAAGTTTAGGTTTTGCTGTCTGAATCAAGTTGGGAATAAACAGCTACAGTTTTACAGGCAGCCCTTAACAGCCCCATTAGCTGGTTTCCACAGCAGTGCCCTGCCGCAGCAGCGCTGTGCACTGAGACACTCACCCACAGGCAGACGCAAGGTGATGTTGTTGCAGAAGTCGGTGTAGCAGCACTCTGTCTTGGTGACGTTCTTGGAGCTGTGGCAGAAGACCTGTGCGTTGAGCTCCGGGAGGGACACACAGGACTTGACGACCTCCTCCCGGCCGTTGGTCAGCATGACGGAGGCCCAGCAGGCGCCCTCCGTCTGGCACGTGAAGTTGGTGTGCTCACACAGGTGGCACACGCACTTCAGACCTGAAAGAGACATTTCCAGCTTTCATGAGAAGACCCTGAGAAGCCAGACCCCCACAGCAACCAGGCCAGCCCGTCCTGGCTGCAAGTAGCTGCTGCTACATGCCCCAGCCCGTGGGGCTCGAGCGCAGGCGCCGTGTGGGGCTGGGACACGGGCTGCAGGAGGAGGCTGGTTCCAAGGCCCCCAGCAGCACAAGTCCCAAACACCCACAGATGACAAGTACTGGTCCTTGGCCACAGGAAAGTGTATGGCACACGGTAAAGACCACCAAGTACCCCAAGAAGTTTCTGTGAAAGCTGCCTTTTGCCTCAGTGGGGAGGCAGAGGTTCAGGTTTGTGCTCTCAGCTTCCACAGACTCCAAACAAGCACATGGGCACGTGCTCCCTTTTGAGTTTCACAGCTAGACACAGCGATGCCCGTGACAAACCAGATTAGAGCTCACAGCAGCCACTGCGCAGGCAGCTGTTCTGACTCCCCGAGACACGGCTGCCCTGGCCGGGGCCAGCCCCGCCACGCCACTCCTCGCCGCAGCCCAGCTGATCCGCTGCCTCTGGGCTAGTGATTTCTAAACCTTGCACATTGTTAACTGTTATCTTCACGTTTTACCAAACCAAACTGAAACATCTCTAGCAACTACTGTACTTTCCAGGCTTTACTGACTCTTGGCAGACAAGGGGGGAACCAGAGCCACATCATCTCGGTGAAACACCAGATGACAACAGACTTCCTTGCCTTCCACGTTTTCTTCACCTGCTTCGTAGCAAACCATTTTTGCTTGCTTCGTGCCAAGGTTGGGAGCCCATATGAGAGCAGTGATACGATATCCAAGACACCTTACCCTTGGGCTGAAAGCAGGTTCTACACAAAATCTTTCCTCAAGTGCACTTCACATGATTATTTTGTTTTGTAAAAAACAAACCAAACCCAAAACCAAAGGGAAGAAAAACCAGAGACTGGACCTCTTCAACTTTTGACTTGAACAGCCCTCATCCCACCACAGGGTCCCTGAAGTGCACTCTGTACACCTTCCTGGGTCAGACATAACTCCGCAAGGTTGTTATTGGAAGACGGGTGTTTGGGGGAAAAAACACATAACTCCATTCTGTTTCTTTAGGAACTGGGCAGGGAGAGGCTGTTTCCTTTACTTAAAGATAATAGAGGTAGAGAAGCAAAGCCACGAGGAGACCATAGACCAGGATGGCCACCAGAACAGACGAGCTTTGCTGTGCTCTGCTCGCCAGCCAGCCCTGGCAAGGCTGCGCGCTGCAGCCCCTGCCCCGATTCTCTCTCTGACATCTTTCCCTGACCAAAGTAGGACCCAAACCAGACTCTGCCATCACCACACACTGACAACCAGCGCAAGGGCTGCTCACAGAACAGTCCCCCGGCCCTGGGTCTGAGTCCCCGTGCTGCACAGGCAGCTGAGGTGAAGGTGTGACGCCCAGGGCCGCGGCGGAGCCTCCGGAGCAGCGCAGGAGTCCCGACAGACATCAGCACCAATCTGATTTCTGTTTCTCTGACACTATTTGTTTTCTCTACAACAATCTTCATCCTGTGCTACTCTTCTGAAATAACAGCTTGTAGTGTTTATCTTCAGCTCAGGCCCGCAACAAACTTCCTTGGCACCATATGTTCGTGTTTATCCTGGATGCAGGGTGCGCTAGGAACCATAGCACTGTCTGCTTCGGCTTCCTCTCGCTACTGGGAGCGAGCACAACCAGTCACCCAGCAACAGAACTGGTGAATCTCTTCCTTAAAGACATTACCATAGTCCTAGAAGAGATGCCAGGAGCAAGACTCATCAGATCCAAATAAATAAGACATCTAGCTGAAGAAAAACAGACACATCACCACCCGTGCTGCAAAACAAAGGCATTGCTTGGGGAAGTGAACATAAGGCTGTCACAAGTGTCTGCAGCGCTTCAGACACGTCACTGTGCTGTTGTTCTCTACCTTCTCATGGCCTAAAAATAAAGTGGGAAATGGTCTCTACAACGTCACCTGCAGCAGATCATTGACAGCTTTAAGAAAGTGAATGCCTTCAGGCATCTGACGACAAGCTGGGAAGGATCTTCGTGCCCACAAGAGACTCGAAAGTCCAGGAGACCAAAACGGCTCGGCAAGCACTCCCTCTTCTCCTCCTGAGCTCACACAAGTCACGCGAGACAGGCACCAGAGCTTCAGATGGGAACAGCACCTTCGGTTTGGAAGGGGTGCAAGTGCACACAAACAAAAACTTGCCCACACCCACAAACATTACACCAGAAAAGAACATTTTAAACACCGCCACTGCTGTGGAAACCAGGGAAGCGGAAGGAGGTGACTGTGATGGAGCCAAAGGGAAACGGATCAAAGAGGAAAATGGGTTCCCAACGTTTCAAAATAAGGCACTCTCTAATCCAGTGAAGAGCACGACTCTTCTATTTAGTCAAGGACAACAACATGTCCCTTAAAACATTGCACCCTCTGGTTGTGAAACTTGGAGAAAGTGGATAACTGAAATATGCCACGGCCTCAGAGGGCTCTGTGAGGCAGCCAAACTCAGCTGCCAACGGGTACAGCTCCCCAGGCACATAAATCTCCAGCAGCCATTAACAACCCAGCCCCGTGCCTCCCCAGGCACAGTGAGCAGCATCCCGCGGGCAGCAGGGCTGGGCTGAGCCAGGCCAGCCGGCACAGAGGCACCTGCAGGGGTGGGCTGCCCGTGCCCCTCAGCTGCCCCACAGGAGCCTGGCGCTTGGCAAGGCTCGAGTGATCAACTGTACCAGCTAACAGCCAGCCAAGGCCACCACGAAGCTGATTCACAAATTGTCAGACACACAACGCCAGCAGCTCTCAGACAGAGACCACGAGGAGCAGATGTTCCCTGCCTTCAGCATTCTTAAGACACAAGTAGCGTTCAAGGATTTATTTTCTGGTGTTACTGCAATAGGAGCTGAGCCTATACACGAGCTTCTTGGATGAGCCCCGCTATGAATCAAGGACGGAATGACTCGCTCTTCAGAGCAGAAAATAATTAACTCAACTTGCATAAAGAAGAACGTTCTTCGCTTTTTAGTTCTCCATGCAAGAAAAGGCACAGCAGAGGCAAACCCCCTGTGCAACTCACTTCCACAGCAGCAAGCAGCAGCCCAGCATCCGCTTCACAACAAGCCAATGAAGACGCACCACAGGCTTTTTTTTTCCCCCCTCTAAGACCTCCAACAGTTTTCCCCCAAGAATCAGCTTCAAATACATGAATCATTAGACAACTCCGGAACAAGGAGGAGCCTTCATCTGCTGTTCACATGAAGTGCGTGAGCTCAGCGAGCAGCTTAGTGAAAGCAGCAAACAATTACAACAAGTAGACACCATAGGGCAACCTCCAAAGTTAGATGGAACAGAGCATACAGTGGGCATAAGCTGCCTAATAGCGTGAAAGAATATACTGAAAGCTACAGGGGAAAAAAGCCCAGACGTGTTCTCTCTTATGACCCAGACAATGTTCTGTGTTTCAACACAGACTTTTCACTGTACAGGTTAACAAGGCATCACTCTTCCATTAAGTCAGAATCCGGGGCAACGGGCAACAGTTGGCAGCTTCTTCCTGTCACTCCCAGGCAGCAGAGCGTTTCAAAGTTAAATTGGAAAGCAAGTATCTAAGTGGCCATACAGTAATTAATTGTCTTTAATCCTGATGGGAAGGAAGGGTGAACACCCAGAGCACTTCCACCCTCAGTCTGTACAACCACGCTCCACTTCCAGACGTTTCATTCCCAGAGTAAGCCACCCGAGCCCCACGTGGGTGCAGGGGCTGTGGGGTGTCCTGCCTCGGGCACAGACCTGAGGACACCGCTGCCCTCTGGGCATCTTCCTGAGGAAACACGTTGTGGGGTGTGGACCTGGATCTGACCCACTCGTCTGCCCCACATGGGCAAAAGCTTCACTGTTGTAAAAAGGGGCTTAAAGGAGACCCTGAAAGCCACAGGCTGGCTGTTCCCTGGTGCCGGGTCCGTGGCTTGTGACAGAGCTGGCACAGGGGCAGGAGCTGGGCTGGCTCAGCCCGTCACCAAGCCCACACAGCTGTTGGTAACTGATCACGGCAAAGAAACTGCTGCTGCGAGGCAGAGCTGCTTCAGCCCCAACCAAGGGCAGAAGGTGGGGGAAAGGGTCAGCTTTGATAGCGAGATGCTGTGACCTGCAGAGTCACACAGGAATGTGCTGGGTGCTCCGGTGATCCAGAAAGGGGTACTGATCATAAAGAAATAACACTTGCTGAGGGTAGAAAATGCAGAATTGACCTCAGAGCATCACAAAGAAATCTCACCATGCTGAGGGATCACAAGCCAGGGAAGACAAAAACCAACTTCAGCTGAGCACGTGCGGTGACCAGCCCAACGTTAGCTATCACCACTCCCAAGAGCTGGCTGTGCCTTCCTAGGGAGCTCTGGGGCACATCAGCTCAGCACACACTGCGAGGCACAGTCAGTTTATGAAACATAAACTACGTGGCAAAACACCTACCCGTGCAAGATCCCTGTGGAACAGAGCACACAGGTCGTGCTGAGGAAGGACCTGCTGGCCTCAGGCTGTCACGAGGCCGAGGCTCTGGACAATGCGTGGAGGGGGCTGCAGTAATGCAGCGCTGGCTGCAGTCCTGACCCCAAGCGCAAATAGCTCATGTAAAAAGGAATCCCTAGCACTGAAAGCTGAACACAGTCACCATCTGATGGAGAAGGTACTTTCCATCCAGGACATCCCACTGACTGCCTTTCCCACTGCCCCACGGTTCCCTCCAGCTGAACACAGCTCCTCTCGCAAACAGCAGGTGCTGGCAAAGAACAGAACCTTACTTTGAAGATGAAAGTTTGAA
Organism: Urocolius indicus; assembly: GCA_013401255.1. NCBI lineage: Eukaryota > Metazoa > Chordata > Aves > Coliiformes > Coliidae > Urocolius > Urocolius indicus. Next base: position 45,543 of record WBNH01001995.1, read on the forward strand.
TGTTTTAGAATGACTGTATTAGGCATCTAATAACAACACTTAGCAACGAAAAATGTTCCGTTTTACTTCACTGTTGTCACTGGGTTTGCCCCAGAGCATGTCAGACTGAAAACACGTACTGCTGGAGAAGTGAGGGGGACATGAGCTCTGCACACACTGCCCTCATTACCTGGCACTAGCTTCCTGGTAAACGTGGCATCAGAGGACATCGACTTCTTAAAGTACTTATTTTTGCCACCACCAAACTCCAGGTGAACCAAGCACAGAAAGAGAAAACCCCAACTGCACACAGGCAGCTGCAGCAGGAGGTCGCTGTAGGTCCCTTCCAACTGAACTGCTCTCTTCTGTAGGAAATGCTTAGCTTGCAAAGACCCTTTATCCTGGAAAAAGGCATTCCTGAGGCTATGCTCAGCAGTGAAAGACAGCAGGCTCTCAAGGAAGACAGGCAGAGGCATGGGCAAGGGCACAGCCATCGCTTTCAAGCCAAGGCAGGGGAAGATTCTCCTGTCTCAGAGGACACTGGGACTACAGCGTCACTGCAAGCGCTCGGGACAAACCTGCCAGCCTCCACGCAAGCGACCTGCACGTGCCCAGATCCACCCACACGCGTCCAAAGTTCCTGGGGTGTGAGCATATCTCCCCCTCAGCAAGTTCTCACAGCACCTAAATTTAGGATCCAGTGTGGGCTTTAGTCAGGACTTTGCTCTCTGCAGGACGACCAGGGTAACTCAGAGCCCAACAGCACTCGAGGCAGTGTGAAGAAATGGCATTTTTGAACAGGAGAGGTGTTATTAGCTCAAGGTCTCTCCCCTGTCAGCTGCTCATTGCTCAACACATGCATGTCACAGGGCTGTTAATTACCAGGCTATCAGAACCTCCACAGTCAGGCAGAAGGTGAGTTTCTACCCCACACAAATGAGCCCAGGAAAAACCCCTGAGCCTCTCCCTCCAGCAACTGGTACGGAGAGGAGCGTGGTGACAGACTACAGCTCCCAGGGGCTGCAGCTCCCAGGGGCTCCACCACAACCCCTCTTTTTCCAGGGATCTTTGCTGAAAGCTCTGACATCTCAATGCTGTAACCCAGAGCTCAAGACAGGCTTTGGCAGAGGCTCCAACAGCCCCGGCTGAGCTGAGGGGCACAGCCCACAGGTCCCTCCCCTCCACAGGGACAGGCGGCCGTGCTGCTGCAGAGTGTGTGGGTTCTGCAGCCCCTGTGCTGCTCAGCCTCAGCAGTGCTCTCCAAAAGCCTGGCCCAGGAAAGCCTAGAATGACTATTTGCAAGCAATTGGTAAGGATCTAGAGCCCCCTCCAAAAAAGCAGCATTAAGTTACACCCACTCGCCCCTCACACGGTCTTCTACCTGGGCGAGTTACTGGCAGGCATTCTGACAGACCATGGAGTCAGGACACGCAGTGCTTGCTGTTCTCAGCCACGTTGTTTCATTAAAGTCTTTTTATTATTAAAGCTCTTTACTAAAAGCTAAGCAAGCAGAGCTTTGGTGGCCAGCAGAAATGGGAAGATGGCATCACCCTTCCATGTGTTACGTGGCAGTGAATTACACTGTTCAGACTGCTCTGATACCACAGTGCCTGTTTGCAGGGACATGCTGCTTCTGCTGCTTGACAAGACGTAGGCTTGTCAGTATTACCACTTATAAGGACTAAGCAAACCAAACAAAGATGCTTTATGCAGAAGGTGGCTCCCTGGACCTGCCAGCGACACGGGCATGCAATGCAGGGCTGGGGTCCCAGCTCTGTGTGTGCCCAGCAGCCATTGCCCTGTGGGGCAGGCACCTCAGGCTCCTGCTCCAACTTTACATTCCCTCAGAAATACTGGAATAAACTCAGAGCAATAAGAAACCAAGCTTCAGCTTCCCAGCCCCGTGCTCTCCACACCTGTGTGTAACTCAGGAAGAGGCTGTTTTCCAGTCTGGAGCAGACAAGACGACGGAGTTGTTTGAACACAGTACTACCCATGCAGCCAGAGCCCAGCTTCACACTGTTTCCACACATCTTCCTTACGTAGCAGGTTTCAATAGCAATCTGGCTTGCTTCTGATTTTGTTTGTGTCGTGGCTGGCTGTGGGCAGCAGCCGCTCACGCGTGTGCCGCCCGCGGTGCGCAGACCATCGGCGCTCCCCCGCTCACAGCCACGAGCCATTCCATACCTGCCTCTGCCTGCACACACAGCCACTTCTGCCACACTGCACCGACAGCTTCTGGTTTGCTCTCTGGAGGATTAAACTGCACTTGAGTGAGAAACAGAGTCTCACAAACTTAGGCTTTGTCTAAAGGCTCTCTCGAGAAACACAGAACAAGACATAGAGGCTCACCTGCCACCACCAGCTCGAGTAACACATTTCCTTACAGCAATCCACACCCCCAACTCCTGTTCAGTTAGAAACCCCACAGCACGCTGTACTCTTTACTTGCCCTGAAATAACAGAAGAGCATGCAAAGCACTGGATGCAGGAGGTGATTTCGAACAAATGTGGTAGGGACCTGGGAGGGGAAGCAATGCTGGGAAGCCCTCACGAGGTGAGCAGACGGGAAGCAGCAGGATCTTTCACCACATCAGTAGCAAAACATGCTTAATGCTGTAAGTATTCCTGACTGGGGCACAATGGACATTCCTCAGGAGACCTCCGTTGCCCAGCACAGCATCTTCAAACTCACACGAGAGGGAACAGGCTGGGAAAAAGCTCAGCAGAGCATGTTTAGCTGCGCACCTCGATTGGACAGGTCCGTGCTGGGGTGTGAGCAGATGTAGAGCTGCTTGAACAGACGCACAGCTAAGCACCCCACACTCAACAGCAACCCTTTCCAGGTACTAGGTGTGACTCCTCTTGGAACCCCCTCTGAAGAGCTGTCAGGGTGAAGAGGACATCTGCCTGCCCTGGGGCACACACGCCCCATACCTGACCCAGACTCTCAAAAGATAACTAAAAAGAGAAGAGAGGACTACTGCAGCTTCAGGGAGCAAAGCAATGCAAGACTGTTGTATAGAAGTGACAGCCAAAGCCAAGCAGATTCGTTAGCGTATCGGTCTCCGGCAGGAAGCAGGAATGGTCCCAGCACCAGTGATTCCACTCCAGCATACCAGGCAAAACCAAGAGAACCGTTTCCACTGCTCACTTCCAAACTTAGCTAAGAAAACTCTAGACCAAGAGAGAGAAGAGCTGAGATAGACGAGGTCTCACACCTCGTGAAGGTAACAATGTTTGCTAGACACAAAGAGCCACGCAGAAGCACTTCAAACATCAACAGCTGAGCTTTGTTACTCTTCCTTCCCCGAATTAAGGGGTTATATGAGCATTGATGGGGGAGCAGGCACAGCCCTTCCCTTCACCTTGGGGCTGTGACCACCCCTCTCTGCAAGAGCATAGTGAGCATCACGCCAGGAAACTCCTGAGCTGAAAGCACTGAGAGAAAAGTAAATTGGAATAAAACTAACTGAAAACTCCTAAAATGTTCTATTCTATACTGCCTTACTGCTGGTTCACAGTGTTACTAGAGAACACAGCTTGAGTTTTTAATGGAAAGGCTGAGGGGAAGGGCTGTTTCATACCACCTGCAGTAAAGGACAAGAATCCGTATCAGAAAAAAACAGGAGGCTGTGTGTTTGCAGCCCTGCCCAAAGCCCTCGGTGGGCTGTGAGCCGCATCCCACCCGTGGAGGATGGGATGGGATGGGATGGGATGGGATGGGATGGGATGGGATGGAATGGGATGCCTGGGCAGCCCATGCAGCGCTGAGCCCCAGGAGCTGCAGCAGAGTGCCGGGGACAGCCCGGAGCAGCTCGGGGCCGGAGCTGCCGGGTACCGCTCGGTACAACCCAACAGAGCCACAACGTGTGAGCGCACGGTGCCCGGCCCGCGTGGGCTGGAGGCAGCTGCGGGCCGCTCATTCCCCGTAAACCCCCGCTGACCTATTTCTCGCGCATACACGTTGATCATAATTAAATGCATTAAGCTCCTTAACCTGCCGAGAGCCGGCGCTGACCCCAGCCGCGGCGGGGGGTGCACGGCAGGGATCCGAGGGGTCCCGGGGCTGGGTGCTGCCCCCCGCCTGGCCCGGAGCCTGCTCGGGACGGTGCCGCTGTCCCGGTGTCCTGCAGCCCCGGTGTGTGTCCCGCTGTGTGTCCCGCTGCCCCGGTGTCCTGCAGCCCCAGTGTCCCGCAGCCCCACTGTCCCGCAGCCCCACTGTGTGTCCCGCTGTCCCGCAGCCCGTCCCTTTGCCCCGGTGTCCCGCAGCCCCGGTGTGTGTCCCGCAGCG
>WBNH01001995.1:50101-74183 GCA_013401255.1 Urocolius indicus
CCGCCCGCAGCCCCGCAGCGCCCGCCCCGGCCCCGCAGCCCCTCCTCGGGAGGCCGCGGGGACCCCGCGCCAGCGCTCGCGCCGGCGGAGCGGGGCCGGACACCGTCCCGGCGCGTCGCTACACGCTGCTGNGCACAGCGAGACGGCGGCTCCCAGCAGCGGCAGCGCTGCCCGCAGCGCGGGGCCGTCCGCCCGACGCATGGCCGGGACAGGCCGGGCCGGGCNACAGACCAAAAGTGGCCCGGAGTAAAATCCCCGCGCCCCCTCCTCCCCGCCAATACCTCTGAGGGGTTCGGGGCGCCTTTCCCTCGGTTGCATCATCATTGTGATGTAGGTGACCCTGCTTCTGCAGGGGGTTTTGGACCAGATCATCTCTAGAGGACCCTTCCGACCCCACCGTTCTATGATTCCACGCCAAATCTTCCACGAACGGCAACATTCTGAACCGCTTTCAGCACTTCTCCCATCTCTTGGTACCGTCCGCTCCCTACCAAGACCCTCATCAACCCCCTCATCTCCGCGCGGCCCCGGCACCGCCAGCATCCCAAGAGCTCTTACACACCACAAACCAGCACGACCGTTCAAAGCCACCGTGGCCCAGCAGCCTCAGCAGTACTTATGGGTATCGGAGATCAATAACACTCAAACCAAGATTCAATCAAATCTATTCCAAACGTGTCAGCAGAGCAGACTCTGCAGCCCAAATTGCCCTCGGGAAGGTGCTGCACAGGCTCCACTGCTCTGCATTTGCTTTCAAGTAAAAACACTACCAAGATCCCTGTTCTCCACACGCTGTCAGCTGCACCTCAATTTTTATGACTGCCATGCAATACACTATTATTATGACACGTCTATTAAGCCTTTCAGACTTCCCCAGACAGTAATTCCTGTCAGTGATCCTGTGGCAGCTTTTCCAACACTGAACTTCATGACATTTGTCACATCAGCTTTCTGCAGCCTACCTCGCTCTAGCTGGCGCCTGCGGATGTGCTGGCTGAGGTTCCACACGTGCACCAATACCTAGGGAAGGAAACAAAAGAAGACATCATCACCAGCTCTTAATTTAATTGCTGTCATTCTCCTTAAGCATTTATCCAGGGTGATGCCACTGGCCATGTTCATGAGGGTTTAGCCATCTCCTACCCTCGGTGTTTCTCTGCTGTCAGATCAGGGCTGAGCCCCTCAGCCCGCTCTGCAGGCTCGATCCGTGCACCACCTGAGCTCGTCTTGTCCCCAGGGCCTCTCGCAGGCAACAATGGTCAGTGAGTCTCAGCAAGGTCCTGGCATTTGGGAACCCGACACATCCCAGTGCTTTGCTGCTAACGTTAGAAGGTCAGCTTGGGACTCTGCAGGGTGGAGAGTCTGATGCTGGGGGATGGAGCCCCATGAACCCCAACTGAGAAGGTGCCCATGGGACGTGCTGAGTGCACAGAGGTGCTGGGGCTCTGAGCTCAGGCACCCCAGGAGGCAGCCATCCCGATGTCCGAGCCACCTGCAGAACCTGCCTCGGGAAAACAACGCAGCTCTGACTAAATCCTTCTAAATTGGCCCAGAGGAGGAGTGCCAAGAAACAAAGCCCATGCAGGGAGGCTTTACCTGGGAAGCAAGAGAGTTGAGCTTGACGCCCTCTGCAACTATGACCCAGCTCCCAGGGAGGAGCCCAGCCTGGCTCCGGCACAGCAGAGGGAGATGCCCCGAGGGAGATGGATGCTACCCAGGGGAGATGCCTTCGGGGCAGTACAGGAAGGACAGAGCACCCCACACACAGGCAGTGGAGGGGGTACAGCTGATTCCCACAGCTGGCCTCTCCCCTTTCCTCCCTCAGCACAGCTCTGCTCAGGGGGCTGACCCAAAGGGCACTCAACAGCAAAAGCTCCAACTAGAGCCCAGTAAACCAAACCCAGCATGGTTCTGGTTGTCTCAGTGCTGGGGGCTTGTTCTGTGCATTTTACTGTGTTTATCTCCACCAACGTGGTCAAACTGCTACTCCTCCATCTGTGTCTCTGAATTACACTTTCACAAGCAACAACCTAGATGCTTTAAGAAAGAAAGTGAGCACATACACAGATACAAATTCCACACAGATGAAACAGACATGAAAAGGGACAATCTCTGTTACTCTTTGGATAATACAGACACCGAAGGGGTTTCTGTATTGTTGTGTCTGTCAGGTTGGGGGGTTTTCCTCTCTTTCCCACACCTACCACCATAACTGCATTTCTGCTTGGGAATCCACACTCTATGAACATTGAAATGATGAAACTCTCCCACAGTAAGTCTGACATTTTCATCATGTAGTGTAGCAACCTTAATCCCTTCCTTCCTATTCCTCCCTTCCCCACCATCCCATGAGTTCATCTTTATCCAGTGATACCAAGAGGCATCTTGTAGTTAAACTCATCTGGTCCACCAAGTGCTGGCTACCATCAATATGTTATTACACAGAAAAGTCAGATCACACCTCCACTCCATCCCAAAGATGAGGGCTGCTCTGGAATACATGTTCCAGAAACTCATAAGCAAAGTACAGGGGATTTGGTTGTAGCTACATTATTTGCAGCCAGACAGTAGCTGTGGCACTCAGTGACACAGATGGGTATGAAGTGGCTTGTTACTGCAGAGGTTTGGTGTGATATTCTGCTGCCAAGCTCTGTCTGTGTGACTTTGCTCCCTTATAAATCTGATGGCAGTGTCTACCAACACCTTGATTTCTGTGTGGACCAAATCTAACCCAACCCATCAGGCAGAGACGATGCACAACGATTACAAGATGCTTTTCCAGCCCTAGCCCTGAGGCAGTACAGTTGCACAGTTTATTACCCATGAGGAACTACATGACTGACTCCAAGTCACACTTACAAACTCTGGGAGTCCGTTTAAGAGCCAGAACCTTCATTCTCAGCAAGACCCTGTTCAGGGGTGGAATAAGGGTTTCTCAGGCCTGCTCAGGGACTGGGGGCACAGGGTGATGCTCTGTCACTGCTCAGTGCCAGTTTTTAAATCCAGACCCCTTTTAGCCTTGTTTGCAATATTCCCTTTGTATTTAGTCTGCAGGGAGCCTCTAAATTTGTATCCTTGTACCCCTTCCATACAGAGGCAGCAGCCTACAGGGAAATCACGTGGGACTGTTTAGCACCCAGCAAAGGAAACCACCAGAGCAACAGGAGCTGCTGCTGCTCCTGCAGTGAGAAAGCTACAGAGCAGCAGAGCTGGAGGAAAGACTGGGAATGCACTGAAGTGCAGTTGTCCTGGCCTCAGAAGTCCTACCTCTAACCAGGGTAGTCCTGTCCTCGGTTACTTCATGGAGGACAAGGAGCAGTAAATCACTTTTAACACACCACTGACAAACCTCATGAGAAGAATTATTACAACAATAAACCCATTTGGAGGCACGAGGTGGCAAACACATCAGAGTGTCCCTCTTACTGGATTGGAGTGATGAAACAATACTGATGATGCATTAAGGCAAGAGAATTTATTCTGTGAAATAGATACTTCAATCTAGTTCCACTAAAGCAGGCAGCAAAAGCTCTGCCCAAACTGCGGCACACTTACCCACCTGAATGCAGCACCCACCAGTGTGAACAGGCAGGAACACAGGCTGAATCTCTCCAACACCCTCAAGAGATTTTTCTGTATTACACGTATTATTTCAGTTTGAAACCTCTGATTTTATTCACATCACGCACACTGGGAGTGAAGAATTACCACGACAAAACCAATGCACTTGTTAAGGAGCGCAGCTCCTCCAAAGCGCTCCACAGTGACCAGCAGCTTGCCAAAGGCTGGGGACACCCACTCAGTGCTCAGGGACAGAAGCAGCGATGGCTTCATTTCAGAAGAGGTCTGCTGAGCTCAGCAAGACACCACTGAAAAATAACTGGTGCTACTGGCCCAAGGAAGGTATCTTGTCTGGGACAGGAGGCCTAATCCTCTGGCAGACAGGACTCAGAGGAGAAGCTGGTGCCAGGCACGAGCCTGCCCCACTGTCCTGGACAATATTTGTGACACTGTTCTGAACAAGTGAGACAATTCTGAAGAGCAACTAATGGAGACACAAGCCACATCTATATCTGTGTATCTATATCCTAGCAGAGCAAGGGACTGACAGGCCTTCAGTCACTGGAACCATTCAGCCTGCTGATGGGAAGGAGCATTGCAGATACACGTTAAAGCCAGAGGATTTTCTTTGGGACCCCATAAATCTGCTGGAAACTTTGCAGCTTGTTGACACAAACCAATCCTTGCCACTGACTACGGATGCTGGCAGTATACTCATATCTGACTGGGTTTCCATTTTACCCCTCATTCACGTTTGTATTTATGAAAGAAGTGTCAGAACACTAATTGTGTCTCATACCCATCGGGTCCCACGCTCTGCCCAGCGTTTCCATGCACCACCTGGCAATGCTGTCCCTGGTGCCTGTTTTAAACAGATACTGAAAATGCCACGTGTCCTCAAAACACACTTCAGACCTTTTGTTTCCAGCCAGGCTGTGGAAAAACTAGTTGTCTGAGCACTCCATGTGCTATGATATTGTGAATTACACGGTGCCTGTGAACTCTGGAACAATGCCTTTCAAGTTGCCTGTCAGGTTTTAACCTCCCTCTCCAACAGGTCTCATGCAAGTCAATGGCATCACGAGTGCTACTGATGCACAATTGCAAGCTGCTTACATTTTACAATTGCCCTGAGACTGAGTTTCAAACCAAAGAACCCCAGCAAACCCACTTGTATTCTCTCAGCCCTTCTCTGCACTCAGTGCTCTGTGTTTGCTTGCCTCCAGCACTCAAGCTCAGCCACCCTTTAGGAAGTGCCTGGGGTTGCTACAGTAAGTGATAAAGCCCATTGCTGAAAGAGCTGCATACGTGGCTTAAACGCCTTTTCCCACAGAGGTTGCTGTGAACATTGGCCTCCTTTTGTTGAGGAAGCTTTTTCCCAAGGATTACCAGTGTTGTTCAATTCTACAACCATTACTTTTGTGAACCGAGATGCAGGAAGAGCAGAAAATGCAACCACCTAACTTTAAACTTGACTTCCACAGTTTACAAGGGGAATTCTCTGTGTATGTTTTCATTGGTGCAGCGAGTGACCTCCCTCCTGTCAAAGGCATCACAGCTAGGGCAGAACTCCCTATGGATGGGCCACTGGCTGAAACAGCCCCTCAGGAGCTATACCAAGCACAGTTAGGGGCAGAAAGGGCAGAGACACAGCTCCTCACATCTTACTGTGTTTCCAGAGCACTCTGGGATTTGTGGCTTTGGGGCCCCTGTTGTGCACCATCACTGTCTTTCACCCTTTGTCTCTAATCTCTATCCGGCCTTTGACACACCAAATGCCAGTGAAAAACAAAAGAACAACAAGACAAGGGATGAAGGGAAAAAACAACCCCACACTTTGAGGCTGTTGTGAGGCAAGCAGGCTCCTGAGTTAGCAGCTTGCGTGGCATGGTTCATCTGGGACAGAAATAGCCTGTCCCGGGGGTTTAGGAGCCTCTGGAAAGGGGCAGCACCATGAAACCATGTGCCAACTGGAAGTGCTTCTAGGGTTGGCTGCAAAACAAGAATTTTGTTTTGTAATTTGTTTTGCTCCCCATCAGGACAAAACTCAGACCCACTGAACCTTGTGCAAGCAGAACGCCAGCAAATGCACAGGCATCGCAGAGCGGCCATCGGGTCCGTGCTTATCACCCACCTCGGTCCTCCACATCCCCGGCCAGTGTCCCGTTAGGTAGCTGCCTCACTGTCCGTTTCCCATTCTGCTCATCCAGAAATGCTCCGAGACCTTCCAAGAACTGCTGTCAGAATGACACAGTCCTGCAGAAGCATTTTGTTGTTGACCCTGGCAATTAGGTGAAAAAAAGAAAGAGTTAAAAAAATCCCAAACTGCTCCAAAAACCATTTTACAGTTCTTCAGTCCCCATCCCTGCACCCATAAAGGCTGTTCCCTGCAGCTCTGGAATCTGTTAACCAGCAGCCCCAAAGTCTTCTGAGAAGTTCACACTGATGAGCACGTGCCTCTGATGGAGGGGGCAATAATGGATCTACTCTCGGGCATCATTCAGATATAAGAAATGCCCAGAGTGAACATCAGTATAATCACAAAGCGAACTCCCACAGGACTGAGCCCTCTGCTGCTTACCTCTGCTCTCAGGATGGCTGGCAGGGTCCCTCACCCTGGTCATCCCAGCGCTGATCCATCCCAGCCCAGAGGTGGCTGCGGGGAGACAGAGGCAGAGCCTGAGCACAACGAAGCTGCTGCCTCGGGCACTTGGTCCTGGCTCCTTTCGGCTGCCTTCTGCAGCATGACGTGTGAAGCACACACTAAGCCCAAGCCAGCTCTTCCACTCTTGCGCTGCTTTGTGCCGGAGCTAACACAGCAACCACTCTGCCTTCAGCCCACGGCTCCCCAGTGAAAGGCAGGAGCAGAGAGGCCACTGCTCAGAGGGCAGCTGCTGCAGTGTCCGCCTGACATCAGCTCTGTGCTGGGATGGACACCAGTGTGCAGCTCTCGTCTCCCCATCGCTTCATAAGGCAAAGCCTGTGCCTGGGCCCAGCCAGGCTGTACAGGAACACGGAAATGGAACCATCCACTGGCAACTGCTGGCAACTGCTGGCAGCTGTGTAAGGCCAGAGTCCTTTCCCTAAAGACTTCCACTTCAATTGCAGATCCTTACACAAAACAGAGCAGAAAGCACCAAGAATACTGTGTTCTGTGAAGTTCCTTGTGCAACTCTAGAAGTGCTTCAGAGCAACTGCAATTCTGACTCTCATTCCAGTGAGCAATTAGCAACAGCAGAATCCTTCTGGGGGCTGTTTCCCCCATTATCGATGTTCACCTAATGAAGAGGGGCAGTCACATCGTCTGAATTCACTCAGCATCTCAGTACAGGGGACTCGACACAGTACATCTGCCGGTTTCCAGCCTGACCTCAATGTAAGTGCAAAGCCCAGGGCTGGAAGGGCAGCCGCAGCCCCCACTGACCGTTCAGGCAGCACCCGTCTGCCCTCAGCGTGTGCTCAGCGCCCGGGCTCTGCTCACAGAGCGCTGCTGCTGCTGTTCCACACCTCTGCAACAGCTCAGCTGCACGGCCGATACTAAGCTGCTTTTAATTCCACGCGTTAAATGATTCCAACGAGAGCAGACAAAAGGCGTTGCTTTGCCCTCCTGGCAGGTTCTCTGTACCCCGAGCTTCCCTTTGCGAGCAGCTCCTCTGCTCTTACAAACCCACCCTGCAGTTTCCTCGTGTTAGCATTGATGTTGAAGTTCCATTCTCTGTGCTGGAGGCAGACAAGGTAACGCAACAGCTGTGGTCTCAAATCCTCACCAGGCAACTCCCAGCACCCCACAGTTCCCAACACCGTAAAGGCTGCAGGGTTTCACAGGAGAACACTCCAAGAATGAAGAGACATCTATGCTGTGTGCCTGAAATCCTTACGCTGTTTGGGGTAGGAAGGTTTTTTGGATGGTGAGAAATGGAGAGGACTGCGGCAGAGACCTATGAGACGAGAGACTGGAGTGATATAAAGTCCTTAAATGTAGTTAGCAACAGACACCAAGCTTCCAGTCAACTGTGTCATGAGTCTTTAAGATCAAAAGAACCAGCTGCAGGTTTTAATGTCTTCATCAAGAAAGTCCCTGGCCTGGCCAAGTCTGGTTTCCTTCTGGCATAACTCCCCATAGCTACTGCTCCGCTGTCCTCTGAGCCTGGAAGGAAGAAGCGCAGCTCAGGGAGACGGGAGGAAGGCGGCATGGCCAGAGGCGCTGCCCTGCAGACGCTGTCCCTCCCCAGGGATGAGCCCCAGCACAGCTGAGGGAGCAGCGGGCACGGAGGGGACGTCTGGGAGCACAGGAATGGTGGTGACAGGGCTCCGGAGCACACAGCAGGCCCAGAGCGGGACGGACCGGGCTGGAAAGGGGCTGTGAGGGGAGCGGGGCAGGACAGGCGGCGCTCACACAGTGGAGCACGAGCTTAGGAACTGACCTGAAAGCAGCGCAGTACTGCAACCAGAGCACTCTGTGTCGTCCTCCCTTCCCTGAGGTGCTGCCTCACCACGGTGCCTCAGCTCACGGTGCACCGGCTCCTTCCACATGCAGTGAAAAACAACACATGATACAGGTGCTGAAGCTGAACAAGGCACCAACTCTCCACTATTTGAAAGGAACAGTTTATCCCAGCCACAAACACGTGGAGCTGCTACAACTGCTGCCAGCGTCTGAACGTGGCGGATTTTAGGAGTTCAGAGCTTCTGGGACAGTGAACCCTCAGTCACTGCCGTGCAAAAGCAGTCGGCATTTGGTGGGGGCTGTTGGAAAGACAAATTAGCCATCACTGATGTCAGGTAACCAATCGTTACCATCCACCTCAGGATCTGCTTCCTCACTCCAGCAGTTCCGCAGGCCGGGGAGCCTGGGCATGCCCTGAGGCGTGTGCTGACACCCACCAACAGCCTGGCGGAGGGAGAGGGAGCCGTGTTTTTGTCTGGCAGCTGCTGCTTGTCCCAGGCACCGCTCAGTGTTTTCCTGTCTGTAAGCACAGAGCCCTGAGGAGCCCCAGCAGCCCCGAGGCGAGGCCGTGGCCATCGCGCTGCCGTGCCAGGGCTGCAGCCCGGGTTGGGACACGCTGCTGGGGCTGACGCTGCCATGCAGAGCGGCACACGGCCACGGCCGTGCCAGCCAGGGCACGCTGCCTTGACAAACACAACAACAAACCAGCACCAGGTCCCAAGTCTCCGAGCTGACAGGCACTGGGGGGTATGATGGTAACAGACCATCCTCCCCAAGAGGGCCGTGTTCCCGGACCTCTGAGCAGCCGCCTGGCGCAGCACAGGTTGACCTGTGAGCACGTCCCAGGCCCCTTGGAAAATCCCTTTAGCAGACTTCATGCAGCTCTCTGCCTCACGTGACATGGAGGCAGCCAGAGGAGTCCATAACCAGGGAGAAACTGCAGTTTCCGAAGAGAAGGTCCTGGCTTCTCCTCCCCAAGTACCCGGGGTCCCTCGCAGCCTCGCTGCCCCCGCCGTGGGCTGAGACTTACTCACACTGTGTGTGGCTGAGCTTGGCTTTCCCTGGTGTGCTTTGGCTTGTGGCTTGGCACCGTGTCTCAGTTCAGGCACCGCAAGTGAGGTGGGTTTCTTCCTTCCAACTGGGGATCACGCAAATGTGCTGTTCCCAGGAGAGAGCATCTGCCACGGTACGTCATTAATCCTACATTCAATAAAATGCTTACTTTTCCCACATGAGCCTTAGCTTTGAAGTGTACAAATGTATTCTGTGTTTGAGAGGACTTCATTTCCCTCTGGTCAGATGGAATGGCACCGGTAACAGCTTCCTTTCCCTTCCCCAAGGCCAGCCACCATGCCAAGGCTGATCTTTATGTACAGCAGACAGGGAACAGAATCCCTCCTTGTCCCTTCCTATCAACATAGTTGATTCCAGGTAAATTAAAAATCATCTGGAAGGCTTGGTACAGATTCCTCAGGGACAACTGCAGCACAGAAGGCCCCCAAGGGAAGGTACAGGCAGTGGGATGAAGCCTTCAGCGACTTCACTACAGCAACGCGATCTGGAGTTGCAGGCGTGGGGCTGCAGGCACAGCCCCCGGGACGCTGTCCATGTGCAGCACGCTCCTAACCAAGAGCAAACAAGCATTCTGCACGTGGAGGACAAAACCCAAGCAAAAAGCACCAACCTCTCCCCCCGAGCTAAAGCAGCCCTGGTTTTTACGTAGCCTTGCTCCTGCAAGCGGCGGGTGGCTGTACCCATCAGGAGGACAGCCAGACCCAACAGACAGAGCCACTCCTGCGCTGCTGCGGCATTTCAGCTGTGTTTGACAGGCAGGGCCTGCCTCCCTCCTCTTGCCACTGCCAGGCTCTGATCCAGGGACAGCACCCCAGACCCACAGTGGCTGCGTACGGCACGAATCTGCCAGACACATGAATAATTCAGCCACGGAACTGCTTGTGCCATCTCCATAGTAATAAATGCAACGACGCCCTTATGGCAGCAGATTATATATAAGTGCTCCAAATCTCTTTAGAAGATTAGATTGGGGGGGGGGGAGGCACCAGAGGAACATCAATTAATAATCATGCAGTGAAAGCAGCGTGGGAGGCAGGGATGTTGTCTTTACCTGCATCACTTGGAGGCTTCCCCACTGCCTGAGCCTTGACACCTTGAGAGAAAAAGCAGAGACAGCTTTTCTCCCCTGACTGCCGAGATGCTGGAAAATGGGGTTAAACACCACAGACAACCCCTCCCCTGGCTATCACAGCCTCTCCTCCTCCTCCTCTTCTCCCAGGTGCACCAGCCCCAGTTCCTCCCAGGGCTCCAGAATAACGCTGCCGCTGCTGCTGGTGGAGAGTGGGCACCCTGACTGCCCCCAACACCATCCACACCTTGGAGAAGCACAGTGCTGAAAGACTTAGCCCTGAGGCAAGAGATACAAAACTGCTAAGAAATTACTGCCCCTTATTACTTTCCACTCAACTGTCTTGATTCAAGTTTGCCAGAGTCACATAATTAAAAGCCTGGACCAAAACCACTTCATTATCAGGACACGAACATGACTTCTGTTTAGAACAATCTCTGAGTGTTTTGATATGCAAGAGGAAGCTACCAGCAGCAGGACCAATGCAAATGACCTTGTCCAGCATGTCACCAAGTGCCTGGGACAGGCTTTTCCATCCAAGCCAGCTCCTGGAGATCGGCCGCTGTCCTCCCGCAGCAGAGCCCTCAGACCTGCACCGGGGAGACACAGCACAGCACACGCCACAGCACACCCAGCCACGTCCCACCTGCACTCACGTCGCTCCTCCACGCACACAGCACTCTTCAGAAGGTTCTGTGGCACAAAGAAGAGGTGGATCAACTATTTCACGTGACCACCTTCCCCAAGTCTAGCGAGATGCTGTGACTCAGCATGCCAGTGTCAGAGAAAGGTCCTGCAAATGCAGCCAGCATTAATTGTTATTAGTCACCAACACGACGGACTCATCTCTCTCCTGTAACACCTGCACTGCAAAACGCTGGAGATGTGAGAGCTCCAACTAAAACCCCTAAACAGCCACTTCAGAAGTACTGCACCCCGAGATTGCAGCTCTGGCTTTGGCTCTGTCCACAGAGCTGCCTCCACTCCCCTCCTGCCCTGCGCAGATATGCCCAGCTGTCCTCACCCTGAGCACTGCAGCGGCCTGACACCTCCCTCACGACAGGCTGCCTCACCTCCCACTCCTTTCCAACACCAGCATCTGCTCCATGACACAAACATACGTGAAAGAAATGCACTTATTTGTGTGTGCAGCAGGCACCTGGAGCTAAAGAATTGTGGGCAATACAGAAAAGCCATCGCCTGCCTCAGGCAGCCATCGCCTGCCTCGGGCAGCCATCGCCGCCAGAGCTGCCCCTTTTGCAGCTGCAGCTGCCTCTAGCTACTTGCACCGAGTCCAACAGAACGACCCCCTGGAGCCGTGGCAGAAGCCCCAACCCTCGGCTCGGCACACCGCATCCAAACCAGCTGAAAGCCAACCAGAATGCACTGAGACACACCAGCCTTCACTTCCTGTAACTACCACAGAGAACTAACCAGATCACGCTTGTCCTGTGGCTTTGCAGCACTGTCTCCGCTCTGACCCTCACGGAGGATATTTAAGAGATCCAGCACCTGCTGCCGGTTGAGGCTGCTCTGCAGCAGTCCGAGCCCTGGCTGCTGTTTCCACACTGCAGATGCAGCAGCAGCACAGCAGGCCGCTCAGGCACAGCAGGACAATGAAGACCAGGGCTGAGAAGGAAAGTCACAGAGGAAGAGGAGAGTGAAATTCAGCAGGCTTAAAGCTGAGAAGGGAATCTCGTGGGAAGTTTCTAAGCCAGAGGGGAATCATGTCCAAATGGCTAAACACCATCCATGTCCTTAGACTACCTGGAGGGTTTCAAGGCCACGGTTAAAGGGGTGGTACTCCAAGGATGAAAGGGCACTGTCACTTCCTAGTTGCAATTCCACTTGGCATAAAAAGTGAGATGGGAGTATTGAGAGCTACAGGCAGAGAAATGGCTCTCTAGGGACAGAGCTGAATCCCTCCCCATGGGCTGGGGGACAAGGAGTCTCCTCCTTGAAAGGAATGCTCGGGAGGGCTGCATGGACATGGCCAATGTCACGTCCAAGAGGAGCACACCAGATCCCTGCTGCCCTATTTGGGGACAGCAGCCCAGCCCAGGAGCAGCACAGCCAGACAAGGGGCTGCTCAGAGCCTGGCTCCTGCGGTGTCCCACGCAGTGTCCCCAGCAGGATGACTCGGGCCAGCTCCGTTTCCCCGCAGCACAGGGCCGGCGACCCACTGCTACAGCCTCTGTGACTCACAGGCAGTAAGAGGACTGAAACACTCCTTTGTTTGACTTGAAAACATTCTATTTAATTTATACAAATAACTACTAAATAGAAAAAGTAGATTAAAACAAAATAGTTATTTTTCTGGCAGAGTTTAAATGCATATTATATAGCTTAGAAGAAATAAAATGCATTTTCCCCACAGCGTTCCTGACCTAAAACTGCAGCCAAGCCCTCCACTGTTTTCCTGTTCTAGATCAGCAAGATGCTCGACACAACGTCGTGTGGGTAATGGCTATAGGTACGTTCCGTATTCCAACTGAAAACATGTTACAGACCACACACCTACAAATGTGAAGCACTTAAAACGTGGCTATCGAGCCGTAATATGGCAATACAGAAAACAATCCATGTTCCAGGTTATAGTGTGTTACAAAAACATCTGTGTAAGAAATCATGAAAGAGGCCACATAAAAATAAGCTTTAACTTTGTGCACTTACTTTGCAGTTTGGGAACCTGGCAAGTGCACTAGTAATAAATAATTTGCGAGTTTCGTATAAACGAGAAGTTCCTAATGTTCAGCAGTGTTGTAAACATCAGTACACGTGGAAAACGCAGCTAAAGTCTGACACGTACGTTTTCAGTTCACCAAATCCACTTCCTATTACTCAGGCATAGATCAATGTAGTATACAGCCAATCGTATTTTTGGCAAGTCATGTCATTAAAATTAACAGTGACAGTGCAAGTAAGGAATGCAAAGAATTCCTAGTGCAATAAAGAAGAGAAGCACAGGCAATATTGCTGATTAAAAGTTACCACTTCCATACGTTCACCCTGGGAGTGATCAGGAGGAGTAAAAACAAAAACAAAGAAACGAAAAACAAAGCTGTTCAAAGCCATTATTTAATGCCCTGATCTTGTCTTAGGATTTCTCTGTCTTCCTTCAGGCCACTACCTTTGCAACAGTACATCCAGCGCGAGTCCTTACAGCTTGACCATTAGTGAAATGCCCACGGCAGGCGCTGAGCAAAGTCCGGCGTGTTCCGCGTCTCCCGCGCAGCACGTGGCTCGGCAAGAACCGCTGCTCCGTGAGAAGCCACGTGGGGACCAACCGTGTGAGCTGCCTGGCCAGACGGCTCCTGAGCCAGACACGTGCCTCCCTGCCAGGACAGCGCCAGGAGGTCAGCAGTCAGCTTTCAGTTTATCTAAGGAATTATCAATTTTGGTCAAAGTCTTTTTGATTCGCAGGGCTGTGAGTCTCGCTGACGGGTTCTGGTACCAGCATTCTTTCATCAGCTTGGCAAGAGAGGTTAACGTCTGGGGAAAGAGGAAAGAAACAACACCACAGAACACACACGTCAGTACCCGGAGCACAAGCCAAGGAAGCGCCACATGGGCTCAGCATTAACAACACAGTTGGTAAAACTGATGCAGAGTCCTGCAGCTGGGGAGGAACAACCGCCTGCAGCGGCACAGGCTGGGGGTGACCTGCTGGAGAGCAGCTCTGCTCAGACAGACCTGGGAGTGCTGGCTGATCATCAACTGACCATGAGCAGCAACGTGCCCTCATGGGCAAGAAACCAATGGCATCATAGGATGCATCAAGAGTGTGGGCAGTGGGTCAAGGGAGGTTCTGCTGCCCCTCTGCTCTGCCCTGCTGAGGCCTCATCTGGAGTCCTGTGTCCAGTTCTGGGCTCCTCAGCTCAAGAGAGACAGAGAACTGCTGGAGAGAGGCCAGTGCAGGGCTGCCAAGATGATCAGGGGACTGGAGCATCTTCCTTATGAGGAAAGGCTGCGGGTTGCCAGACCCACCTGGACACATTCCTGTGTGACTTGATCTAGGTGGGACCTGCTTTGGGCAGGGGGTGGGGTTGGGCTGGATGATCTCTAAAGGTCCCTTCCAACCCTACCCTTCTCTGATTCTGTGTAATATACCTGAAACCTGTACAGGTACCGCTCCTGACAAGAGGCACTGAGATCATTTCAAGTGATAACTGAAAACAACATCCCTGAGTATTTCAGAAGAAGGGTCAGCACACATCTGCTGCAACCCCTCACAAGCACAGCCACTTACAGGGTCTGAGAACCATCTGTTGGGAATGTTTGGCCTTTGCTGATCCACACAGACCACCTTCCTCATGTCTTCAAAGCTGGGATCGTTTGGAACCAAGTCATAAAACGGTGGTTTATAATCTTCCACAATACCTGGCGAGACACAAACAAGAGAAGGGTCATTTAATGCCTGTGTCAGCACAAGGCAAGAGAACTCGTGACCCAGACAGCTGATGAGCACAAAAGTCTTTAAAAAGGTAACACCCCAGCGTCAAGCAGCCGTTAAACAGACAGCACAGGAACAGCTTTTTCTACCCAAAATGTTAATTAATTGGCTCATACCACAATTCCACAAAGCAAGAACTATTTCCATTTCACAGATGCTCGAGCTGAAATAGTGAGAAAGAAGTTCACCTGCCAAAAGGCCATCTTTTACAGTGCAGGGAGGCTTGCTAACCACCACAGGCATGGGGTTTCTGCTAGCAAGTATGAGGACTGTAAGGTCTGCACTGCGGTTTTTAATGGGCTCACCACACACTTTGTGTGGCTTTGATTCCCAAAAGAGCACAATAAGCATGTCAGCAGCTACAGACTCTCACGTTGCTGCTTCAAATGATTTCATTAGTTATTAAAACAGTAAAATACCCAAGAGAAATGACAGCACACGCCATCACAGAGGCAAACACCTGAGAGCCTGCAGCACCCAGCCTCCAAGTGCCTTCGCTAGGGTTCTGCGCTGACCAACGAGTGGATGTGTGTGCTCTCACAACTTGCCACCCAGCTCACAGCAAGCCGGCAGGCTAGGGACCCTTTTGCCTACTTGAAGGCATGCACTGCTGTTTCATCAGTGGATTAAGCTCCAAAATGATCTATAGGGAGTTCAACTTCCTTAGCAAGTCAGTTTAAAAACTGGTGTTCAAAGACAGGCAATTGGGTCAGCAGCTTGGAGAAACACCAAGTGAATGAGGCTCTCCATGTACAGCAGAAACATGGGCAGAACCATCTTAAAGCTGCTTCTTGGCAGACTGGCAGCTCTCTCACTGTCAGACACACATACAAACCAGGAGAATTCCTGTTGCTTGGATATACTGAAGTCAGAAAGAGTGTCTCAAACTTGGCTAAAGTGCTGGAGTTGTAGTTTTTTTCTATTGGAGCTGAAGACCAAAATCCCCTAGGCATCCTGTAAGGATCTGTAAATCCCTATCTGTGATGGCTGTCTTGGAAAACAGTAGGACAGCTCAAAGGTCTGGCTGCCCAAGGGAGTTAAGGTAACATTAGGAGGCTGCAGGGCTTGCCCCAGGGTATTCTGACACAGATGCATCACCCTCCCTGTCTGAGCGGTCTGAGCCATCCCTAATTGCATATACCAAACCACCTCCAGGGCTGAACTCGTCCTCACATTCGTCCTGCTTCCTCCCGGGGCACTGAATCAAGTTCATTGCAAGAACTCAAAAGCCCTCTTGGAAGCACAGATAGTGGATACAGATGAAGTAGTGGCTTTACACCAGTCGTTAGGAGGTTACACATCAACTTTTCCCATAGCAGACAGGGTCTGGCTCTAATTCACAATTTCATGTGGTCCTTCCAAAGCACAGGGCACATAAGCAGCCACTTCAGATAAGAGTAATAAACAGGAGCTGAAGTGGGTGTAGCCTTTCCTCCAGTAGTGCCTGCAGAGTGCTCCACATGCCAGCATGGCACGGGAGGCCCCCAGGCAGCCACAGCCACCTCTGTCCCACAGCAGCAGGCACCCTGCCCGTGGCACACGGCCCTCGCCCGCTGCCCCACCAGCACCACCCACAGCCTCCCGCTTCCCAGGAAGCTCTAAGATGACTTCTGACACTTTTATTGTCTTTCTTCCCCTGAGGTTGCTGGCTGCTTGCTGCTCACATCAGCCAGAGCTCACACGCACAGTGGCGTTTGCTCCACCTTCAGTCCCCGTTGCTGGAACGTCAGCTCGTGCTACACACGCACAAACACAACTCTTGGAGCAAGGCAAGAGCCCACAGATGCCTAAGCAACCGACATGGCCTTGCAGATGCAATAGGCAGACGCCAAGGGTGGCTCCGAGCACTAACTGTCCCTCGGCTTCTGGTGCTGTTAACTCTAACAAGAGCACAGCACTGGGAACACACGTGACGGTTGCCAGGGACAGAGGCGAGTGCCGGGAAGGGAGCACCCTGCAAGCTCAGTGAACAGCCACTCCACAGGGAACAAGCAATGGTCTGTTTAAAGGCAGCAAGATACTGATTTGAGAGCTTAAGTCACATTTTCAAGTACAGAGAGAAGTGCTGAGAGTGGCTCCTGCTGCAGCACAAAGACAATCCCCAAGTATTCTCAGGTGTGGTGAAGGAGTTCCCAACCACATTCTCCTCCTTACACTAAGCCACAACAGGAGAGCTCTCGGAATCACTGTGTCACCCTGAGGGACCTCAGAGGGGTTTAAAAAGGGATTAAAATAAAAAAAGGTAAAAGCTCAAAAAGCCAAAAAAAGAAATTAAAGCGAGTTTTTCCATGTTTATAACCACCAGACTTGGTCAGATTATGAAAACTTCAGGGTCTCCCCAAACTGAAGTACTGATCAAAGACAGTTCACGGGAACAGACTCTGCGCGTCCACCCGGGAGATGAAAAGTGTCCCTCAGTACCAAGGGGCAGCAGAAGTGTCCAGCACAGAGCTGACAAGCTGCCAGCCCACCGAAGAAGCAGTGCTGCCCAGCTCACACCCACAGGCTGCCCTGAGCCCAGTGTGCTCACTCCCAGTGCAAAGTCTTACTACGGGTCAAACAGGCTTATCCGAGTGACCACCTGACGAAGCCACGATTCCCACACAGCTCAACACTCAGGTTCCAGAGAAAGCACTTATTCCATTTCAAACCCCTGCAAGGAGGTGTGATTACGTACGGCAACAGCCAGAAACACAGAGCAACTGCAAGTGAGGATCATGGGATTAGCATCACCATTGTCTTACGCTGAAGACTTGGCCGACGTGACCAACCACAACCTGCATGAGCGTTCAAAGCTCTTTCTTGGTGGCACCGAGCTCAGTCTGGACCAAGCCAACCTTGCTAGGCCTGCAGCCCATGCTGAGTTTCACACCATCCTGGTGCAGCTGCCAGCACAATCTGAGCTTGTTATTTTAAAAGTAGCTCAGGTAAATTGTCTGTGAACTGCAGTTACTGCAGCAAAACCTACATATCAAGACTTCAGCATGGGAATATTAAACAATAGGCACCATTGCATGGAATTTTCATTTCAAGGGGTAACTAGGTAGGGCTGTGTACATTTTTCATATCTATTTCTTACAGTACACACACACAGAAGGTATGACTGTGTATTCGGACACAAAGGCAGCAAGACATCTAATATTGAAAGGATTAGCAAGTTCCAACACAGCACTAAAGGGAGACAGGCTCCAGATACGCCACTCAGAATTCAAGACTGGCAATAACAACAAGCCTATCCAAAGCTTTCAGGTGACACTGTCATCCCGTAGGCCAGCTGCTCTGTTCAGACAGACAACACCGTGCACGGTGTCTGTGTGTAAGCACCCCGGCCAGCCAGGGCCGAGTGCCTCCCCTCACACGTGGGCTGCTTTCCCTTCCCAGCACTGCCACCATCCCCTACGGCACACTGCAGTCACCCACCCCTGCCCAGCAAGCCTCCTGTGTTATGGCAACTGGCTCACACTGCTGAGACAGACAACGTGCAGGACATAAAACTGCACTGCAAACAAATAGATACAGCTCGAATTCTCAAGGCGCTCACACTGACATGAACTGCAACCCAGAGCTTTCCCACTATTGGGAAATGCAGTGAGCACATCCCCCTCACTGCCTACAGCATACATTTGCCAATAAACAGAGTACCTCATAAGAAACATATTCACAAGACCTTCCTCCCTTCTCTAATTAACCACATACATCTTCACCCGAGATCATCACCACACTGTGATTCAATATCTATTCCTTCTGCTGCACAGATCTTCAAGTACCTCCTGAGAGTGAGAAGAGAAGGAAGGTACGGTCACGAGCTCAGCTCTGCCACCCTCTAGAAAGCCTTTGGAAGCTCCCTTCAGCTCCTGGAGTCAGTCCCATGACTGCCACCAGCTTCCAGCATGACAGGAGCTCTGCTCACTACTGACCCTGCAACTTAAACTGCATCTGCCCAACACAGCTGACCACCCACACGTACTGCCCTGCTCTCCCCATCACACAGAGCCCAGCTTGCATCTCTTCACAGCTATCAAAGCAAGGCTTTCAAGGATACTTAAGGTATCTGAGTCGACCTGACACATTTTGCTACCTGTAAGTCAGCTTTGTTTAAGCACCCTGTAAGTATTCTGGAGAAGCCAGGGGCTTGGGACAGTGCTCCAGGCCCCAGGCAGTATCCCAGCAGGCTGGATGGTCTGTAACTCCTCTCAGAGTGCCACCTTCCAGCAGCTTCTCCTTACAAGGCTCACTGCAGTGTTTCTGGAGACTACTAGATGCCTTAGGCTGCTGTGCTGAGAATTACCCTGAACAAGGGAGCAATACCTTTAACTGACAGTTAAAATAAACAGGTAACAGATGAAGTAAAATATTCACATTGAGAAGCAGTCCTGCACTTCAATAGAACAGCAATACTTGTTTGCTCCTAGAGCTGTGGCACAGGCACCGACTGTCCTCTTTCTGCTGGGGTCAGGGAACAGAGGGGAGATAATGCATGTGCAAGTACCTGAACTGCCACTAGAATCTGAGCCAGGCTTTGTTACTTTGTGCTAGCTACCACTTCACTGTCATACTTCGCTGCAGCCCACCTCTCTCCACTCACAGCTCCTTTGTATCATCTCTTCACAAACCACACACGCTCCCTCCTTTGGCACTCGGCAGATGCTTTTCTGAGAACATCTCCAAAGTCACCTTCATCCTTTCCTCCAAAGCCTTCCCTTGAATTCTGACTCGTAATGGTTGCCACCAAAAACCACCTCTCAGCTCTCCAGTCCGAGTGAGTCACTACTGGCCATCCTCTGACCTGCCTCCTTTGCACGAGGCTGTACCTGGACCCTAAGCTGGCAGGCACCCTGGCTGGCACCTGCCCTACCTGTCCCCTGAGCTTCCAGCCTGCACTCAGGGCTTGGAGGTACCACAGCAAACAACCAACTAGTCATCACTTCCTGGACAAGATAAACCTGGCGTTTCATGTCAGTTATGGAATCACAGATTTGGATTTAGTGGGAGTTGGATCAGACTGACACAAAGCAAACACACGTGGCCATCCAGAGCTCCCTTGGATTTAAACACGTCACAATCAACCACCCATCACTGCCAGCGTCTGCAGACAAACCTCGCAGGCACCTTATCAATAACATCATTTATAGTTAAAAGTATATAAATGGTGAGTGTCAGGAGGTTGGGGCAACACTTTTTTCTGTTGTAGCTGGCAACAGGACAAGGGGTGATGGGATGAAGCTGCCACATTTAAATATAAGGACAAACTATTTCCCTGTGAGGTGAGGGAGCCCTGGCCCAGGCTGCCCAGGGAGGGTGTGGAGGCTCCTTCCTTGGAGGGCTTCAACACCCACCTGGACACGTTCCTGTGTGACCTGATCTAGATGGGAGCTGCTTCTGCAGGGGGGTTGGACTGGGTGAGCTCTAAAGGTCCCTTCCAGCCCCCACCATTCTGTGATTCTGCATTCTGTCTGCCTGGGTCCAGAGAGCCCAACCTTAGGTCCAGAAGGCAGAAGGGACTTCTGAATTGGCTCAGGCAAGAAATCACACTAGCAGATACCCTGCTTCAGGGTTCTTCAATTCAGACACCCTTGCCAAGGAAGCAGCACTGTGCACTGCAGCACAGGACTGCAGCAGCACTGCTCCCAAGCACAACTGCACTTGGAACGAGACCTGCTTTGTGAGTGTGTTAACTCGGGAATGCATGAGCATCCTGAAACTCTGACAGCTTCTTCACTTCCTATTTTGCTTCTGCTCCTTAGGTTTTGTCATGAGAATCAGACACCTAAGAGTTTTCACTATGGTTTAATGACATGTGGGAAAAGTTCAGAGGCTTCATGATCTAAAATTTTAGCTGGTATTACAAACAACTTCTCATCAAGATTTACAACAGGGGACTAGGACAACAATACTCAGCCACTGCAGCCAACATGTCAACACCTTCAACACAGGCAGCAAGCTGTCAGGGACCACAACACTTTGGAGGTCCAGTATTTTACTGTGTGTCCTACCCGCTGTGGTAGCAGATGCATTGCCATGAGTCACCATGTGCTCAACCCCTTCCAAAAGCAGGCAAAGGAGTTCCAAACACTTACCATTGCTCACCATGCGTCTAGCCACCTCCCAGAGGACCAGTCCAAACGCCCAGATGTCAACTCTCTTGTAGGAGTCGAAGCAGTCTGCCTGGATGGTTTCATCCAAGACTTCTGGGGCCATGTAGCGTTTGGTACCCACACGGGGATTGTTCCCCACATCCAGCTGGTTTGTGCTTTGGGAGTGCATAACTGCCAGGCCTGAAGGAAGGAAAGGAAAACCAATCACAGTGAATTCCCCTTTAACACTGTATCACGGTCAAAGTTACGCGTGAGCGGTGACACAGCTCCTTAAAAAGGAGGAGCCAAGAGTTCAACTGTCCAAAGACCACCTGGGCCACCTCCAAATTAGCTATCAGAAACAGGCTCGTGCTGCAGACTCGGGCCTGCTGTCTCCTCCAGGATCACCATTCAAGGTGTTATTGGGCTGTTGCAAAACGCTGCCGTTGTTTTGCAGCCGCTGGATGTCCCCAGCGCTCCAGGCACGTACACACGGGTGGCCACGCGCCTCTTGCTGGGGAGAAAACAATTTCACACAGCATTCGAATGTATTTATAGAACTTCTGGGTAGGTGGATATAACTGAGCTGTGGGCAGGAAGAGAAGAAAAACATTGCATGATGGATGTACACGAGGCAAAAAAATAAAAGCTGGAAAATACAAACCGCCGTATTTGCAGCAGCTCGAAAAATAAACATCCTCGAGCTGATCAGAAGTGAGTCAGCCAAAACCACTCTGCCCAGCTCCTGCTAATTACTAAACGTTTAAGCAAAGAACATTATGCGAGGGACTAAACGACTGCAAATTTGGAAACACAGAGAGTGCTCATTGCCATGGTAAACACGGAACACTGCAAATTGAACAGCAACAGGGGCATGACGTGACCAAGCAATAGGGAAGATGACACAAGCCCTCCCTAATTTCCTCAAATCTAGCAAGAATAACATATACCCTTCACATTTAACACGAGCCTGTTTCAGATCAAACTTCAAAAACTTTGTAACTCCATCCCACAAAGAATTAGCCTGTTGCCACCATCATGTTTCTCTTTACAAGAACTAGTCTACACCCTGCGCTCCCCGTAAGAGCACTTTGAGAGACACACACACACACAGATGTACACACAGGACATGCATTTACACACCTACAGCCCTACCTGTTTGTATTTAGTTTGCATTACAGAACATGGATGGACTCTAATATTGTAAAGAATTGCACCCTGTAAACAAATTCTTCCTCTGAAGACACCCAGGCCCTGGAGAATGCTTTGATAAAAATCATAACCACCCATCCAAATTGGGCAAGATGGATTCCATGGACTGACAGGTGAAAGGTTTAAGGCTGAGGGATGCAAGTCAGCATCCCACACACTAAGAAAGTGTCGCAATAAGGTCAGGGGACAACCATGTTGTAACCAGGTTCTCACCACAGTGGCATCTGTGCTGCTGGTGGGAGTCAGGAAGCACATCACGCGCTGCTTCAGTTCTCCACCTCAGGAGATCTCAAAGCACATTGAACCCAAGGCACCTAAGCGCTTGTCAGAGAAGCTCTGACTTTAAGGTACAGATTCTTTAACAACAAAGAACACAAGTTGATGAAACATGTTGGTTTTCAAGACACCAAGAAATCCTGATTGGCGTACTGGAGTACGTGACAGAAACTGAGCAAGTGATGTGTTATCGTTCTTTGCAGCTTCCCTACCAATACCCCTGTTTGTTTCAAACACACATTCCTTACTCCATGCAGGGCAGGGGGGAGTAAGAGGAGGACTGGGCTTATTCTGCTGCTCTGTAAAGTTGCTCAACTATGACCTATTACCATGCACAAGAATTGCTTCAGAAGGAGGAGGGCAGAACTCTTCCACAGGGCTGACATCCATCCTTGGACTTTATCACACAGTTTCTGCTTAGCCAGAACATACTTGCAACAGCCAGTTTTGTAACTGCAGGGCTGGATGCTCGGTGGGTCTTTGAGATACTGGCTTCCATCACGCTGGCTGAAGGACGAGCAGGCAGTTGACACAGGCTCTGCTCTGGCTGCCAGTCAGAAGGGCCGGGATTGAATGGCCAATGCCCAGCTGTGCAGCACCCAGGACACCCACAGCACAGGCAGCTGCAAGATGCACATCAAAGTGGCTCCATTCCTCCTGACTGCCAGAGCTGACACCTATTCCTCACGAGTACACTGCCAGTTCAGAGCCTGGAGGGACTGACAGAACCCATGTCCAGCCTAGCTCTGGGCAGCTGTAGCCAATCTCTCCCTCTGCTCACACTTCACAGTGTAAGTGCCATTCTTCTGGTATAGTGCATGTGTCGAAACAGAGACCAGAGGAGGAAAAAGAGACAAAGCTATACAGAAAACAAATGTGTGAATACACACATGCCAGAAGCAACCAACCCTGACACTTCCTAAACTTGTTCCATGTCTATAACAAAGAGTTACCAGATACATGCCTGAGGATTTCACATTTAAAAGATATTTTTATAACCACGGAACTTAACTGGGAAACATTTGTCTCTGTGCTCTCAGAAAATACCTGCAGCCTCTAGATAACTAACGTAGCAGATGTCACTTTATCAGGGTGATGTCAATGTGCTGCCCCCTCCTCAGTGTGAGCTATGAATGTATTTAAAGGCCAATTCCTGAAGTTTGTCATCTCACTGCTTGAATTTCACTCACTGCTCTGTCTGAAAAGTTAGGCCCAGGTGAATGGCTTTCACGTGTTCCCTGTGTGTGTCCCACATTGCCCTGGTGACAGTGACAGGAACTAAGCAGCGGAATGATTACTGAAAGCATGTCCATCCCTCAGTACACTTTCTCATAGAATCACAGCATGGTGGGGGTTGGAAGGGACCTTTAGAGCTCATCCCGTCCAACCCTCTGCACAAGCAGCTCCCACCTAGATCAGGTCACACAGGAACGTGTCCAGGTGGGTCTGGAAGCCCTCCAAGGAAGGAGCCTGCACACCCTCCCTGGGCAGCCTGGGCCAGGGCTCCCTCCCTCAAACACTGACAGATTTTTTCCTTATGTTTCAATGGAACTGTTTGTGTTGCAGCTTCATCCCATCACCCCTTGTCCTGGCACTGGATACGACATAAAAAAGTGCTGCCCCAGCCCCCTGACAGCCACCAGTGAGATATCTGTGACTCTTAACGAGCTCTCTCTGCCCCATTCTGGTGCAGACTGAGCAGCCCCAGCTGCCGCAGCCTTTCCTCGGCTGGTGCGGGCTCAGTGCTACTGCTGCCCTACCACTCCCGGGCCGTTAGAGAGCAGCAAACGGCCGCAGAGCACGGGACACGGGCAGAGGCGTGAGCCAGCACCTGCCCTCAGCAGCGCGCGGGGCTGCGGGGCCGCGGGGCCGCGGGGCTCGGGTCGCACAGCAGCGCAGCGCCCGCCGCCGCCATG
>WBNH01001995.1:74200-121423 GCA_013401255.1 Urocolius indicus
GCGCTCCCGAGGCGGCGGCGCGCTCCCGAGGCGGCGGCGGCGGCGCGCTCCCGGCCCGGCCCACTCACCCAGATCCGCTATGCAGCACTGCCCGTTCTTCTTCACCAGGATGTTCTTGCTCTTGAGGTCGCGGTGCGCGATGGCGGGCTTGCCCTGCGTGCCGAAGATCTCGATGTGCAGGTGCGCCAGCCCGCTGGCGATGGACAGCACGACGCGCAGGCAGCTCACCGTGTCCAGCGTGGTCAGCTGCAGGTAGTCGTACAGAGAGCCCATCTCGTGGTAGTGCGTGATGAGCCACAGCTGCGTGCTGGAGTTTCTGGAAGTCATGTCGGATGCGATGAAACCTGCCCGGGGAGGAAGAACCAAGGACAATAAGGAAACGGCACAGCTCCGTGAAAAGAATCGACGCTTACCAGGCTTCTCTCACAGTTAAATCGTTTAATGGAAACTGTTCCATGACCGTACTGCACTGAAAACAGGCTGCAGGCGTTACCCTGAGTTCCGGAACTGCAGCTCAGGTCTGTTGGCAGGAAGGTGTTTGTGTTTTGGGTCAGTTTCAAGCACAGCTACTTGTTGGGACCCACACCCTTCCAGGCTTTTGCTTTTTGTTTGTTTTCTTGTGTCCCGTTGAAGGACTTGGAGGTGAGGAAGCTTCCAGTTAAGCAAGAAGTCCAGCAGACTGTGGCACACGTGCTGCTATCCACTCAGCAGCACCAGCCTGGAAAGAAGCAACACCTCAAAGAGATGGGCCTGAAGCTGCCATTTCCATTTTTCAGGGCAGCAAGCAGCCAGTGCAGGCTGCTGAGAAAAGGGTCATGTGCATGTCACGTACGCGTCACACCCCATTCAACAGATGCTACACCCTGTGCCAGCCCCAGGTTCACATCCGATGTAAGTCAGCCTGGGCCAGAACCTTGCTGTCCCCACAGGAAACATCACACCCTTCTGACCAAACACAGATTGAGAAGAGCACACCTCACCACAGCAAGAACCTGCTCTCCAACGATCCCCAGTTGCTCAAAAGGCTGCAGACAGACTGCTGCAGCCTGGTAAGTCACCAGACCTACGGGACTGCTCTAGCTTGCTGTAAGCTCCAAATGCCTCATCTTCTTCACTGTTCCCCAGCTCACAACCGAGCCACAGGACCTGCAGTCACAGCTGGCTGAGGAGAGCGTGGCAGCACCAGAACGTCAGCACAGAGAAGAAAGTAACTCTTGTACTTCAAATGCTGGACACAGCTCTGGTGTGCAGCTTGCCTCTATGGTGCAGGAACACAGGGCACCTTTGCACATCACAGCTGCTTGTCACCATGATTTTTCCACAGAGGAACTGAGAAATGTTTCCTCTTTGAGACCCGTGGACCTCAAGAACTGCTTTCAAAAAACACAGTGTCTTAAAACTGAACCCAAAACTCAGCAGCAGCTCCCTCCCCGTTAGCTCTGAACTTAGTGTGTGTCAGCACTGCTGACCTTCACAGCTGTAGCTGGGGAACAACCAAAGTTTCATACTCAAGTTGGAGGAACAAATCATGTTTATTAAAAGCCTACAGATGACAGATCTGTCAGAAAGAACATCCCCACTTTGTCTCCTGCAGTCAGATTTATGCACAATGTGATCCGTCTATGATATTGTTTGATACCACACCTAAAAAATTCCTATAGAACAGCCAACAAATTTGACAGTCATCAAGAAAGACTGACCACGGCCAGAGGAGCACGGGAGGTGTGTCATGTCATTTCAACCAAGTCACAGTGTAAGTGATGCAGGAGATGCAAATTCATCACACTTTCGTATTCACAGGAAGTGAGATACACCATGAAGGGGCAAATTTGGTTGAAGCTGACACAAAGGAGCTTAGTTTGACCCCAAGCAGAGCAGTGAAACAGCAGGAAACAGTGGACTCGTACTGCACCTTATTCGGGCACAAGGAGAAGTATTCAAACATGCCAGTCCCTTCACTATTTCTCCCTTCGGTTCTCCCAGGTAAACCAAAGTGATAAGAAAATGCAGATCCACAGAACTTCACCTACCACGTTGTGCAATAGCTTTTGTTAATCTGCTGCCCTCCAGCAAGGGTGAATTCTCAGCACAAGGCTCTGTGGCACCTCCTTCCCTACACACTGTGCTGCCAACAACTGATGAATCTGGCCGCCTGCTTCCTGCTAGAATATTGCAGGACAACGGATCATGGTTGCTATGAGTCTTTCTCCCGCTGGGACTCAGATTTCAGCACCCTCCTGGCAAGTCACCCCAACCTAATCTCAAAGAATGCAAGATCCCTGGCAAACCTGCAGTGCTTTGCAAGTGAACTGCGCAGTTGACTCACCTGTACACCAGGACACATGAACAGAGCTGTCCTGCTTACCTAAGATGTTCTCGTGTCGCAGCAATACAGTGTTGTACAACTCGGTTTCCCTGAACCAGGACTTTTCATCCCTAGAAGAGAAGATCTTCACAGCAACGTTTTCTCCTTGCCACTGACCCCTCCAAACTTCTCCATAACGTCCCTTTCCTGGCAAGGGAAGAAACACATTAAAAGTTGTCAACTAACAGTCTCCACAGGGCAGAACGGGATTAGCTAATAACATAGAAAGTCAGTCATGGCCCAAACGCCACACTGGTGCAGTTCTGTCACCCCTGTGTACACTTTTTACCACTTGACAGTCACACTGTGCTCCACTGCCCCTTAATGTTTCCTGTTTTGTTTCAGCTGCAAGCGGGTGCAGTGTCTGTCCTGGGCAGCTCTCCCTGCTCAGCTGCCAGTAACCAGAGTGCCCTCATGGCTCAAGGGACTCAGGCAGTGCAGCACAGCACACTACCAGGCCAGGGTACACGATACAAATGCAACTATTAACTTTCAGGCGTGTATGGATCAGCAGCAGGTAGAGCCAAACAGAGAGAGATACCCAACATTGCTGTCTCAATGCTGCCACCCAGAAGAGACGTCCTGCATGAGTGCTTTCATCTGGTTCTGCTGCACAGGCTAA
This sequence comes from Urocolius indicus, assembly GCA_013401255.1. Lineage (NCBI taxonomy): Eukaryota > Metazoa > Chordata > Aves > Coliiformes > Coliidae > Urocolius > Urocolius indicus. Next base: position 77,188 of record WBNH01001995.1, read on the forward strand.
AACACAGTCTCCAGAAACAGTGCCAGCCTGAGTTAACTTGGGAGCAGACACTCACGTGTAGGTACAGGCACAAAAGCCTGTCTCTGTATCACTGGCAGATTCATTATGCTTGGTATATTCTACAGTTCCTGGTGCAGAGAAACTGCACAACATCCGAGGGCATACGCTTGGGTCTAACACCAGTGGGAACATTTGGGCCTACTCCATACAAAGGTTTGTGCTTATTTGGTACCAAATTCTGCCCTAAGCAAAGAAACACTGGTAAAACAGAGGCCCAGGCCCTATAGATTTAGATTCACCTGCTTTCATCGGGCTTGATTTGACACCCCGAGTTGAAGCTCCCAGTGACTCACAGGAAGATGTTAACCTGTTCAAGTTCCAGAAGCTGCAGAGTAAAACCTGTTTAAAACAGGCTTTTTTTTTTTCCTACCAGGATCAACCATTATCATGTCTCCTTCAGTGAAGTGCTAGTACAGCACCTTGGCTCAATGTCACTGCCTTAAGACAGCTTTTAATAACTTCAGCAAGCATTTGAGTCAAACTCAGTCAAACTCATGTAATGAATCCTTAAAATTCACACTAAAGTCTTGCAGAAAAATAAAGTCTCACAGTTTAAGAAACAATTTAAGAAGGAAAAGGGCAGCAGTAGCATGTCATTGCCTGCAGCATTCCCAAAGCAACAGCACAGGGCAAGTCATCTCCAAAACATCTGTGATCCCACTGCTGTGGCACAAAACCAGGGTGCAGGGTTTAAAAATGCCACACTATCACTTTACTTGATGCTTCAACTCAACTCAGAGCATCCTTTTCTAATTCCAGAGCTTTCTAACTGCATTAAATGTTTGTTCATTAAGCGACACCCGCAGTTTGACAGTTTCCATCTTCAAATTGAGCTTGCTTTTCTAAAAGCATAGTAGATTTAGCTTGGTTTGTCTTCTCCAAGATCGCCTTACTGAACAAAGCCTAAGATTTTTCAGTCATGAAGCAAGCACGGATGATATCTACCCCTTTCCTCTGCAAAGTTGTGAGTTTTTTCACTTGGCTTTCCAAAACCAAAGCTGTTCCATAAACTGAACCCTGAAGAATGTCATACTTTATATAGGCAACTGAGTAAAACCAGTTGATTAGGAGATGAAGCTTTCTCTCTGCAAGGAATTCTGTTTCCAAGACTTAGTGCTCGATGTGAACAAGAATTATACTAACCTACGCACTCTACAAGCGTGATCTGGCGAGCCACTGTTCTTTGCACCAAGAAAGGAAGTCCAGAACCACTTCCAGATGTGCAGGAATGGTCCAATAAATCCTGTTCAAAAGGAAAAGCAGATGTTTACTACCTATGAGACACTGTATTTCTTCCCCATTTAAACACGCTTCACGGGATCAATTAGGTTAAAGCTCACTGGCATCTCCATGCATTTGCTCTCTCAGGATCAAGATGCACCATTGCCATCACTGTACAGATGGACAGAGAATGCTCTTTATGAGGTTTTACCATTCCAGGTAAAAAGTACAGCTTGGGCTGTAACTGCAGGAGGAAGGCTAATGCAGGCAGCCTCACTGCCCTGCTCCTGTGTGCCCCACTAGGCTTTGGACTGAGAACCTCCAGACACCACCCCAGAGAAGAGCAGGTATCTGAGAGGTCTTGTATCACACCCAGACTCACACAGATGCCCTGAAAAACCACAGAGCACCTTAATGTCACAAGACAACTCTCTTGCTAATCAAATCCCAAACATCAGTGTTGAAAGCTAATTTCCTAAGTAACAGAAGAGAAACCACATCATGCGATACTTGGCTGTTACACGGTTATCTGCCAGGTTAAGGTCTGCAGATCCAGAGCAGATGGCAAACGGCACAGGACATACAACTGCTAGCTGCAGAGGCCCACTACGTTCAGTGTGCTTTGGTTAATTTGATATGCATACACAGAAAACAGACAGTAGAGAACTGTTACTCCCAAACTACAGGCTCCTTCGCTCCTTCTGCCCCCGTCCAGTTTCCCAACTTTTTCCTCCATTCCATTTTTATCTCCTGACTTCCTCCCCACCCCCGTCTCCTTTGCCACACACACCTTGCCTGTTTCCCACCACAGCTCAATGTTTCAGCCCTTGCTGTCACTATTCCCTTGGCCCTTGTAAAGCCAGTGACCATCTTCCCCCACCACCGCTGCCAGCTCCCAAGAAGCACGAATGTTGTACACGCTCCTCTTTCATCACCTCAGCCCCACAGCCAGAAACCCTGCAAAGGTGCCTTGGCTCAGGGAAGAAACACTGTCTGTCTGCACAAGGAGCACCACGTAACATCCACGGGGGAATGGACTCGGGTGTCTATGAACAGATCCCCTACACCATGAGCTTCCCCAGTGACTCAAAGCAGAGAGCCCCGAGAACAGTCACAAGCACATCTGGCACCACAAGGGTTTCTGAGCAATGGCAACTCCTGCCACACATTACTTTTTGTCTTTTAAAGAACTTGTAATTCATTGTAAGCCTCCTTCCCTGAAGTGGCTGAGCCACCCCACATGAACAGTCCCTCAAAGAAGAAAGAGGTAATTCTGTGGTAGATCAGAGTCATGGGATATTTTGTCCCAAACTATTCAAGTTTGGTACAGTTACAATAAATAACTGCAACCAGGTTTTCAATAAGCACAGGTAATACTCCTGTTTTGCCTGATAACCCACGCCAGAAACACCATTCACACTCTACAAAGCTTTCCATAACGTATCTTCCTTAAAAGTTTTCATCAGTTTCTGGTATTTTTAGTGCATGGAAACCAGACTGTGAACTGTAAGCTTATAAAGAGCCATGAATGGGCTCCTAATTAAATGTTTAAATCCTATTAGCTTTTTAAAACTCTAACGCTCAGCTACTGTTACGGCCAGCACTTCCGCACCAGTTCAAAGCAGTAACAGTCGTAGTACTGGAGGATTTTTCTTTACAGGGGAAAATAGGATTAAAGAAAGGCATAAGCATGACCAATCTTCCAGCATTTCCAGCAAACTGCACGACTGGGCTTTAAGCAAATCCAACGAAACCTCACTGCTCCAAACAGCTTTTTAATGAGCGCTCAAGAAAAACATCATCCAAGAATGACAGGAGGCTGCTATTTTGCTGTTTAATACAAACTACGGGCTCGTTTTCCTTCCTGCTTGTGTCAGAGGCAAAAAAAAACAAACACACCACACTTATCTGCAGTGACTGTAAAAACAAGATTTGAAGAGGTCACAGCTCTTTCCATTCCCCATCAGGAGGCTTAAGGCTTGAGGCATTTGCTACACTAAGGAGACTAATCCGCAACGTAAACTAACCCACTGCGTAACCAAACCAGTGATTCAAACACACAATGAAGAAGAAAAATCTGGAATAAAGCAGACTTAGTGTTCAGATTAACATTTACAAACAAGGAACTACCAGTTTATTGTATTTCAGATCACTAGCACTCAAAGGGCACTGCCAGAGAAATGCAATCGAAGCTGAGAGTGGCAGCTGAGAACAGACCAGCTCCACTGGACCAGGCCCTTACAGTTTGCGGTTCCTCCAGTTGCTTTTTTGAAGAATTATGGTTTGTTCTCCTCAGGTTTTACCACATTTCCATGTAACATCAAATGACTTGAAGCGCACAGGGCTGGCAAATAGGATGGAAATGGTCTGGCACCAATAAGAGACGAGCTGGAAGTCTGTGCTTAAAGGCAGATAACCAGTTGCACACATGCCTAGTTCATGGTAAACACGTCAAAACTGGCTGTTTTAACACAGAACCCAGCCTTGGGGGATAATTAGAGAGAGACAGAGGCAATAAAAAAAGATTTATCAAGTACATTTCACAAACGACCAAGCTGAAACTAAACAGCAGGACAGCACCAGGAAGCTGCAGCAGGTTGCACCAATTGATCCTGCAGTTCCATGAGGTGCCCAGACATCTCCAGCTATGAGAGTGAGGCAATTTCCACTCCTCCATCCTTCCAAGGAAGCGAGCCAAAAACTGTTACCAGCAGCCAGCTAAGGTCCCTCTAGATGGGAATCTTGTCTCTGACTGTACCCAAAAGCAATACCCTTCATGGTATTGTGCTACAAGAGGAATGAATCGGGATAGCTGACAGAGAGGTAGTAGACATATGGAATGGAAAGGTATTAGAATACTGGGACACCACAAGTGGAGTGAATTAGAAGCAAATATGGGAATACTTTAACATACATGATACTTTAATCCTCTCCCAAGCCTCCATGCACACTCAGCTCAGGACTTCCTTAGACAGAGTCTTCGTGGTTTTGTTTAATGTGCTTAACAACATACAGCCTTCACAACCTGTTGCTGTTCCAGTGTATACAAACCTTTAGCATCCAGAAAAACCATCAGGTGAGGAGTCCCACTGTTTCACTTACCACTTAAGAACAGCCTCCATTCCTTTTATCTGGGATCCTACTTACTAATTTTGATGCCCTCTCCCTTCTGTAGAAGTCAAACAACTCCTCTCCTCAGCCTTTGCCATGTGGTGTGTGTCTATCACACCCCCCCATCTTCATGAGGGAACCCTTCTCCTCTTTCTGCCCAAAGCATTAGTTTACTCCCTCCTTCCCCACACAGGCTGTTTCAAAAATGCATATTGGGGCATCCAGATGATCAGGAGTCTGATTACTCAGTTTTGATCTATTACTTCTTAAAAATATTCCCTGCTACAATGGTATCCCTTACTGGCCATCCCAAGCCCTCAAGTTACTTGTCAGGACATACTGTCCTGTGAATAAAAGGGCTTCCCACATGGCCAACACTTTCTAGGGAAGATATCAAAGGTTGTGCCTCACTTAAAGAAACACTCACTTCAAGTTTCTCTCTCCTACAGGGAGAAACAGTCCAAACCAGAAATATCCTGTCAGTGTTTTTAGCAGTATGTTATTGAAAACATTTGTGTTTTGAACCATATTTCTTTGGCCATTTTTCAGCCCTGCAAGGAAAGCACATCATGGCCAAGAAATCACCAGAACAGAACATGGTTCCAACCCCTAATGCTGAAGAGATTTTTTTAATCTTGGAAATGCAACAAGGAGAAAATTTCTCCTCTTTGCTTTTGGTTTCAGAAACAAACATTCAATCTGCCTCTGAAGCCTTACTTGCTCAGTTTCAACAAAGCAGGGGAAAGCTGCTGGAAACCCTTCTCTTTCTGAACTCGAGTGAAAGGGTAAGATACACTGAGTCTTTAAACAAAGGAAACACTCCTCCACATCGTTTTATTTGGTGTCAACGTTAATGTATTTCCAAAACTGAATTTTCAATAACCAGCTCTCATTTCTTAACACTCCTACTGCCCTCTGCCAACAGAATGTCACTGACTTCCCAGTCACCCAAGAGCCCTTCTACTGACGTCACGGGAGTCCAGTTTGAATGTTTAGAGGTGTGTATTGTCTCCCTCCCCTCACCTCCCCACCTTTCAGGTTGTCTTTTCCATATCACAGATGCAGCCCACGTTTCCTATCACTTCCTATACAATCAGGCATACTCCTTGTTTTGCTGTTTAGACATTTAGAACATAACCAGTTTGACTACAGCTTACAGCAATTCTCCAGGTTAAAGGAGCTATATCTGCAGAATTTACCTTTTGGTTAAACCTCATTTAAACTGCAGCTTTGCAAGCACACGGCTGTCACCACAGAAGTTCTGGTGCCAAGTGGCAGCCCCTAGCAGCAAAAACTATTATTGATGAAGCCACACCTGGAAGGTCCAAGAAAGGAGTTTGTAAGCAAAAAAAGCTCACCCAAGTTTTCACCATGCACACGGGTTACTTACTGCCAATGTGCTGTCTCCAACATTTGATGCAATGAGTCCCTCAATTGTGCCATACTCTGCATCTCTAGAATTAAGCCTTTCCATATGGTTTTTCTGTATTCTCCGGATGACCAGCACAGCTACTGCAGAAAAAACTATCAACACTATCACAGGAGCCAGTATAACAATGATTAGTGTTTCCATGCTGTAACTTCCAGCTTCTCCTTGAAAGGTTTGCCCTTGGAAAGGGGAGGGGAACGGAAAAGAAAAAGAGAGAAAAAATAAATTTGTGACTTCCCCCAGAAAGTCTTTAAAAACAGAAGCAAAGAGACCAACATTTACCTTGGTGGCCACCTATAATCTGAAAGGGAAGCTATAACAGAGCCAGGAGTGTGATTTTTACACAAGGGACACTATGGCAGCAAGTCCTTGTGGAGCCCTCAGAGCCACCCCATCCCCAGGAGCAAAGCTCACCTGCACTGCACTGGCAGAGCCATCCCATCCCTGAGAGCAAAGCCCACCTGCACTGCACAGTTCACTCCCAGACAGTGCCTCAATCGTGACCCTGACTGCATGTTTTAACCCCTATTGCTCGTCCAGCCATTCAGATCATTCAGCCTCTGGACATCAGAAGAGTAACACTGAGCCCCAAGGTAGGGAACAAAGGGCCTTACTGAGTTACTTAAACCCTTCCTTTCACTGGCACTGAAGTGATCTCACTCCCATCAAGCCAGTTGAAAAACAAACCTTTTTCGCCCCTCAAAATTCCCTATTTATCAGCCTCTCACCTTTAGAAGAGGGCAGCTGTGCTGTGATATTCATGTTGCACAGGTATCCTTGGCAGCACTCCACAGCTTGGTCAGGAGACGGAGGTGTTTTGCACGTCATTTTCCCTTGTTCATAGACTTGGAAGCAGCCCTTCTGGTAAACCTTAGCACCATCATTAATGCTCAGAGAAGCAAAACACTGCTGGCCTTGGCATCGATCTCCATTCCCACAGGACATGCCTTCACACACACATTCGTAGTGGACCATGTTGTCATCTAAGAGGGGAGAGTTGAGGAAAACATACCATTGTAATCTTAATAGCTCCAGTTACAGAGATAATGAAGTCATAACACAGTGAAACCTTGGGTTCAAGGGACAAAATACTACTTGCAGTTAGTGCTGAAGAACCACCAAGTAGGAGCCAACGATACTAAGTCAGGTATTTCAGCAAGACAAAGACATGGAGTTGCACCAGCAAAGAAATAGCAGTCCTATGTGCCCACTCCAAGCACTCACGTTTCAAGAGTTCAGTGACTGATAAACCACATCGTGTTTCCATATGGGGATGGTTATTCGCAAGCAGTACACGCTGTCAGCAGGTGCAATACCTCCCTTCCAACTTCAGATGCTTTGGTTAAGTAGAAGGAAAGACTGGTAAGAGAATGCATAGGGCGAGAAACAACTTCTAAGCATCCTGAGCAAAGGGTCCAGAGATCCCTCCCCAGCCGTGAGACCCAGCTCCGTGCAGAGCCACAGCGCCAGCTGCTCTCAGAACCGCGCGTGTCTTCCCACGCACAGCACCCGCTGCTCCGGGCTCTGCAGGGCAGGGACCCGCTCTCCACTAGCTCATGGAGAACATGCGAAGCTCCTCAGGTGCCTGTGGTGGTAAACAGCCACACGCAGGCACAGCTGGCTGAGGAAGAGGCAGTGCTGTGAAGGACAGGACGAGTCACTGCTGTCACACACATCCCGTACACACACACACACCCCCCCTGTACACACACACATTTATTGCAACTTTACTCATATTTACATTCTCTTTTTTCAGTTCTAACACACAAGAAACATTTCCAGCCACAAATACAGTGGATGGTCCTAAAGCAGAAGCTGAGGATACCACGTGGTGGACTTTCTCAAGCCTATCATTAGAGTCTGCCCACTGGGAATACAACTGTTTATTTTCTTCCCTTCCTCCCACATGGATACACAAATGTGTTTTGCCATTTTGAACCACTAACAAAAATTAAACTGGGTAAAGAATCCTGAAGTCAGGCAGCATCTGCATATTGATTTCAAGTACAGGTACACACAGCCCCAGTCACACACGTGCCAAGCCATGGCTGCGCTAAATTCTGTGGAGTTGTGTGGAATTGCCAAACATCCCCATATTCAAAGTTTTGTTCCTTCTCCTCCCACAACAGGAGCAATAAAATACAACTGGTATTTTAACACACAAGCCCTAATCTCTGTTCGTCTGGCTGGAACTGCCAAGGCACTCAGAGCCAGTGACCTACAAAGGACTCCCTCCCAAGGCATGGTCACGACCTGCCTGAAAGGGTGCAAGGTCTGTACCTTCGGTAAAGGCAGCATTGCCCAGACAGCCTTGCAGCAGCAAGGATTTCAGAGCCTCTCAGTGAGTGAGACATTCCTGTTGTCATTGACAAACACTGGCCTGTGAGGACAGAGCTGAGGAGATTTGCAGGCTGCAGCAACAGCCATTTCAGCTCTGAAGTAGCAGCAGAAATAGCTGCTGTATGGAGCAGGACAGTCACCCTCCCCTTCGAGAGCCACACCGAGTCCACAAGGAGAACTCACCTGGCTTGCAGCCTGACCCAGCCTAACGCTTTCCTGTTCTCTTGACACAAGGACCCTTCAAGACTGAGCAAACCTCATGCAGGCCAGAGGAGCTGCTCTCCCCTCATGGGCCACCTCTTGGAGGAGCTCTGCAACCCCAAAACAGGCCAGTGAGTGAGCAAACTGTGCAGCCACAGGGCAGCTCCCAGCCCACGCAGAGCAACCCTGACAGCCCTCACAAGCAATGAGCTGCGGCGCTGCAACTCCCAACACGCTCTGTCTGAGGAGACTGCTCTTGTCTGAGGCAGGGTGAGCGACCCATCGGGAGGCTGGCTGGCTTCCCACAGACACAGCAACACTGGCTGCATACAGGGACACTGCTGCAGATCCTGATGTGCCCATAGACCAGGATAGATCAATTATCCGCTGTAAAAATGAAACACCTCTGGTGAAGAACTCCAGTGCTGGAAATGGAGACATTCTGCTTTGTGTCTGTCACTATTCCTTAGGCCCAAACCACTCCTTTCTTAACTGGTTTTCCAACTGCATGGCACATTGCCACACACCAGCACCCTTCCCTCATCAACGCCCTGCAGTGCCACACTCACTTAAGCAGCTTCAACTTCACCTGAACAAGAACAGAACAGTCAGACTGCACAACAGCCACAGCACAGTGTGTCCTCCTACTCTTGGCTCTGCAGTGCTGCAGGGCAGCAGCCTGAGGCCATGCTTCAGAGAGCATGGACAAGCTGAACCCTGTACCATACCCACAAGGCCAGCTAGGAAGGGATGGCTGCTCTAGAACCCAGCTGCTGGCTGCGGAGCACTTGTCAGTGCCGGCTGAGTGCAGAGCAGAGGCTGGACCAGCTGGTGGGTCTGCACAGCTCTCACCAGCACGGCTGCGTGAGCAAGCCTGTGGGACAGGCGGCAACACCCAGTGCCACAGGCCGCTCACAATGGGGAGGTTACTCCCCCAAACATGCGCTCAGAGGTACGTACTCCCCAGCTCCAGGCGGGGAAGGCTGTCAGGCCAGCTGCATGGAGCAGTCAGGCAACGAGCCAGGATTAAAAATACTTCCATTACCCAAACGCCTTCACGGCGTGTATTTGTGTTTCGTAACAGAGACTCACTGCTGCACGTCTGGCCCATCCACAGCTCTGCACACACACACACACACACAAACCTGACTTGCCACGCAAAGATGCAGACATTTGCATTACTTATTAGTTCCATTAGTATGGAAGTGTCAAAACCAGAGCTCCTTTATATTCTTTGCTTGTTCACTTTGTGATAGGCAACAATTAAGAGTGCTGACTCTAATTATGCAGGTATTTCAGCAGAACAAGAACCAAGACACACTTTCCTCAGCGAACTGGGAGGCCCGGTGTTCAGCCCTCCTGCTGACAAGCTCAGAAGCTGCATCCAGCTGCTTGTGTCCCTGTCCAGCAGCCCCCAGCCCACAGACACCTGCGAGTTCAGGAGAGCGATTCATTTCCCATCACCACTGAGTCCAGCAACAGGCACTTTGCCACCTTTTCTTATTGGCACTACAGCAACACCATTTCTTCAGCTACCTTTGACTTGAAAAAAAATGCCCGTGTTGACTGTGTGACATTGTCAGCAAATACTGAACTAAGCTTAAAAAGAAGAAACACCTAAGAGTCCTCTTTCTTTCTTTAGCTGTACCTTTCAAAGGAGGGCTTTAGCGATGTCAAGTCTTTTTCCTTCCAGCAATAAACCAGCACTGCAAACCCTCCCTTTTCAACTTGACATGTTCTATTAGGTTTTGAAGGGACTCATAGGCATCATCAGGTCCAGCTCCCTGCTCCTCACAGGACTAAGTTCCACCTTGCAGATAAAGGCTGGTACATCTTACCAGAGTCACAGCACACCTTCAGCATACGCACAACAGCACGTGTTCAGAGGGGTAACCTACAGCACACCATAGAGGCAAAGCAAAAAGGAGAGCCAGCCTCAGTCCCAAGGAGTGGGCAGAGCGGATCCTTGCAGAGCTGTGGTCCTGTGCAGCCCAGGGCTGTGTCTCCACAGCCGCATACTGCACATGCACAGACACTGCAGTCATCGGCCCCGTGCTCTCGCTGCAGGGCTGCTGCAGGGCTTTCAGCAGGAGCACTCTGTTCAAATGGAAAGCTTTGAAATCTAACCAGAAGGGTTACAAGTCACAGGCAAAGCTTATTTCAGAGAGCTGCTGAAGTCTCTGGCAGGATGAAAGGGACTTCACACTTGAAGGCCGAAACACTTATAACCAGCAATATTCTCTCTTTAAGCAATAAGGCTTGGGGGGAGAGTTGGGATGTGCTAGGGCTTCGTGTCGTCATCAACTGAAGCCAAGGAAAGACTTGGGAAAATTAATGTGAAGTTAAACGGACTCTAAAGGAATTCTAGACAGCTTTTTCAGTGGTTAGCTTCCTCTTACAGCTCTTGGCCATTTCAGGACAACAGAAAGTAAGCAGCTTGTAGATGACTACTCCAGACTTTTCTCTCTCTCTCATGCATACAGTAACAAGCATCATAGAGCAGCCACAATCATCACCACAGAATTGTTTAGGTTGGAAAAGACCTTCAAGTTTCATGCACCTTGTCACAACACTGCCATCAGAGCCAGGAACCTGCACTGGTGCCCAGTCCCAGGTAAGTGAAAAACTTCACACTGCTGAGCATTGGCATTACATTTAGAAACTGCTCTGCTTCAGTCAGGCTTTAGCTTGAGAAATGAAGGAAAGCCTTTCCCCACTTTACAGGGCTAATAAAGCAGTAACACAGAAGTGCTGCAATAAACCTCTGCAATAAAAGGATTTTCTGGACACTGAAGTAGGAAAGAAACGTGTTTCTGCACTTAGAATTCCACAGTGTTTGATTTTCTGGGAGCTGGGCTGTGGGGCTGCTTTTTTTTTTAATAACCATGTTTAAATCCCATCTTCTGAAGCCTTGTGGCAAGGCAGACAGAGCCAGAATCTGCCCCTGAGTGCCCCAAAGATGTGCCCAGACACCTTTCACTCATGAAAGATGCACAAACACCTCCAAAACCCAATCCATCCCAGAGAAAGGAAATGCACTCATCTGTGATAAAATACATGGGAAAAAGTAAAAACACAGAGGGCTTTGTGCCTTTTGTTGTTATTTTGTGCAAAGGGTAGACATAACTGTTCTCTCCCCCAAACATCATCAACTCCTTTNCACTCATCTGTGATAAAATACATGGGAAAAAGTAAACACAGAGGGCTTTGTGCCTTTTGTTGTTATTTTGTGCAAAGGGAAGACATAACTGTTCTCTCCCCCAAACATCATCAACTCCTTTGCAAATCCAGAAAAAGGCACGTGGGAAAGCATGTTGGTCAGGGTGCACCAGCCCCACAGCTCTGTGTCCCGGTAGCAGGCAGCAGAAGACCAACTCCCACTCCCTCAAAGGATCTCCAAAGGCACACCATCCCTCGAGAAGCAGCCCAAATGCAGCTCTGTGCTTCTGAGCTTCCCACCTTTGCCCTTACAACAGGCTCTGGCTCACAAGCACTGAGCAGTGCTTGAACACTCTGGAACAAAGCGCTGAGCTCTCCTCTTGCTGCCACCTGTCTGACTGGTGAGGAGGTGAAAACCTAAACGAGGAGACCTAAGTGAAAAATCTGCTGAGGGGGGCCACAATTCTGCCTTCCCAAACACTTCTCTCTAACCAGCTTAGAAGCAGAAAGCTATTTCCAAAGGAAACACAACAGTGCTACTATTAGGCAAGAGGGGGAAGAGCAGTATTGTTTACATGCCTTAGACAAGGAATTGCTCTCAGAAAAACAAAACCCACCATAGGAAGTTCAGGGGCAGGAGAAGAGAGGGAATGGAGCCAGAAAAGCAAGACTGTCACATCTCTTTCTACAGTCTTTCACAGGAGCTCTACCACCATGGGAGAGAAATGCAGGCCCAAACACAGCATTCCTTAGGAAGGGTTGTAACCGACAAGCTCTTCCTCAGCACAGCAGCTTCACGTCATCAACAGGAAACTGATCTTCATAGATGTCCAGCTGGCACAGGCACACAGACAGCAAGAACACAACATCTGCACAGCCCTGCTCACGTGACCCTGCATCCCTCCGAACTCTGCCCAAAGCCCATTCCAGGGCCACATCTGGCCCAGCTCTGCCCCTGCTCCCACTCAAGGCACAAGCCTGTACCCTCACCTCAGTATCACAGACAGCAGGAAAAGGAAGGAAATATCCTGGCACGGATTTAGTAACTCTTCTCTTGCTGGTCACCAACTGGCACAATTCGAAAAAAAAAGAGATTTAAGCCCTAGAACCTACTTTGCTTCTATTAAGCAGAGATAGGTCAAATAACCAAGATCTCCAGACCTGCAGGGCAGCTTCAGGAGGCTGGGCTGGGGTGATGCTGCTGCTTTGTAGGTTGCACTATGCAGGCAGCATAAGAGTTTGATACCACAAACTGTACAGCAAAGAACAACCAGAGCTGCAGACTCTAACATGCACCTTTCCCACTTGATTCCCTTCTCCCCCTACTGCTCTGCATGTTAGGGATGTGAAAGGCAGGTGGTTACACACTTGCAGCATAAGCTAAAAATAAAACCATGCAGACAAGCGTACTTCAAAAATCAGGAGGTACAGTGTGAAAACTGCTACCAAACCCTCCTGTGTCACTAACATTAGCAGTTCAATGTGCTCTCAAACATTTATCCAATGTTCCTCCCAGTTTCGTCTCAATTTCCTATTCACAGACATGACTAAAGGCATCACTACATCTCCGTGCACCTCTCATCTTCCCCTTCCACCAGCCACTCTCACTTCCCACTTAATATACTCTGCCTTTTACTATTTGCATCAACGTTTGAAGACAAAGGCATTTCAGCAAGAAGTCCAAAAACATCTCACAGGCAAGTACACAAGAAAACAGATATGCCATAACAAACACTAGATGCCCCTCCTGAATCACCTGAAATGTTCCATTAAGAAGGCCAAGCCCTTGCAGGAAACCTTTATTCAACATCTTTTTGTTGAAGTTATTTGCAAAGCAGGAAACAGGCATCGCTCAAGAGCTCATCTCCCAAAACATCCAGAAGTCCTTGAAATGGACCATTCCTGCCTCTCCATGGCTGTGGAAATACACTTCCCACTCTGCTGAGGTAAATCTTAAACACACTGCCACCTGGCAAGGCCTTGATGTTCACACGGCTGCATAAACCACTGATGAAAAAGTTGCTTTCCATAGCCAAAGATCTTGCTGGAGTCAGCACGGGAAAGTTACACAACACATTAAATACTCCAGGGAGCCTGCACAGAGAAGAAACTTTGCTCTTAAGAATGTAGGCAACACCACTGCACCTCAGCCCATGGGCTAGGAACACCTACTGCTTACACAGGTTGGTAACTTGCCATTCGTATAAGGTTTGCCATTTCCCTCCCCAGGCCCTGGCGAGACCTATGCCCATCGCCCAAGCTGTGAGTTTCATACATAAAACAGACAGTGAATATCCTTGGAAGCAACCTGAAATGGAAAAGCAAACAGCTCACTCCTGTAAGGGGGCTGCCCATGCCAGCAGCTCGTGCAGCAAGCAGGGTGCCAGAGCAGTGCCTGGCAGCTCAAACCGCTGAGCCGGGCCTGCAACGTGGCTCCTCTGGCTGCCCCACCACACAGGTCACTCACCTGGCCAGCTCGGGGAGGGAAACGCCATCACGATCAGCACAGGAAGAAGCATCACTCCATCCACCATCATACAGCTGCAGGAAGAGAAGAGAAATGAGAGCTGTGTGCACCTTAACTGCTGCCTTCAAATGCCACCACCCCAAAATCAGCATTTAGAGACGTCTTTCATCAGTTCCTTGCACAAAAGGCACAACCACCAAGGCTGACTGGTCTCCTTCTCACTGTGTCTTGTTCCCCACGTCATTTCTTCATTTACAAAGTTCATAGCTTACTGCAGTTCCTTCAATATGATTTTTTAGTCAGTGAAACGTGCCATGTGCAACTACAGTGCATACGTAGCAGCATGCTGGTAGGAAAACACAAACCCTTCCACTACCCAGCAGGCAGGCACATAAAATAGAAGATACCTTTGGGTACCTTCAAACCAGGTACCCAAAAGTTACAGGCTTACAGGCTTGCTTTTTCAGCTCTCAATGGCATATAACTGTGTATTGTTGGAGCTTTGAGGGGAAACAGAACCTCTCAGCCAGAACACAGAACAACTTTAACCTGCAGAAACCATTGCCAGATGGCAAGAAAAGGAGCAAGGTGTGTTTAAGAGAAACACCACTCTCGGAGTCACTTCACAGTTTAAGCTGCTTTCCCAAGGGTTTTCCTTTCAATGGCAGAGCTTCATTTCCCTGCTGTTCAGGCAAGTAACTACCATCCTGAGTGTTTCCAGTGTATCTGTACAGGCACATCCTCTCTCTACAGCAGTAAATAAAGGAGTGGATTCCCTTGGGTAGTTCAGATCTTTTCCAGGACACTTGAGTCTTCAAAAGAAAACAAAAGCTCTGCTTTCCACTGTGAAATAAGACTTACTTAAGCGGCTTCTTAAAAGAAGCTTTTCTGCAGTTCCTTAACCTGTGCATGTAAATTATCCTTCTTTTAAGACTTACTTAAGCGGCTTCTTAAAAGAAGCTTTTCTGCAGTTCCTTAACCTGTGCATGTAAATTATCCTTCTTACCAAGGTACAGGGATTAACGAGCCCTCATCAGGATTTAACCCAACAAGCAGAGCTGGAGGACGAGGAAGGGCTCGTCTGTCCCATGCTACCTGGTTCCCACAGAGACTCTCCGGCCACAAAACTTCAGTCAAAAGCAGCAGCAAGTAGTACGTGCACAATCAAGTAACTCTCCTTGACCACGGCACTGAGCCATTACCACTCTTCCTACGTCACCTGTCTCCATTTTTTCATCATTCCAGTGAGGCAGATGAAACTTTGACATGGATTTCATACTGCCATTTTACTTTCAAGTGTCTCAGGTCACTGGTAGGCTGCTGGTGATGAAATCCAAGCCATTGAGCTGTGAGTTTATCGCCTGGCGTGGATTTGTTTTGCAGAATGAGAAACATGTCAGTAATTGCTCCATCACCAGTTACAACCATCACAGGCTTCTGAACCCAAGGAAGTACACAGTTTCTGTCCTTACAGAGAGGATCACACAGTGCTCACACCACTTAACCTCCAGCAGGGAAACTCTCACTTTCAAACACCCATTCAACAAGCAGTTTTGTCCTCTTTGCTCATCACACACATCAGTGCACTCTTAACATGTGCCAATACCCAACCTTCACCAGTCTCACTGGAAACACAACCAAATGAAGATACACGTAGCTCAGTCCCTGAGAGGTCCCAGACGCGAAACTTCAAACCAGCAGAATGACATCCCAGGGAACGGTCACCTCAAAGGGGTCGGTTGCTGGGAAGGGCAGGAGGGGGCTGCAGGTCTCACCCTCCTCAGCCGGCAGACTCTGGCTCAGCAGCTGACACCAGCGCTTTGCTCAGCATTACACCCGGAGAGCTCTCGGCAAGTCTGGACAGGGAGGCTCGTGGGACATGCCCTCTTTCTCTCACACATCAGTGGTTCAAAGAGCAGAGGCAGAATGCTTTGGTTTGAACGGTGCCAGCTGCAGCCGCCCAGGAGGCCGCTGGGCAGAGGGGTCACTCGTGCTGAGTCTGGCAGGGACACGCCAGCCCCCCAGAGCCCCCCAGGCAGCGGGGACAGCGAGCACAAGAGGGCTTCACAGGAGACAGAAAGGTGTATGTCACCATAGGGTGGATTAAGGCACTGAACAGGAGCGTGCTGGTGACACGCAGAGGGGTTGCCAGGTTTCCTACAGATCTGTAACTCGTGGTTGCATCCTCCCTGTCCAACGAAACAGCAACAGCGGCTGTTCTCTGTTGGGGGGCAGCCATCGCACCCCTTCCCACGCCGCAGGCCGGCTCTGGGGCCCACACACACCACAGCCTGCCCTCAGTGGGCTCCCTCCCTCCTCACAGCAACCCCGGCAAGTCCTCCCACTCCTGGCCATTTCAGCCCTTCCTCCTGCCAAACCTGACTGAAGCAGGGAGCAGGAGAGGAACCTGCAATGAGCTCAGTTCTGCCGGAGAGGAGGCTGAACACCAGAAACATGAGCTGCAGAGTGGGGGGATTTAAGACACAGAAAGCAAACAACTGTGGGGAAACCAGCAAAGCTCTGCAAGTGGCATGTGCTTATTTGTTTTCTTTCCAAACAGTTAATTTCAACTCCACTAAAAAAAGAAACGTATCTGTAAACACAAGCTCCTGCCCTATATTTCTCAGGGGGAAGAGGAAGAAGGAAATCCAAACTGCATCTCCCTGGAGCAAACAACCTTCTACAGGGGCTGGGCCACGGCGGCTACTTCCCAGCTCAAGAAAGGGAGTTGTAACACACTCAGGGTGCCAAAATCAGCTCCCCATCCTTCAGAGTTCCACATGCCCTCCTGTCCACATCCCATGTCTGCACTTCAGGTCAACACCAACTGTGGTAAGAAAGACACCAGTAATCGAGTGTGAGGATTTTTACCAGCCCTCACTAAAGGGATCAAAAAAGGAAAACTCCACAAAACCATGGTAACAGTCACTCTTAATCCCTCACCCAAAACACTGTTCAGAGCTCCTCTTCAACTAAGCCCAAGGATGACTTCATTGAGCAGCACACTTGAAATGACACCAAGTTTCTGTTAAATGCATTCAAGTGCTCCACACAAAGCAGGCTGGAATCCTTGCCCAGATCCTGTGTGCACACCTCCCCTGTGCTGGGAAGCCACCTGCAGTGGCCCAGCAGGCAGGCTGCTGAGGACAGGCAGGGGCTGGGTCAGAGGCTGCTCTGGCCCAGATCCGGGTGCCAGAGGCCAGGAGCAGCTTGCCCAGGGCCCATGGACAGCCTGCTGAATGGCCTGCATTCAGCCCTGTGCTAGCAAGCGATTATTTGTGCAAGCCTCCTTGGTAGGGTTACAGTTATGAATAGACTTTTCCTATTATAAGTGCAGACAACAACAACAAAATCAGACTGTTAACAGACTTTATGCGTTTCACAGCATGCATGGTCTTCTGAAAGAGAAAAGCCAAACACTAAGAATTTAAACCCTGCTTCTGTGAAGCTTTGTTCCCCTAGACAGTCGTTTTCCCAAAAGCCTCAAAGAGTATTTTGTCTGCTCTCACTGGGCAGTGCTGTGCATACTTACAACAGCCTGTAAAAACCCGCCCTGCATATACTTATCGCCAATTAAAGCCCTGTGCCGTGGATCCCAGCCTGGGCACAGCCCTCGGGCTTTTGGCCAGCTGCCTGCCCAGCCCCCGGCACGGCACGGCCCAGGTACCCACCTCTGCTGGGGCTGGGAGCCCAGAGCAGGGACGGGGCTGGCAAGTGACCGTCAGCAAGTGCATCTGCTGTAAACATTAAAAGTGACACCGTTGTAATACAGTGGAGAGTTGTGTCAGGTCCTCGCTCCGCACTCCAAGACCAGGGAGCACTTCAGGCGAGGTCTGCGCTTGGCCCGCGCCGGCACCCAGCGCCTGTGCCGAGAGAGCTGGCACAGTCCCAGCGCCTCAGAGGGCTGTCACCATCCCTCACCGGGTGACATTTTGCTCCGGGTGTGCCGTGTCTGCTGCGCTCCTCTGACATCAGCAGTTAAAAATAAGCGTGGAGAGCAGGCTGCTTGGAAAGAGCTGTGAGCAGGGCCCCCCCAGGCCCCAGCCCCGCTCGGGGCACTGCGGCATCCTGCAGCCCCGGCACGGTGATCCGGTTTGTACACTCACCGGCGTTCCCACAGCACTCTTAAGTAAAGGCTCCAAAACCACATGCAACGCTGCAGCCAGGCTCTGGGTCACTTTCAGGCTCTCAATTACAAACTGCAGACACAGCCGGGGATGAGTTTAAGAGTCTGACTTCCATCCTTTAAAAAAAAGACGTTTCCTTAAAAGCATTTAATAACACACAGACGTAAGAACCGAAACCTGGTTCTAGTGACACCTGCAAGCGTGCCTCTTACCTACACTTACTCCTTGAGAGAGAAAGAAAAACGAAGTTTTAATGTCAAGAACAACATACTCTTTAACCCCACAGCAAGCTGCACTGGATCTAGAGATCCACAAGATAACCAGTCCTTCTCCAAAGGGCAGGACTGGCATTCAATCCAGACACAGAAGGAGGAGCTGGAAAGTCATCGGCAGGTAACACGTGAAGTTTATTTTCCGCTCTAGAGGTGTCAGTCTTCACCACCAGCTGAGCACACCCACCACGTTGTCATGTCCTGCAGAAGCAGCAGAGCTGCCGTGCTCCCTGCCAGGCCCACGGGAGGCTGGATGGCAGGGCTGGAGACAAGGGACCAGAGCTGTCACATGCACGTACAGTGAGAAGGTGATCATTTGGGTTTAACTTTTTTCTATGAACGCTCAGAATTAGAAAGCCTGCAACTTGCCCTAGGTCACAGGGGACAAGTCTCTCTCGAGCGGGCAGCCAACATTTCAGAGTCACAGAATGGTAGGGGCTGGAAGAGACCTTCAGAGATCATCTAGTCCAGTGTGACCCTAGCTCCAGAGCAGGCCTGCATCAGCTCCAAAACCAGCTTTGGATTCCAAAGAAGGACACAATTACCCCATATTTAGCAGCCTAAGTGAACAATAATCATCATAACCTATGGCAGAGCCAATCCTTGGTCAGGATGCTCAACGTAACAGAGGTGCACAACAAATTCTTCTAGGTAAAAACTGGTAGCATTCTTACAGCTTTATCCATGAAGCCGCAACACTCTCTAGAGATTCTATGCTGAAAACCCTAACACCTTTCCCACTTTCAGAGCACATCAAAATTGCCTTCTCTTTTTGTCCCAAGAGCACCATTTGCCTCCTGAACAAATAATTCCTTTACAGCTTGACACCAACATGTAGGTGAGAGACCTCGGAACCTTAGTTGAGACTGCTGAGGTTGCTGCTGCCACGAGCCACAGGGGAGAGAAAAACCAGGATTTAAGAGGACATGAAAGGCCACATCAACACAGCACAGGCTGCAGGGAAACTGCATTTAGTCTCTAATGCCACCACCTTGATCCAGAGCAAGACTGCGCCAGACAAAGAGCAAGTCCGATTAATGAAGAAATCTAAGATTACATTTCATCTCAATACGCCACAGACATGGGAATGCAAACCATTAGAGGAGCTCAGACTTTCCTGACGACATCAGAGGCACCCACACTATCACTGACAGTCCCGGTGGCAATCTGCCAAGAGCCCAAGGGCTGCACATATTTTGCATGCACCTCACCAGATTCGCATCAAAAGAAAACATCCATAATACGGGATTGCAATTCTACCATCCACAATAGCCACACAAGCTGGATTCATCCACGGGCGTGTCTTTAGAAGGAAAGATGTGCATTTAAAAGCGATAATTCACAGCTTGCTTTCTGGGGTTTTTGATTGAAACTCACACAATCGACTGAACCAGCTCAGAAGAGCACACACAAAGGCATTCCTAACGTCACAGAACGGCAACCTTGGCTATGCCTTTCTTGAAGGCTCGACTTAGTTGCCAGAACTCAGCGAGATGGAAGCCAGCCACCAACACCACTTGGCATCCACCTGCAACTGCACAAGGCACACATCAATACACTTCAGCTCAAAGAAACTTGCCAGAGACTGTCACCTTGAAAGGCTGAATGCCTCAGATTCAAACGAGCACAAAACCAGAGAGAGTGAAGGGTGCAAGGCACTGGTTCTCCTGTACTCCTCACATACAAAGCAAAATCACGGCACTGCTGAGTAAGAACAAAAGCACCAGGAGGAAAACAACCTGCAGCCTGTAAAATGTGACGAACGTTACTCCTGGTGAGGCTGACAGCTCCAAATATGCTCGTGGAGAGCCACTTCCTAGGTGCTTACAAGCAAATGGAGAGGTAAAGCACAAGCGTCACTTCCAGAAATAGAAGCCCTGTCCAGCCTTCCTCCTGAGCACACTCAAGTAAGAACCAGTGACTGCTTACACTCACCCCAACACCGACTGCAGGAGTGGCACAGCATGGGGCAGCAAACAAGGAACATTCCCGTGACAAAGGGACAACACAATCGCTTACCCAAGAGAGGACAAACCAAAAGCTTATTGAGTGAGCAGGGGAGCTGCTGGCTGGGGAGACACCACCATGATCAGAGCACCAGCCCCTTCCCCAATGGGACAGGGAAGGCAGGAGTCACACACACAGCCTCTCCTTCAACGGAGGCAAAGGCAGGGCACACTCCTGCCCAAGACAGGGGTAATCCCTGGAGAACAAGCAGGGAAGCTGAAGGCTCAGGATGCACTAAGAGCACAGAAGAGACCAAAAATAATGCCAGCTTCCCTGTGCAGGTCAGCTGGTGAGCAAGTGGCATCATGACCTTACAAGTGGGCAGTTAAGGAGACAGAAGTGTCGAAGTTGGGCAGCTATTGCATCAATACGGGCACCTTAGGCAACCCAACGCTGGATGTGGCTTACTCGAACTATGAAGTAAGCACAGACGTTTTAAACTAATCAAAAACCCCAGTATGTATATTGCAGCTTCCTGGTGCCTTTGAAGCCACACACAGATCTTTCCATATCATTTATTGCCTTTCAGGGTAAATAAAGTCACCAGGAGGCAGCCGTAAGGGATTAACACCACAGTGTGGAACAGCTTTCCTCTGCAGAGCCTGCACGCAGCACCGCCCTGGCCACTCATTCACTAAGGTAATGCATGTGTCTCACTGACCACGTCACTGCTGTGAGCAGCCTGAAAGCTGGGTATGTAGTTCCACACGTACCAAGAACCAACCACACCTGGGTTTGTTTATAGGGGCAAATTCAGACACATTTGCAAGCAGCTTCATGAGACAGTCAAGTGAAGAGTCAAGCATGCAGCAGCTTCACCTTAAAATACATGTACCTGAGGCACTGAGCAAGTATCAGTTCACAACACCAGTTGCATGTGAAATCTGTGAGAAGCCACAATAATTCATGTCTATCTGACAAAGATATTCTTTCACTATACTACACACACTTTGTTGCCACACAGGTATTATTACACAGCACACAGACAGCTCCTACCAGAGGGTAACACTGCATTCGCCAGCTCCCATGGAAAAGGCTGCAAAGGTTCTTGGCCATTTTCCCTATTAGCAACAATTCAGGGCTTCGACAATCTTGGGTATCACTCAGTTTGCTAGGGCCATTCCAACTGCCCACACAAAGTGAGGACAACTTCCATTAACACCCACTGACTTCACTCCTGCTGGGGCCTCGGGCATAAGCTGCAAGCAAAATACCCTTTCAAAACCTGCTGCCAGACACAGCAGTTTATCCCCTGGCATGGTTCTCTCTCAGAAGTCAGTTTCCACTGTCAGACCTCAGCACAGAACATGTAGGTATAAACTCCCTCTAACCTAAACAGAAAACCTGGATTTAGCCATAGCTGTGGGTAAGACCCAGAGACAAATACTTTAAGCTGCCTGTAAAATCTGTCTGTAAATTCTTTAGTTAACAAAATACAAGCTCACAAACCCAAAGTGCCCACTGTAGCAGCTACTTTCTTTGAACTTACTCAAAGTCCACCTCTGTGAGGCTTGGCCTGCTTTCATCCAGCCAGCAATACTTTATTTATTAAAGATTTTATCTGAGCGTTGTGACGGAGGAGGTCAGCGAGGAACACACCTTCACAGCTCGCAGGTGTTTCAAAACTGCCTGTCACCCATTCCGGGTGCATCTGCCTTGACAGGTGAGTATGGGCAGAAGCACCGAGCTTAGTTCATATCTGCAGAGAAAGGGCATACAGTCTGACACGCAGTCGCTCCAGTGTTACTAGGGTATGGTTTCACAAAGAGTTTGGACCAATCTAAGACACAGCAGTGCCAAAACTGGCTGTCCAACCGCGTTCTCAGCTCACCACCATCACCCTAAGCAGGCTCTCACCTCTCCTCTCGGCTGCAGTGATCACAAGGCCATGGGCTAAGTTGCATGAGGCCACGCACTGCTTACGCTTTGACTAAGCATGCAAGGCCCAGTCCAGCTGTGCAACACTGGCAGAGCTAGCACAGGAGAGGTGGTGAGAATGCAGCTGATCTCAGAGACAGGCATCCCTTCAGAGCCAGCAAAACCTTAAGCTGACTTAGAGAAAGAGAGTTGACTTGGCTCTCCAAATAAAATACATTTTCTGAAGCAAAATCCTAACAACCTGCAGATAGAAAACCATTTTCATCAGAACGTTCCTCCAGGTTTGTTTTGGTTTTGATCTAAAACTAAGACCTTCCCTTTGCTTTGGGCAAGCAGTTGCCAGCTCCTCTCCTGTTCCAGGCTTGGTCTGGTGAGGAGCCCTCGCCCTCCTGGCAGGCTGCTCTTTCCCAGCTCCTGAGACCGCTCAGAAACTGCTGCGGTGTTCCCAAGTCGTGTTTTGCCCTCGAAAACCTACAACTCCAAGTTTCACAGGCAGCCTACAAGACAGCAGGGCACAAGATCTCTCTGCGCTGCAATCTCACCAGATGGTCACGCTCGTTACATCATGCCATTGGACTGGAGCCAGGTATCACAGCACTGCAGCCAGGGCAGGCCCTACACCAGTGCGAGGCTGCGTCACGGTTTGTGTACACGGCTGAGCAAACATCCACACACAGCCCTGTCCTACAGGTTCACTCTCCCAGAGAGCTGCATTGCCACCTTACAAATCCCGAGACAGTTAAGTTCCAGCGTAAATGAGGTCAATGACTATTAATCTAAAATGATGATTTTAAACACTTTTCGTTAGCTATTTGAATATTACACAGATTGTCTATTAAAAGCTTCTTGCAGAACACTTCATTTAACATAAAACAAACACTCTGAAAACAAAGTCTTTAGTCCTAATTTTTCCTGGAAAGTTCAGGGTTTCTTCTGGTTTTGACCTCTCTTTACACAAACTTTAAATGCCCATTTATTCACCTCCAACCGCCTGTTTTTTGGTACAGAAGCTAGGGTCTGATCATACGATGTGAACAGCAATTAAACAGCATTTCTCACTCTGGCCAGCCCTGCTGAAAGATACAAAAACGCACTCTAATTCCTACCCATGTCTTAAGCAGTGTCTCACTGCAGTCTAGTTCCACATTTTCACAGAGGAAGGGACTAATGCTTTTTCTTTTCAGTGTCTGACGTTACCAGGCTGGATCATTTAGACCTAAACTCAGTGAGCTAAAGGAGCTGCTAGAAGCTCCCAGTGTGCAGGACTCTCTGGTGACCCCTTATCTATGTCTGAGTCCCCTTATCTGTGTCACTATTTCATCACCCGTGAGGACCTTCATTTGCACATCAATAATCTCATTGGAATTTTGCCAGTCTGGGTAGATCTGAACCTCTACAACGATTTCCACGGTATTTCACCACACTCTACTTACCTCCCTCAGCCCAAGCATCCCAAGGAGAATGCAACTCATGGTTGAAAAAATCGCTAAAAAAAAGGTTAAAGCCATTGCACTGTCAGAATAACAACTGCAGCATGCCACGGACACACAGCCCTTCCCTGAAAGGAAGCCACCATAGCTACAGGAGGGAGCAGGAGAGGGGAGAAGACTGCATGGGGAGCTGCCCAGGGAGCAGAGCAGATATGGCACAGGGGCTGTGGCACAGGGCACGCTCTGTGGCAAGCAGAGGAGGGACTCTGAGCTGGGCTTTACACCTTCAGCTCATTGCCATGGATTATGCCGAGATGAGAACAGCACTCTTCAGGAGCAATGGGTTGCCACGCAGTATGAAAGGTTAAGGGACACAAAAGAGTCAGGTGTTTGTTTTGCACACCACTTTGAACTGCTCCAAAATGTCAACAAGCCAAAGGAAGCCAAACACAACCAAGCCAAATATTTTTGGAACGATGAGACTGAGCAGAGCAGCTCCTGATGCTCCACAGGCCGTGTCACCGCACCGCTTCGCGTCTCAGCTTCATTCATTAACTGGACGCAATTGGCAACCCAGCGAAGGAGCAAACACCCTGCTGCAGGAGAAAACGTCCTTCAGAGATTGTGTGACACCACCACAGAATGTTAACGATATTGTTCTACAGTTTGGCCTTGCCTGTTTGGACAGGCCAGAGATGTATTATTCTGTTCTCAAACACAAACTACAGTAAAAAACTAAATCATACTACAGGCAGGGGGGTCCCCAACCATCCCTCTTCCACTCACACTACACCAACTGGACACTACGGCACAGAGATATCTAGAAACAAAGGGATGACTGACCGTCCAGTGTTAAGGTGCATGTAACCCAAAGCTGAGCTTGAAGAGCTAGCAAGAAGAGCAGTTGGGGTTTTTCCTCTATCCGGGAACTCTCCAGCGATATTTCTGTGCATGTATCTGTCCCCACAGCTGATATTACCCTCAGGCAGTTGTGTTGCTGTTCACACCACAGCTTCACCCTCTGTTCTCACCTTCCACCGTCATCCTTTCCCCCTGCTCTACACCAACTCCCTCAAACGCATCCTGCAAGCTCTCCTCCTTTCTGTCCGTCCACAGCCTCCACCACGGGCTCCTGTGCCGCTTATATCTGACCTGTGGCAGCCTTGCTGTCAACACTAACCCAGCTAACACTCAAAACTGCCTGCTAAAACAGCTTGAGACCTCTTTCCAAATTACTCTGTCCTAACATTCTTTCGTTGCCGTTTCAGCCATGTCTGTCCATCTCTGAGGCAAACATGCAGGACCCTCCTGGCAACAGAACCACCCTTCCATAGTCTCAGCTGATGGTCACCACTGCGTTGCTACATAACCATCATCAGGCATCTTGTCACCTCTGCCCACATGACATTTTCTTCGTCAAGTACATACAATTCTGACGCTTATTTCCAGAGCTGTGAAGTGTTCTCTTTCCACCTGTTTAGCAGTAAGCTTCCAAAGTCGCCCATCTCACATGGCCTTGCCAGACCTGACTGTACTTGTACACCTCCAGAACACTATTCCATCTATTTACCTAGACCTTTGCTTTACTTGCTGTAACAGATGCCAAAAGCAAGCACTATTTAACACATGCAGTACCATGGCTGCCCTCACACACATGGCTAACTGCAAACGTGAAGTAAAACGCAAGCTAAAATGCTCATTACAGACAGGTCTAGCTTGGTATCTCTGCTTGAAGCACCACCTGAGAGCAAATTGAGTCAAATGAGCTTGTGACATACATCCACTGGTGATTTACAAGCATCCAGCCACCATGGTTAATATTACAGATTGAAGACAAGAAGTCAACTTGACCGACTCCTCCTGAAAAAGGACGTGCCCAGATATGCTCTGGGGCTCTCCTTACTAGTGAGAAGCGATGGACTGCAAGAGTGTGCTGAATAGGAAACACAAAAAGACAGCACTTGTTCATACAGAGTAGGTGACCACACCACCTTTTTTTCAACATCATGAAGAATTTGGCACAAAGCCATTTTCCTATGAGATGGGAAACACACAAGTTAAAGGAGTGAATAGATTTGCCACAAAGAAACTTTTTATGCAAACAGGGTTAAAAGCATTGTCCAAAGCACAAAGTTTTGGATGCCCTGGAGAGTTATCATCGTCAACCTGCAAGCACAGATTATAACACCCATGGAAAGCTCCATAAGGCCATATGAAAAGGTTTCCATGTCCTTATTGCTACTCAGTGGAAATGGAAAGCAATGGGTCAGCAAGGCTAGATCTGCTTCCACGGGAAACTGTTGATTTTTCACCCATCTCCTGCCAACAAGAAAAAGTTTAATGCTGCAAAACTTCCCATTTGAAGAAAAACAGCACCAGAAAAACCACCTCAAGTTCTCACTACTGTGGAGCCAGAACACGGTTGCAGAGTTGAAGCAGTAGCTGCCATGTCTGCCTGTGAGCATTCAATTAGGCCAGGAACAATCTTAGCTTCAGCTGGACTAGAAACTAAGGAAACCACAATAAAATGGACTGAGGCATCCAAAATTATTCTCAGAAAATAGGCCAGACCAGGCATGAAAACATCTGGGCTTGGTTTGACTCATGAACCACATGAGCAAGACACCCCACTGCTGCCTCCGGGCAGCTGGGCAAAGGAATGCAGAGCAGCACAAAGGTAGGCAGCAGGAGCCTCCTACACTCCAATTTTCTCTCTGTATCTTCCTCCAGCAAACATGTGCAACAGCCCATTTATTTTGAAGCTTTTCCTAAAGTCCAGGCCTGTAAATTTCTGGGGCAGCAGCAACGCTTGGGGCAAAAACTTGGCAAAAAGGGTTAAATCACTGCCACTTCAGCCTATGGTAACGTGCATGTCCAACTGGCTCAGGCCATACAAGCTCCAAGTACCTCATTCTGTAACACCAACACGCATCAGTTCCTTCCCACCCACCCAAAACAAAGCCAAGCCCTTGTTTCAATACATTACACAAACTGTGATGTGGACAAGTTTATCCCAATTCCAAGAAGCAAACAGACAAGCTTCAAATATCGTAAGAGCTGCAACAGCTGATGAGTCAACGTCAGCACTGCTAACTCGGAGCTTTGTAGAGCCAAACAAGGCAAGTGTACTGAGCATTCTTAGGAGAACTGTTCACCAAGCTCGAAACGCCCTGAAGACAGCTACACCAGCCTGGAAGGGCCAGGAGCAGGGGAAGCGGCCACTGACCAGAAACTGCTGCTTCCCAGTCTCAGCAACACAGGACACAACAAGTACGAAGGAGGAAATAACGAGAACTGCAGCAATCCTGCAAAAATAAACTACTCACACACTTCAGAAATAGGTATGACAAGATGAACAGGACACAGGACACAGCATGTTTAACCGCTTAGTATAAATGCAACAAGGGAAACAGATTGACTATTACACACACAACCTACAGGCCAGCACGGGCAAGCGCACTCCTGGCCACCACATCCACTGCTCACAAGCATTTCAGCAGTTGGACTGGAAAGCAGACTTGGCCAGGCCCCTTCACAGGAAGCTGCCGCTACCACACCTGGCTCAGAGCTGTCCAGAAGAGGCTGAGACCTTCACACCCACCTTTTGGGATGGAGCACCTTTGGTACAGAGCTCATTTTCCTCCAGAAGGAACCCAGCAAGCGTGTGCCCAAACGGCTCAGCAAGTCGCAGCACGCGGAGCTCCTCGGGGTGACTGAGGAGCTTCAAAAGCCATCGTGGTGCTCCAAGACAGAACTCTGACGTTAAGAGCCATGATGCTGTTCGACCCTGAAAGTACGTTTCACCGACATCCAAGGGCTGAACATTAACCTTTAGCTGAAAAAAAGAGAAGGGACCTGCACAGCCGACAAGAACCCCACTGCTATCCACGCAAGCTACTGCTCAGTTTGACTTAGATACCTGTCAGGCTCTGCAGCTGCCTCCGATCATGGCCAACCTGGGACGTATTTCCAGTGAAGGCAGCATTGTTTTATTGGCCACTTAGGCAGCACATGCACCATTAACGGAGGCTTTATCTCCTCGTTTTCCTGTCAGTTCCATACCAGGCAGGCTGATGCTGTTGCCATGAAGAATGCTTATTTTTCCCCTATTCACCATCTCCAAGCCAACACAACATCTGGAACTTCAGCTTGCCGTAGAAAGCAGAGACACAGATTACAACTGGAAAAAGCTACACATCAGCTTCCAGAGCTTTATGTGTTTCTGCTTTTCTTCAAGTTTCCCGCACGTACCTTCCAAAACAGCTCTACTGGGAGGAAAAACCAAGTCCCTTGTATGAGCTCCCAAACACAACGTAAAACCCTTCCCACTTCCACTCAGCCTCAAAAGGCATTATCAGAAAAATAACAGGAAAGAAACTGAGCGAAAGCTTAGAGTAAGAATCTACCATCCTTCTGTCAACAAAACAAAGGTGACACACCGGTGACCTAGAAAAGAAAACGAAACAAGGAAATATCCCTGGTGCCTGTTACTTTATCAAGCCATGGAAATAACCTGGCGCCACTTCAGCATCCGTGAGTGCCCCACTTGAGCAGACGGCTGTCTCCAGCGTCGGTTCATGCGCTTTCTGCTTGGATCACGTTCAGTGAATCATGAAAATCAATACGGAGAAAAAACACAAAGCCACGCCGTAGACATCCACAGAAATCCAGCGTGCACCAACTAGCACCGGCCTGTTCCCAACAAAGACAGGCCAAATAAACACAGACGAGTTTCTCCAACAACATTTATTTAACTCTTAGTAGTTTAATTAACAGAAGTCATGACTAGTGGTTATTTTCTAACCACCTATTGCACTGAAGAGAATTACCAACTTAGGGCTTACCACCAACGAAAGAGTCTCCCACGTGTTTGCCTGGCCGCTCCCCGCAGACGGCACAGCCCGCACGGGCTGCGGAGCCGGCACGGCCACCCGGCCCCACGGGCGGCCGCTGCAGTGGCCCCGCTGCTGTGCGCTAAGCCATGAACCTGTCGGAGCAGCAATCCTCCTTTCTATGCCGCACGGGCCCCCCGGACCGTGACACAGCTCACAGTCGCGGGAAGCTGCCCGGCTGCTCAAGTGCTGCCAAGGGCACGGCTTTCTTCCTCTCGCAACCGCGTAAAGGGAATCGGAATGACCAAACCAGAATAAAGGGTATGTTTTGTTTGTTCATGAAAACATGTCACAGGTTTCTACATCTAGCAGCAGAGTTTTAACATGACACAGAGTGAGACCCAATTAAAGTAGAAGCTGTTGAACACAATCCCTGGTGCTGCAAGTGGAAGGACAGAGCCAAACGACCGTTTTAAGGAAGTCTCTTAGCACTGACAGTCAGCTTCAAACAGGCACCTCACGCCAACTTCAGCCAGCTTTGGGGAAGCAGCAACAGCGTACACTCAAATGGTAATTTGCCACTCAATACATACAGACACCCCTCTACACAACGCTCCAGAAACTGCTACTGGTCTGGCGGATTTTCGCTTTGCATCCAGTTGCTGCCTATTCCCAAGGCATCTACTAACTTATTCGATGGGTCTTCGAAACCCACCTGGACGAACTAAAAGCAGCAACGTGGCAGCAGGCTCCTGCACACCCACCTCTGCCGGCAGCAGGAGGGTACCCAGTGCCCCCCACCACCCTGGGCAGCCCAGCACTCCAGAGCAAGCCAAGCACCAGCCAGCAAGCACAGAGCTCAACACATGGTTTCTTTTACGATGCTTTTAACACATTATTCTTTCTATGTCAGCTGGCTGCCTAAACACAGAAGTGACTAAACCATCTCTAAACTCCCAGAATTGACTGAATAACATTAACTTGACAATTTGAGCTAGTAGAAGTTATCCCTACTGATGTGTGCAACAATCAGTTGCCTTTTGTTTGTGTAACATTTGCCACGGACGTGGATAAGACAGCATTCATCTGTACTAGAGCTTTGGGCTGGAACTGTCTCACTGTGTCAGATGGAAGGCACTTCCTCTTGATCTTTCCTGCAAATTGTGAGCAGGACATCTAACACGTCTCATGGACTCCCAGAGCAAAGATCATCAAGATCACTGTAGCATTTGGAATTAACCGACCAGTGAGCCACTACTGCATGGAGGTATTTGTTGTCAGGTCTGTTTTTCACAAAGAGACATTCACGTAGTCAAAGTCTTCCCTCTGCCTAGAATTGTCCTGAATGAGACGAGCAATGCAGCGTTCTCTGAATACCCAACTCCTAACAATGCATTAAATGGAAACATGGCTACCTACAACAGTTGGGTGGCATAAATCACTTGGATTCCTCCTCTTTTACTATTACCTTACTAACACCATGACCATTTTGACTGACTACAGATCCTTTAAAGATATCATTTCCACTGCATTTCATGCAATCTTCCCTATCCTTCACCTCTGCATCTGCATTCCAGCCCCTGCATTCTCCTTCTGGCCCCTTTCTCTTGCAGCTTATCTTCTGCACTAGAAGAACTTCATATGTACTATGTCACACATTACTTTCAAGCATTGCTGCCTTCCTTACAAAAGGATTCAATAAATTTGAATGGTGTCTGAAATACCTTTTCTTTCACTCTTGCAGCTGACAGGAATGTGGAGCCTGGGACTGATCTCATTCAGGGCACCTTGGCAGCAGGAGGTTAACAGAGGCAACTGACTGCCTCTCCCACCTTCACACTTGTTTTTTATAACTGAATACAGTGCATGATC
The DNA here is from genome assembly GCA_013401255.1 of Urocolius indicus. Lineage (NCBI taxonomy): Eukaryota > Metazoa > Chordata > Aves > Coliiformes > Coliidae > Urocolius > Urocolius indicus. The sequence continues at coordinate 107,594 of WBNH01001995.1, forward strand.
TCAAACTACTTTCTTCTAGCTGGGATCGACACCTTTTTTGTTCCTCTTTCCCTACCAGGCTCTGAAGGGTGCAGCCAGGCTGCCAGTCAACTGTGGTCTGTAGCAAGGACACCAAGCATTCAACAACACAACATCTGCCTTCTGGTGAAAGCAGGTGTCACCAGACACACGGTAACACCGATCCACGGATAGAAAAGCACTGATGTGAGAAACATAACTAGTAACAACAGATCTTTAAGTAACAGCCCATGAAAGAGATGACTTCTTACCTGCAGCTGTTGAGAGGGCCATGTATTTCTGGGCCTGCAACTGCACATTACCTCTCAGTTCTCCTCGAGCAGTGATTAAACTATACATCTCACTGCTGCACTCCGTCTGGTTTCTTTCTTTGAAGCCTTGCAACTGCTGTACCTGTCTCTGACCAGAGGTAGACAATCCCATATCAGCACCACAGGCAAGCCAGAGAGCATGAGGCAGATCTTGTCTACAAACTGCCGGGAACGTGAATTCTAAGTAAAGGCTCTGGCTTGATGGTCTGTGTTTGACCACACCAATGCAGCCTTTGCTCACCTGTCACCAGCTGGGAGGAAAGAGTAAGATGGAACAGCTCTGCCATCACCTGTGCAAAAGCCTCTGCTGACATCGCACCGCGACACAGGCTCCAGCAGCAACATATCAGCTCGAGGCAGGCAGGCAGAGCCCAGAAACACTGAGGTTCCCACAAGCAGGACTCCAAAGAAATCAAACAGCTTCAAAATAACTTTGTGGTAAACTTCCTAGGGGCAGAGCTGCTAAATTAGCAACTCTGAGGAGGGCTGTACAAGCTCAGGATCTCTGCAGGTCTACACTGCTCCCCAGAAGAAAACAATCCCTGGCCACCTGAAAATCCAGCCAGTCTGCACAAGCTGCTTCAGGCAAGCCACACTGCACTGAACTCTTGTAGCACTACATCGGGTATTTCCATGCAAGCGCAGTTTTTTCTAGAGTCTGTGGTATGCCACACTGGCATTAGAGAAATTTTCATATAAAAGGGTAAAGGTTCCTTTGGACCTTCCTCAGCGCTTTAAGACTTCACTCCGTCTTTTGTCTATTCTCTCAAATTCAAAATCTTGTTCTTAAAAACGCATAAAATGGCAGGGACATGATTTCAGAGCACTTCATACCCCCCAGTCCTTCCCAGCTCACTCTGGGTAAATCCACAGATGGCATAGCCAACACCCTCCAACACAGGCACAACCCCCTTTGCTGCAGCCACTTCACTGAACAGGGAGCTCTGGAGTCAGGATGGATACAGGAGATGGAAACTTCTTTGGACTATAACCAGGAAAAAAATAGCTGCAGAAACGCAAAATAAACCCCGAGGAGTAATTGTGTGAGTGTAACGATGCAAAGGAAAGCCAGGCAAAATTCAAGGCTTCAAAGAAACCAGCCCACACCATTTGGAGTTTTACCTGGCTCTCTGAAATTTCCAGCACATCACGTCTGCACAGCTGGAATATCCATTTCGGGGCTTGGGGCCTATTTAAATACTTCCAAGTGATTCAAATTACCGATTTGAGTCACAGTCAATAACTCATTTCACATCTGACTTTGCACTTACTGCTCGCTCTTTTCTAAAGAAAGGCTAGTTATTGCCCAACGCAAAGTAATGTATTGTTGGGAGTGACTAAATGTGGCCTGTAACGACCATTTCCCAGTGAAAAAGGCCGTCTGACGGGACGGGAGACAACTTCAGAGTGTTACTGGGAGTATGTTGTGCTGGCTTGCAGTAATGGCCATGTACAGCCCCAAAGTTACTCTTGCACGTCTCCGCTTACACCAGTCAAGAATCCAGGCAAAAGAGATGCACAAAGTGCACGGAGTAATAGACAACAAGAGAGAGAAACAGAGCAAGCACAAACAAAATCTTTCCAAAGTTTACTTGCAATTGGCAAACAGGCTTCCAACACCTTGACCGTGGGGATGATGAAAGAGGAACGACCAAGCCCCTGTGCTACTGAAGCCCACTGAGGTGAGGAAGGACGCCAGTACCCGCGCTGACCTACGCCAGCCAGAGCCAGCCAGTCGCTCTTGCTGGCCGGATGACGTGGGGGTGGGAGCAGCATAAGATCACCCTGTTTCTCAGTTCACAGAGGAGCTCCCGCTGCCTCCCAGCTCCAATCCCTGCCTCCATGTGCCCAAAGCAGCGCCATGGGCCCGTCTGTACGCTGCGGCAGGAGCTGCGTCCCCTCGGGCAGCGAGCGCCCACCAGCCCCTGCCCCATCTACACGGGAAAGATTTGAAGAGTATTTTGAGAAGTCTTAGATTGAGAGGGAGCGTTTAAACACCTTTGAGCCATTCCCATTGCACAGCTGGGGCAAGTGTTTAATAAAATTCATTCAGCATTCACTGTGTTCTTTTGTGAAAAACAACAAGCAAACAAAACTACCAGTGAAACCCAACCCGAAGCAGTCCAACCATTTAGGTTTATTTTGTCTTCTATACTTTAAATGCACAACAGCAAAAGCGCAAAGGGCTTCTTCAGGACCTCAGCTTCAGTATCACTTCACAGACAGGTCAGCTCAGGGCTTAAAAAATCTCATCATTCCCTTGAATTCTTCAACAGAGGTTTAAGCTTTAGCTTTCTTTTAACTCAATTCAGAGTAAATTCAAATTTTTTTGCATGTTTTACATGGAAATTCTTTACTATTTATTTCATTTAAACACTTTAAATTACTTGCACCTTAAAATACCTGTTTTTTTCAGGGCTTTTGTTTGTTTTGTAAAACAAGTGGCATTTCAAGACCAGAGAATCAACAGAATCTTCTATTGACATTTAGAGACTTAAAATATTTCCTCTGTGTCTCAAGAAACTGATCAAACACTACATCAGAAAACCTCTGTACTTTTTCCTTGCCATGTGAGAAAACTTGAACACTGGGTTACAACTCACAGTTAGCCATTCCAGCCTAAGTTCTTTCCTTTGGTGTTGGTTTGCTTTTTGACACCAAAGCCACTGTAGCCCTCAACCAAAAATTATCACCCAAGAAGAAGATAACATATTTAGCACATTTTTCTTCATTTATTAGAACAAAACATGATTGTCTATCAGCTGTAATGCTAAAAACATGGCTACAAACTGAGCTGCATCACATTGTCAACTAACACCTTGAACAGACATATTTCCCCTAGAACTGCAATACGTAAATTGAGAGTGTTAAGTCATACGTGTTTGGCTTGTCCAGCATTAATTTTTTAATCAATACAAGCTACAGAGAAGTGGAAGGGCTGTCCTCACAGCACCAGCGGGAGCTAAGGTTAAGTGGGCACACTTTCAGCGCACCACACGTTCATGCACCAGCCTTCACGGCTGCAACATGCTCATTCCCAGAAGAACTCACTTAACATACAACCAGAGACCTGTGGGACTGTAACAAGATCAATCATAATCACAGCAGTCTTAGCATTTTTGGAAGAATATTTCCTAACTTGAAGAAGCAAAGGTGCATCTTGTATCCTTTCACACTACTGGCACACCAAACCTCCAGAGATTCCCCTTCACAGCTAACCAGTCACTTGAGTTTGCAGTCCTGTTGGGACTCCCACTGGTCAACATTTTCAAATGAAATCTTTTCTATGCGCACTTCCCCACCTGGCAGGAATTTAGCAGCTGTTTACAGAGTCCTGCTTCTTTGAGGGACCTTCAAGTCCAACCTGCAGTCAGCACAAGGGGGACTGCAAAGCCTCCAGCTTTTACATGAGGCAGAGCAGTTCCCTCACACCTCACCCTGACAACAAGCTGTTAAAAAACACCATCCTCACCTTGCAAGACATGTCAGCTGTGCAGTCCAATGCCATCAAAGCCAGAACCTCTTCGTGGTGGCACAGTACTATGGCATTCTAGTCAGTGCATCAATACAGGACACAGAAAGTGCAGGGTAATCACCAAGACGCTCGAGAGCTCAGTGAAATGTTTTCAGCTACTGTTTTACCCATATTCAGGAAACACAAAGTGTACACACAGAACTGAACATCACCAATTATCAGCTGATAAACAATAACATATTTTGTTATGGATACACAGCCACACATCTGGACTTTTGTCATCAGACCCTCTCACGGTGAGAGAGTCTTTCACCTCTATTCTGATCTATTACTTGTATCTGTAAAGAGAGCTCAACTCCACCTCACTTCTCCAGAGCTCTCCTTTAAGAGGCCTGACAGAGGTGAAGGCCTCCACTCCCAGCCTCCTGTAAACCTCATGACCCAGTGCCAGGGCCATTTGCACTGGCACCTGAATTCCAAGCTGAAGAGCACACACGGAGCAGTTTGCACTGGTACAAGTTCCAGGCTGCTCCTGCTCTTGCTTCTACAGGCAGTTACCCACACCCTAACTCTGTGATCCTCTTGGCCTAGCGTTCCCTCAGGTCTCCTCCAAAGCCTGCTGAAGCAGGCTCCTTTGCTCTCCCGCATTCTCCACAAAGTCTTCTAGTTTCCCCAACTGCTGTGAAGTCTCACAAGCACATAATCCTCCAAAGAAGTCCATCCTGCTATCAACCTTTCAGGAGCAAAAAGAGCACAGAGTACTCTTTAGGGAAAGGATCACGTCCTGCTCGAAACTAGGCAGCATCAAGGATACAAAGAGCCTTCCTCACTCACCCTGAGCTATCAAACTCCAGCATTCCTATCGGAAGGCAGTCAAAAGCTATGAGTCAGGCTCCTTCCCTCCCCAGAAAAAGGGGGGGAGTTGCCAATTTGCTTTGCTTTCCAACAGCTTGTGGCACACGCATGCCTGAAAAAGCACACTTGCTTATCTTACCAGATTTTCCATCACATCCAGGAAAAACTGCAAAGGTCCCTCTTCAAAGAGGGAACCTCTTGATTTCTCCAGCGAGGTCTCGAAAGACCCACGAGGCCAACACTGCAGTCTTTGAAAAGCTGCAAGTTAAAGGCTTCCCTGCACCATAAGATGAGCAGGAATGTCTTTCACTTCTCCCTGCAGGAACAGCGCAAGCACTTGCAGGAAACTCATTTAGGCCATGAAAGGCCTGATGCTGCAGTGTCTAGTAACGACCAGAGGCCTCTGTACAGAACAGCAGCCTCTGAACTGCACATACTTCACTTCTGAATAGCCTCTAAATATCAACAAGCTCTCAAAATCCCATTCTTTTGTCTTCATCTGCCACTGTGTTGATGTGCCGTGGCTCTATTAACCCAGCCTTGCGGAACAACTTCAAGTTAATTCACCTTTTCCATTTGCTTTTGTCCACTCCCCAGAGCTCTATATCCAGCAGATATTTATTTTAAAGCTAAGCCAAAGCCATTCAGATGCTAACGTTCCGGGGCCTTCAATACTCTTGTTTGCATGCAGTAGGGCCTCTTTCAGAATAAAGAGCATCCACTTTGGGAACTAGGCCAACACAATTATAATTGGTCTACATGTCAAAGTTTTACAAATCCCCAGGCTGGGAACAAAGCAAGTTGTACTCCAAGCAGACCCTTTGTTAAGGAAGGCATAAAATTGCATTGCGAGCTCAGAAACGCTGATCTCTCGCCAGAGACTCCAGGAACTGCATAAGGAAACTGACAGCTTCTAAAAGCAAGTTTGGCCGTCTGGCACATAACTGCACATCGTTCTGGCCTTCCTAGTGGAGAAACAGAATAAAGCTCCCTCCAAATCCTGATGCTGTTGTACATTAGAGTCCAATAAAGGTTTTATTTGAACGTCTAACCCGCACCCAGGATCAAAGCCCAGCTGAAGAGATGAAGTCAAAGACTGTTCCGCTCATTAAAAAACGCCACTCTCGCAGAAGGTGTGCAAAGAAAATTTTCCCTTCAAACGCTGTTTGAATGGTACTTACATTCTTCACTTCCATAGTCTAGGAATAGCCAAATTGATGCACTCATTCTTCGAAATATTTGTCTCATAAGGGAAGAGTCTAAGTAGCTTCATACTTTAGAACAGGTTTTGCAGAACAATTATGCCCAAGTTGGTTTCAGAGGTATGGACACGAGTCTTACAAATGTGTAAAATGACTACAGAACAACAGAAAAACACCCTATTGTTCCTGCAAGTTAGAACTCATTACTCATGTAGATTATTCTCTACTAAAGGCTGATGCTAACATGCCAGGTCCACAAACACACACAAAAATGTCTACATGGCATTTCTGGCTCACTTATTATGGCCTAATTGACAATCAAGTAATGTGAGGTTAAGAGAGATAGCAAAAGCACAGCCAAGGAGGTGTTCAAGGATTTTTAGGCAGCACACAGTCCCAACAACAAAAGCCAAGGGGCAGGATCCATAAGAACAGACATGGCAGAAAGACCAAGTTATGACACACTTGAAACACAGGAAGCCACCAGTCGTGTCCCAAACTGCTCCTGTACTGGTGCTGCACGTGCACAACGTGGCAACTTGCAGGTAGGGGCAACCTAGCCCAGGGTTTTTTTGGTTTAGGTGGAGCTTTTTCTATCCCATTGACTTGAAATAACTTGCATATTTCTTTCTGGACAGAGAAAGGTTCAATTTATGCAAAGATGTTGGAGGACAGCCAATGACTTCACCTTCACCATAACCACAAAGTAAAGCCGTACCTTTGCTCATACACAGACCCGTGCTTGGGTAGCTAGTCTGGACAGAAAGGGCTCCTTGACTGCAGCAACAGAACCGTGCTCAAGAAAGGAAGAGCCTATGCCACCTTTTTGGTGAAGGCTGCTCCTAAACCAAGATGAGCAGAGATAGTCCCACACCACATTTACACCCAGTTACCCTGGAGATGAAGAGCAGGCTGAGTGAAAATTGCCATGCATCTATCTTTCAGTCACCATCTCATTTAGACTCAGGACACATACTGGTTTTATAATTCAGATGCAGGTCACGTGGAACAAAAGTTACTTAGACTGATGCCCAACAAGAACGATGCCCCCAGCAGGGGATTTCAGCCCAAGTTTTCCAAACGTTCATGTGATTATTCTATCGTGATCACAATCATTAAAGGCACCTCACCCTTTTTTATTCACTGCCATTGTGGAGTTTCCTTCTCTGGAGGTCTTCGAAACCCACCTGGACGTCTTCCTGTGTGACCTGGTCTAGGTGGACTTACTTTGGCAGGGGAGTTGGACCGCGTGATCTCCAAAGGTCCCTTCCAACCCCCACCATTCTGTGATTCTATGATCAGCGCTTCTTTCATGACTTAAGAATACCTCTAAAATACTTCTCGTTATCATTTAACTGTTTGAAAGCCAAATTGCAAACACTTTTTTCAGAATGCAGTGCTTCTTTCAGTTACATTGTTAACTGGGTAAGAATTCACCCCTTTCCTTGTCAGACTGGTGCACAACAAGTCGTCTCTTTTCATTCTGACAATAAAAATCAAGGAGTCACACACATAATACTACAAGATTGACTGCCACATAAAACTTGTTGCCAAATCATCCTACAGCCTGGGATTTGTCCAGCTCATGCAACCAAAATCGATGTTTTAACAGCTTCAGCAGACAACTACTCTCAAGCATCAGCAAAGAATATAATTTACCATGAAGTCCAGAAGTTTCAACATGCAACATGGGTACGACTCTCACCAATAACAAACAGCCTGCAAGGTAACAACCACCTCCACTCCAACGTAACATGACACAATTAACATATTCTCTTAAACCAAACCATTATCTTTTAATTTTTTTCTCTTTTAAGATTCCGTCTTAAAGTGACTTAATCGTTGCAGCCCACCCACACAAACACAAGAGACAACTTCATTGCAGTGATGAGCCCTAAATAGCACAGTGTGTTTTAGGCTGACTAATACAAACACGCATCTTGTTTAATTTTACATTTGTTCCTAGGGAGATTTCCATCTCTTCTGCCTCCCATTCAAAATGAACCGAAATCGGAGGGAATTATCCACCCCTAAAGGGATGAGTAACACAGGCAGACCTGCCACGGTGCGCAGCACTTGGCAGAGGACAGGCTGGCCACCGTGCTAAGCAAAGTCCCACAAGGAGGACAGGCAAGACTTATACCCGTAGCACAAAAGCTGCGGCGTGTGCAACTTTCCAAAACCCACGTTTGAACTGGAGCCAAGAGAGAGCAGGCAGCAAAGAAACCTGCAGGAACTCCTCCAGGTCCGCTCTGGCACCAACGCACCAGGCCAAGGCACTGCAAGCAGCCTTGGTCAGGGGCAGCACACTCACAGTTGAGTAAAGCAACTGTTTGTTTTCACAAGCATGTCGAGGCAGCACACAGCCCCCTGCATCTGCCCAGCCACTCACACCTGCAGAGATCCCTCAGCACCAGCACGAAAACACACACCAGGAATTAACCCAAGTTACAGCTAAGTTAGCAAAAGCAGATTAAATGTTAATCAAATTAATTCTTTGTCCAGTTCACCACACGGCCATAGAGATGCCATGGAGGGGGACAAGCACGACTCCTTCCCAGGCACTGGCCAGCCAAAAGGCTTGTGCAACCACAGCACCAACTGCCTAACCCCGGGCCATAGGGAGAAGAAGGTTGGAGGGGCCTGCTGAGGCAAACCCACTCATGAAAGCAGAGATTAGCAGCTTGCAGGACTTCAAAAGGAAGCCACTTCTAGCCTCCAAGCTATCCGTCCAGCCAAAGGCAGCTGCCAACCTGCTCCTACTGTTACAGGATACTTGCCAGACAAACAGCAGACCTGCAATTAGAAGAGGTGTTTGTTGGCCTCTCTTCTGCAGCTTATTAGCAGAGAGGTAAGGTTTGCAGTCAGAACTAGAAATGCCTGACCTCCAGTGAGCGCACCTAGTTACGACTGCTCCGTGAGAGGAGGCAGAGGTCCTCCTGACAGTTTCCATCACGCCGAGGACAATCCGTGGCTTCAGCATGCTGAGGAGGAACGTCCCAGGCACTCAGGACAGAAGGTGAAGAGCTGCAGCATTACCTCCACCTCCATAAAAAGGCCAACATAACAGGCATTGGTGTTCCCCTCCATCTTTGTTCATGTCAGACAATGTAAATGAAGAGTCCAAACTCTGCCTTGGACAATCACCAAATTCGAGGTCCCCTGTTTTAATAAGCTTTTCCTAATCAAGCTGCTTTCCTTTTCCCAAGAGAGATGTGCATTAATTTACTACCAGCTACAGACTTCTACATGCATCTTTTCAGAAGCACTACACGTAGCAAACAGTAACCTGGTTTGACACTGTCAGAAGCATTTCAAAACGGGGAGATGCTCATGACCAGAAGCCACTTTATCAGTGCCACCATTTAGCTGCCTTTTCAAGCCAACACAACAAAAAGAAGAGTAAAAAAAAAAATCAGACACCTAACTCAACAATAATCGCCTGATGGCAGAAGAGGCTAGCAGCAGATGCTTAGCAAGAAGCATAAGGACATGCAAAGATCATTCTTACACTCTCCTGTGCCCCCTGACCCTGTGTTTCCCAGGCAGAGGTAAATTCCCAAGCCCAAAATTGCATCTGGACTACTGCGTTTAACAGTCTACCCAACATATCCCATTCCTTTCTCAGAAAAAAAGTCAAAACTTTGTGGGAGAACACTGAGCCAACCTCAGCTAGAACTAACACGGCAGGTCCTGAGCGTAAAGAAACTGCTGATTCGAGGAGCAATGAGTTGCTCTGATTGCTTGGAGACTTACACTGCCTTTGTGCTTAAAGCAGAGCAGGATTGCTCAAGGTGAGGGACATGGATCTTGGGGGCTTTAAAGGTGTTCCAGAGCTGGTGGTATGCTAATTTGTGGGCACAAAGAATGCAACACATGTTCTAACCAGAACCGGGCAGAATCCTCCATCCAACAGGCGCCGGGATGCAGCACATTGCCTGGCCTGTCTGAAACAACCACCACGCCGCAGAGCAACACTCATGGCCAGCACTGCTTCAGCAAGCAGGGTGGAGCACCGACAGCCAGGATGAATTCAGCACAAAATGAAAGAGCACATCAAAAGAATCCTGTCTGGAGATGGGATCGTGTAATAACTGGCAAAGACCGTGATACAGCACCTGATGTTGACTACTCACCGGCAGATGAATCATAAGGTCAGTTCTGGCCTTGCAGGGAAAAGTCAGCACCTGAACTGCTAGCAAAGAGCACCACCAGATTTCTGAAGCACATTACTACTTTCTGTCACGTAGAGAAGCAGTAATGTGCTTAATTCTCTAGGAACATGGGCATGCTCTTGATGCTCCTTCTAGAAAAAGGTCAGCATGGCACAGAACGCACACCAAAGGCTGGATTCAACGCTACTGCTGAGCCAGCACCAGCTCACTGTAGGTATCGTCACGAGTGTAACTTTTAGAGCACGTACTGAATTCTGGTAAGAGTTACAAACACAAATCACTTTGCAGTAGGAACCCGTGAACACTGAGCTGTGTACACCTAACTGCCAAAGACCACGTTTTAAGGAAGGGTTTACCCGTCAGCTGAAGCAGGGTCACATCTGGACTCACGGTCCAATATAACACAGGAAAACATTTCATTGCAACTACTCACTGCTATTCGGCTGCACTTCGAGTCTGAAAGTGTGTTCTGGCTGAAAACATCACAAAGGAAAAAGGAAATTCTTGACAGTATTTCTGTGGAATTCCATGCATTTCACAGCCAATGGTATTTTCTACATCCTTCATCCCAAAACGCCTCGTAAACCTCTGTGAATTCCACCTTCCAACACTGCTAACAAGCACTGTGATTCCTTATTTGACAGATATCTACAGACACCGCAAAGATGTAAATGCCTTTCACCCTTACTGTGCAATAGCTGAACTGGCCTCCAGTAGGATTTAAAAGGTGCTTTTTCAAACAGTGTTGGGATACTTTTGCAGCTAAACACACTCTGAAACTGTCCCAGTCTTGACTGCTCTCAGGTCCCACAAATAAACTGTCCCCTAAGTGACATGCATACTCGTGCACCATCAGTGCCACCAGAAAACCCACCCCAGTGGACCTGCAATAAATCCTCACACGCGATGAGGCAGGAGGAGAAGAGCATCACTTGTCCATGTACTTGCGTTCGACAACACCCCTGCCATCTTTTGTAGCTCTACAGAGCTGCACAGGTGAGTGGGCTCCATTTTCAACCTGTTCATCCACCGCAAGAGATAAAAGCCACGAGGGCAGCTATGGGGATGCCCGCTGGAGAGTTCAAACACCCAACACTGCAAGCGATTTCAGCAGGCTTTTTGGCAGGAACGAGGGGGCTAAATGGCTGCCTAATTATTTTACAACGGCTGTGCCTGGATTCTATTTTAGCACCAGGCTTTCATTAAATGTAAGCATTACTTCAGAGTACCAGCTGGCCAAGAAAAACAACAAAAATCACAAACAACCCACCCACAGCACCCCACTGGTGTTCTTTCCCCCGCCTGTGTTCTCTTCCTACCCCATCTCCTAACCCTATCTCATCCTCACCGCTGAAGAGCCCAGCGCTTTCTCCCTGCCCAGAAGCACGCAGCTTGTGAAGGACTGCTGGGGGTAGAGGTTCTCAGCACGATTTTTATCCCCCTCCCAGACTCATTTGCATCCCTCTCAAATAAGCTGTTTGATGTCTCTGCTGTTGCTGTGTCTGGCGTTTTTGGCAAGATGATGCAAGCCTCCATTCCTTCCCTGCTGGACACAGGCTGCGGACAGGCAAAGGGTTCTGTGTGGAGTTGCATCGTCACACATCTTCCTGTCTCCCCCAGTGCTGGCTACCGATCCCTTGGTTTTCCCCCACTCCTGCACAGGGAATTAACCAGCCAGGCTGTGGAGAATTACAGTCTAATCTGTGAAGAACAGAACGGGAAAAGAAACCCCTTCCAGAGGCTTGGGAAGACACATTTCATTTGGAGAGCTAGCCTCGAAAACAGATCAATTTTGCAGGAAATTATGGCCATATTTAGCCATGCCCTTTCACCTCAGCTCCTCAACACATTCACACTCGCCTGTGGAGCACCCTTCTAAATGGTTTCAGAGGTGAGCTTTAGCAGGTGACCTTAACAGACAAAAAATGCAATTAACTTAATAAATGTTAATATAGAAGACAGTCAACAGTCATCAAATGTTCCGCTACTGAGGCGTAAAAGAGCTCTCATGTCTCAAAGTGTGTTAAAAACAAACTAAGCTCCAAGAACATGCAATATGGCCAGAACTAGTCTATGAGTCAGGCCCAAGTAGGGTGAGTCTGAACTTCTGCTTGCACGATTTCAGTCTCCATCAACACTTCTCTGAGTAACTAATGCAGCCATAGTATTCTCTACAGAGAGTACAAACATTAAGGATCAACCCCAAAAGCTATGCAACCAAGTTAATTCCATTCTCAGTTTCCTAGAGTACATGTAAGTGATGAGAACACGTGTTGGCGACAGGTACTGTGCAGGCAGCGACTGCGCGTCGCCTCTCTGCACACACCACGGGTACCAGGCCAGGGGCATCTCCCCTGCCCAGCCTGAGACTTGGAAACACCTCCTAGACTTAGAAATACAAATACGTAACAGAGTTTCCTTCCCTCAGGTTGCTTCATTTCAATAACAGCCTCACCTTCTATAGTCCTGGCCTAACTGCAGTTCAGGCCTGTAAAAACTGACTATTTACAAAGTGAGATGGCTGAAAGATGAGGCAGAGTGGGCGAAATGAAACACACCTGCCACTGCAGAATGGGGAGACAAACGAGCTGAGATTTACCACCAGTAACTACTCCCCAGTCCTGTGCCACCCCACCCCCCACAGAACAGAGGGGGCAGAGGAAAGCAGCTCTTATCCCAGCAAACAAGGCAAACCTCTCAAAACATCACACGCACTTAGCACCTCCCAGGGAGGGCACAGGGCATGCAGGAACGTTTTGTTCCCCTAAAATAGATCTGTAACACCTACTCCAAAAAAAGTTAGGGTCATCAAAGGAGCCAGGCATGCACTTGAGAGCTCTCCAGGGCCAGCGTTTCAGCTTCCCACGATTTCAATTTCAAGGCAACCCAGCACTCTTCAAACAGTACTAGACTTTCAAGGGCAGATCTCGGAGAGTATTGACAAAGTGCCTGCTGCATTCCAGATCCGCTTCTCTGACGATGAAGCAGAAGGATCACAGTAAAGATCCTATTACAGGAAACAAAAGAAAAGTGAAGATTTAAAAATAGACCTGTGGCTGCTCACAGCAAACTGCCACAACCACGGGAGGTTTCTGAAGGGAAAGGCCGAGCCTGGTGACAGACGAGCTTCCAGGAAGCTTCTGAAAGCTCAGCGCATCTTGTCCCAGAAGTGTGTCTATACAGAAGTGCCAGAAGTGCCAGTTTCCAACCCGGAAAGTTTCCACCTCACGATGCCACCAGCAGCAGCAGCAGCAACAGCCCTTTGATGAGTTACTCCCTCCAGCACACCTCCATCAACCCCTGCTCGAGCCCGTGAAAACCAAGCGCCCCAGTCCCAGCCGACTGCATAAGCTCTCCTAGAGACCACTCACTTGGACACGCTTCCATACGCCGGCAGAGGTGGACAGGCTGCCCAGGCCGCCTCCCCCGCCACGATCACGCCGCAGATCCCGCAGAGCAGCGAGTGGCGAGGTGCAGACGCAGCTCCGCGCAGGCTGCTCCCACCGAGCCCTCCGGCACCACCGGCGACAGCCCCGGCAGCCCCGCCGGCAGCAGCGCCCGCACCCGCGCCCGCTTTGCTCCCTCCCGCAGGGCTCCGCACAAGCAGCCCCCGCGGCGGCCGCTCGGGACGGAGCCGGGCGCATCGCAGCCACGAACGGCGGGCGGCTCAGCCCGGCCCCGGGCCGCGCTCTGCCCTGCGCCACAAACCCGCCCGGGCCCGGGCGAAGCCTCCGCCGAGAGCCGGGGCCTGCGACCCCCCCCCAACCCCCGCGGACAGCGCTGGGCAGGGCTCG
>WBNH01001995.1:121856-171042 GCA_013401255.1 Urocolius indicus
CGCGTCACTTCCGCCCAACGCCCCGCCCCGCAACGCCCCGCCCCGCAACGCCCCGCCCCGCAGCGCCCCGCCCCGCAGCGCAGCGCCGCGGCTGGGAGCGGCGACACCATAACGGAGATCACACATCATGGCCCACAGCCCTCCCTGAGCCCCACAGCCCCAAATCATGGCAACCTCCCCGAGCCCCACGTCCCTCCCTGAGCCCCACATCCCTCCCTGAGCTCAGCCCCAAGAGACAGGGCTTCCCTGTGACGCCGTGTTCCCTCACGGCAGTGAGACGGTGGCAGGTCGCTCAGCAGGCAGCGGGGAAGGCAAGTCCCACAGCACCAGGAGCTTGGCCTGTGTGAAACCATTCTGTCAGGTCTCATCTGTCAGACACTGTCTGAGATGTTAGCTTTGCTCCCAAAGACTCCGGACTGTCAGCTCTGGCGTGTCCCTCTGCAGTCACACCAGGCTGCAGTCAGTCACAGGAGGCTGCAGTCAGTCACACCAGGCTGCAGTCAGTCACAGGAGGTTGCAGTCACAGCCCCGTGGCACACGCTCACCCACCCAGCGCTGCCGCTCTGCGCCTCGGGCCCGGGCGCTGCCCCCCAGGCTGGTTGAGCTGCCAGAGGACAGGCAGCCCACACACCGTGTCACGTCTCCCATGTGACAGCAGGCATGGTTTGTTCTTTTCCTCAACACATAGGGGCACTTTCCAAGCCGAGACACGAGCAGCTGTGTGACAGGAGGTGAGGGGCTCAGAGGAGACGCCGCAGGGCTCAGTCGGGGCAGCACGGGCAGTGACCCCAGCAGCGGTGCAGGGCGGGAAGCGACTGCAGGTTCCCTGGAGAAAGGCAGGGGCACGGAGGGCTTGGGAAGGGCTCCCTCAGGAGCTCCTTTGTGCAGACAGCCCCTGTATGCACCACTCTCCCAGTGGGGCCAGGATTTGACTCATTACGAGTAATGGGTATGTTTTAAACAGAGAAAAGAATACCCAACTCTCTTAAACATACAGATAGAGCTACACTGGGCTCAACAGTACAAGGCCAGTAATTTTCCACAGTGTACTGCCAAATAGCTGAATGTGACATTCAAGTAGCTCATGTGTAGGTGTTCCTCAAGAGAAAGAAAGCACAGCGCTACCAAGGGCCATTTTCCAAGAGAGAAGACTAAAGGTTGGGTGTCTAAATACGACTGTACAGCATCTAAGCAGGCAGCTGGACTCCCAGCGGGGCCAGGCTTCCCCAGGGCTCCACGGGAGCGTTCCTGAACGCCCAGCTGCTTATCTGCAGCCCAAAGCCTTTCTGAAAGCAGCAGCCTGCGTGGTTAACNGGGGCACTTTCCAAGCCGAGACACGAGCAGCTGTGTGACAGGAGGTGAGGGGCTCAGAGGAGACGCCGCAGGGCTCAGTCGGGGCAGCACGGGCAGTGACCCCAGCAGCGGTGCAGGGCGGGAAGCGACTGCAAGTTCCCTGGAGAAAGGCAGGGGCACGGAGGGCTTGGGAAGGGCTCCCTCAGGAGCTCCTTTGTGCAGACAGCCCCTGTATGCACCACTCTCCCAGTGGGGCCAGGATTTGACTCATTACGAGTAATGGGCATGTTTTAAACAGAGAAAAGAATACCCAACTCTCTTAAACATACAGATAGAGCTACACTGGGCTAGTAGATAGAGCTACAAGGCCAGTAATTTTCCACAGTGTACTGCCAAATAGCTGAATGTGACATTCAAGTAGCTCATGTGTAGGTGTTCCTCAAGAGAAAGAAAGCACAGCGCTACCAAGGGCCATTTTCCAAGAGAGAAGACTAAAGGTTGGGTGTCTAAATACGACTGTACAGCATCTAAGCAGGCAGCTGGACTCCCAGCGGGGCCAGGCTTCCCCAGGGCTCCACGGGAGCGTTCCTGAACGCCCAGCTGCTTATCTGCAGCCCAAAGCCTTTCTGAAAGCAGCAGCCTGCGTGGTTAACAGAGCTCACAGCAAAGGGTGGCACTGCTGGATTAAAAGCCAGCTCGAAGTAATGACAGGCTGTAGGATCTCCAGGCATGGAGAAGTTGCTGCTTTACTCCTAGTAGAAAACCAGGAGGTTTGGAAAGCCGTGGCGTGGTGAGTAACCCCTGCGTGGCCGGTGAGGCTGCTGCCAAGGGCTCCCTCACCGCCACACAAGGAAGCACTGCTGGGAACTGGCAGCTCTGCCCACAGCCTCCTGTAACCAGATCACACACAGTTTACATGCAGCTGACTTGGAATTGACAGCGAAGGGGAGGAAAGAGTCAGGTTAGTCCAGTAACCTCAGCGCAATCTGTAGGCACGCCTGCTTTTCTGTCCTGTTCCGCACCCCTGCTTCATCAGTGTCAGCGTCCTCACAAACACATCTGCTTCCCAAGGGGCAGGTTTTCTTCACTCACCTCTTCTATCAGACTGGGGAAGTGTTGGTGGGAAATTCCAGCTGTCAGTAGTTGTACCTGTAGTAACGTAATCTGGGGAGAGAAGCAGGGCTGAACTCCAAGGTGGATCTGGTGACAAGGTGCTTTGTCTAGTGGCTGCCGGTGGTGCCTCAAAGCCAGAACAGCCGGCTCTGCTGTGAGCAGTGCTGAGGTGAGGAGGACAGGGCCACCTCTTCATGCTGCCACAGCCAGGACAGGTAGACCCTGAGCTTCTCAAGTGTTTTACACACACACACACCCCCAAGGAAAGGTGTTCTGGACCTACTGAGTGCATTTGTACACGGCTGACTCACACAGCTCATCTGTACAAGGAGTGGAGCATAAGTAAACGTGAGGTCCCCCAATTCACAGCACAGGACCTCTTGCAGCTCCTCTTTCCACACCAGTGTGCACTTTGTCTCCTTCTCCAGCTCAGGTTGGTATGACGTGAGGAGTGATAATGGCGCATCCGTGTGACAGGAGTGTGACGTGCACGAGTTGCCAGGCACAGATGTGGCAAAAAACCCGGCAGTGCCAGCGCAAACGCCCTGCTCTTCAGATGGATGTGGGCCCCAGAAGCAGCTGCAAGCAGAGCACACCTTCAGCTGCAGAGCAGGCTCACCCCGCCGTCCTTCCACGCAGAGAACTCTCCCAGCAAGATGCAAGTACAGTGAAGTCAGGCGTCTCTGAAGTTATCGCCACGGCAACCTGAAGCCCCTTGGTGCTTGGTAAATCGTGCCTCTCTCTCTGGAGCAGCTGAAATGTCCAGGGAGACCACTTTGCAGTGCTTTGTGAGTGTAGGAACAACTCATACACATTAAAGATGACATCGAGGAAATGTGTGGAAGATCGAGGAGCAGTCGGAGCCCCGAGCAGCCGCTTCATGCAGGAAAATCATCTCCCCGCAGACATCTCCGGAGTTTCATTCAATTAAATGCGAGATTTGCTGTTCCCATGAGTGGGGCCCTGACTCAGCACCTGCAGCAATTAGCCAGAGTGCTCAGCACCCTCGGCTGTTAGCCCTGTGAGGCACAAAGGGTCCCATGAGGCACGGAGGGCTCCGTGAGGAGCCCTCGGCACAGAGCGCATCACGGGCCAGCTGCCAGGCAGCACCACTGCAGCAGCGTGGCTCAGGGTCAGCGTGGAGATGAACCACAAGGACTGTTCAGCAAAGAACCCTCACAAGCCAACGCTCTTACTCCTCCTGAAATACACAGTGGGAGGTGTTTTCGTTGACCTGTTCCAGATGAGGCTGTACCTAATAAGCTGGGGCTGTAACACCTCGTTGCATCGTTAATGTCGGTACACGAGGACTTTGCGTGTGTGTTGGAGGTGAGCTGTGGTACAGAAATAATAATCCCCATGACCTTCCACGCTGCTGCTTGTCAGCAGTTATTTGCTTTTGCCCCTGGGAACTTTCTAACCATACATTCATATGTATGTGCATGCAAATGGACAAACCTTGCAGCGGTGACGCAGCGCGGTCACACCACCGCCCCTTCCCCAGCGCACGGCACGGCATCCTTCTGGGGACAGCTGCTGAGAAAACCCCGGCAAGCTCTTGGGTTTGAAATTAAAGAGCTTGCTTTAATATTTAGCAGTGATAAATTTGCCTGGGAGTACATGTATTTCATCAGGCGTCTGTGAGTCAGGCGTGAGTCACCCGTGAGCCACGCTCGGGCTGCCCAGGACAGCCGGCGAGGCCTGTCCTAACAGCTCCAGTGCAGCCTGCAGAGCTCCCAGTAATTCCTCTGAGGAGACTTAATTAGGGTGAGCAGAGGACAGAGGACATGCATGCTGTCCCAGCTGCCCTGCAAAGGGCCTCACCCTGAGCACCTTCCCTGTTTCTCAAGCCCTGTACATCACACACCCCCCAGTCTTGGGTGGCGTCGGGGAGCCGGGTGGGATTCGCTATGACAACGGAGAGCCCTGCTCCAAGTAATTAACAATAACATACAATTGCTACTAATGCTTGCTGCTATTATTAAATGAAGCAAACCACGTTCTTGCATCTGAGCATCAGCAGCATAGCTCTCTTCCATTCCATTTTTGAAGCAGCTCTTTCAATCAGCCCTCTCTGCTCTCCAAACCGATCACACGCAACGTTTTGTTCTCACCAAAACACCCACCCAAACGTGTTTGAGTTCTCTAATTGCAAAGACTCCCTTCACATGGCTCTGCAACTCCTTTCTGCTCTGGCTGTTGTTGAGGAACAGCCAAATGGAACTTATTGAAATTGTCTCGAAAAATAAACAAGTGAAATTGCTCCTCAGCCGGGTGGGAGACCTCGTGTGCCAAGATTCAGCCCATGAGAACTCTTGTAAGGGAGTCCCAGGGCAGCGGCTGGGACAGGGAGGTCAGGGTGGCAGGGCTGACAAGCTCCTCACCACTCCAAACACCAGTCAGTCCTTTGGGCAAGCTGTGCCCTGTGGCCAATGGGCTGCTCAGGGGGCTCTGCTGAGTGTGACACCAGCCCCTTCCCCTTCTCCCTGCTGCATGAGGGGCCCTGGGCCAGCCATCCCGACAGCCCAGCCATCCCCACAGCCCCACAGTCCGGCCATCTCCACAGCCTGGCCATCCCCACAGCCCGGCCATCCCCACAGCCTGGCCATCCCTGCTGCCCATCCGTCCCCTCTGCCTGCTCCCTGTCCCTCGCCCGCCGGCCCCCGCACAGCCGCCCCTTCTCTTCCCGCCTGGCTGGGAACGGTGCTTTTTTTGGCCTCTGCTTCTGTCATCTGGCATTTAAATGTAATGAGATCTCTTGTTGCTAACATTTATAGCAGCAAAATATTTAAGTTCCAGGGTCTGTAACACATGTTGTTAGTGTCCCGTTGCCAAGCCCAGCTGAAGGCTCCCCTAACCCTTCCCTGCGCTTGCCCCGCTCTGTGCCAGCGAACAGCCATCAGCCCCGGCTGCCCAGCAGCGGGACAGGGAGTGCTGGGTGGCCAGGGGGTGCCACCGGCACCAGCAGGGAGAGGCAAATCCCACCAGCACTGCCCAGGGTCACGGCAGGACATGGAGCAGCATGGCCCTTGAGCACACTTTCCCTGAGCACACCGTCACATCTTCCCTGAGCACACCATCCCTGAGCACCCCTAGGAGTGAGAGGAGGTGTTGGATGTGGGGCCTTGGCCCACCCTTTTACAGCATCTGCCAAGCAGAGACTCAAATGCTTCCAAAGCACGAGGCATGAGACCAGGGACAGGCCCTCAGCAGCTCCTCTGAAGTAAAGGCTAAAAGGGGTGGCAGCCTCTGCGTGAAGGTAATTCCCATAAATCAATTCTCATAGAGCCAGGCACCATTCTGATTTTCCTCTCCAACAGCTGATTAAGTAGCTGGTGAAGGGAAGACGTGTAATTCATCGTCTGAGTCAGGACAAGAAACCAACAGAGTGCTGGCTGTGATGCCTCCCGGCAGCTGGAAAGGGAGAGAGGGAGAGTGTCTGTTAATACTGGACATGACAGAAGTCAGCCAGCAGTATCTCAGGGAGCAGGCAGCCCCACGCAGTTACAGGTAGCATGTGCTGTGAGATACCATTATATTTCAAACAAAGCTCTTTGGAAGGGCCCAGATCTCTTCATTTCTCCTGTGACTGGCATGGATGAAGCTCAGCCTGGCTCACATCCTCTCCTGGACCAGCTCAAAGCAGCCCAGCTGGCCATGACCTGCAGGGCCCTTTCTGGGCAGCATGGCTGTGTCACGCCTGCTGCAACGTGGCTGGAACGTGCTGTGGTGTGTAGCAAAGAGCTCAGGGTGAGCGGGCTGTGGGGCACGGGGAGCAGCTCCAGTCACCCAGCATCTCCTCCCCAGGGCAGCTGCTCCCAGGGAATGGGAGAGCTGTGAAAGGTCGTCGCTGTCCCAGGGATGCTTGGCCCTGCTGGCCTTGACGAGGTCCTCAGGTGATTTGTAAGAAACTGGCAGCAGGGCGTTTGCTGTGCCAATGCTGCCAGCACATCCAGTGATTTGCCTCTGCAGTTTATCTCCCACGGCACTGCAGCCATGAGCACACACCACAGCAGCCCCTGGCACCACAGCCATGAGCACACACCACAGCAGCCCACGACACTGCTGCAGCCATGAGCACACACCACAGCAGCCCCTGGCACCACAGCCATGAGCACACACCACAACAGCCCACGACACTGCTGCAGCCATGAGCACACACCACAGCAGCCCCTGGCACCACAGCCATGAGCACACACCACAGCAGCCCCTGGCACTGCTGCAGCCATGAGCACACACCACAGCAGCCCCTGGCACTGCTGCAGCCATGAGCACACACCACAGCAGCCCCTGGCACTGCTGCCCAGCATAGGGGGCATCTGCTACCACAGACCTCAGCCAGCCAAGGGCTCAGAGAAAACGACTCTCCTCTGGCCCCTGCAGCCGCTCAGCACAGGCAGCCACGGAGGGGCTGACTTTACTTACAGCCAAGGTGTCTGATGAGGAACGTGGCAGCTCCAGCGAGCCCTGGGAGCCCCATCCCACGTGTCTCTCCCACTGAGCTTCTCTGTTTGCTGGGACTGGGCAGGAAGGTGTGGGGCTGGTGCAGCGTGTGCCAGGTCGTGGCACAGCCGAGGGGCAGCCGGTGCCACAGCGGGACGGGCTGTGGGGCTGCAGCCCTCGGGAGCAGGGAAACACGGGCAGGGAAGGGTGTGAAGCAGGCAGGGCAGACACCAACGACTGCAGAAATGAGGCAAACCAAAGCTGCCGACTGCATCTGTCGTGTGAATGTGGCTCTGTGCGGTGTCATGGGGCTGGCACTGCCCCGCAAAGCACCGGCTGCGTGTCAGTGGGAAAGGAATTGCTCATCCCACATGTGACCAAGAAAGCCAAGGCAAAGCAACTCAGCGCCTCGTGCATGAGGAAACGTTCCCACACAAGGTGGCACCTCTCTCCTTCCATTCCAGCCTTGCTGGGGAGAAGCTGAAAGGCGCCAGGAGTGTCGGTGAGAGGACATGCTGGCCTGGAGGATGCAGGATTCGTTATTAACTCCCCCGCCACTGACCGTTTCTTTCCTGGGCACTAACAGCCAGGGGCACAAGTCAATTTTGCGTGTTCCACAGTGGTGTCGAGCAGCGAGGAGCAGGCAGGACAGATGAGGCTGACGAGCTGAATCAGCTCCCGAGCACCCTGGCTTCGGCACGGGCAGATACTCTCCCCGAGCCCCTGGGGGCTCCGGGCAGTTGCGGGAGCCAGGGGCAGCCGTTCCTCGCACCCCGCTGCCCACACTGGGGGCATCCCAGGCCCCGGCTGCCAGCACTTCACATCCCCCTGCAGATGGGCAAAGAGGTTCATGCACTCCCAGCAGATCTGCCCTGTGCTTTATCTGATGGAGCTTAGCGCTTCGTGTCCATCCTTTTCAATCACATTTAAGGTACTTTAGAGCGTTTTTCCACGCAGAGGGTAGAGCAGTCACAGCCCTGCCGAGGAGTGACACGCTTTCGCATCCCGCTGCGGGATGCTGGCGCTGCCTTCCCCTGCAGGCGGCTGCTCTGCCCCCGACGATGGTGAAATGGTCTGTGCCAAAGTATCCTCCAGCCCACAGGGTGCCATCGAGCCCCTTTTCCCTCCTAAGCACTGCTACTGCTGGCTGCAGCCTCCCTACAGCCTCGGTCTCTCCTGTGCCAGAGTGACTTTGCTGGCTCCTGGGTTCCTGAGTTCCCGTCTGGGGTGAAGGCCTCGGGGATGTGTGCGTGGGGTTGTCTCAGGGGTTAATCATTAATGCTGCTGCTGCTGCTGTGAGCTGCCCACACAGAAGCCACAGGTTTCTGTTGTGCTGTGAGATGGGCTGTTTCCCTTCCAGGCACCGACTGTTCACTTGGGTTGTTCCATAGCTCAGTCTGTGGAGCTGGGTTGGGCTCCCGTGCTTTCAGGGGCTGCGGATGGAGCCTGGGTTCGGGCCAGGGCAGAGGGAAGCCTGGCCACAAGCACTCTGTGGGTTCCCTTGCTCACAGACCTGACTTTTTTGGGAGGGATTAGTTTTCATCACCACTTCAGTACACAGAGCTGTGAAAGGTCGATTCCAGATCTCACAGGCATTGACAGGGTGTCACTGCCTTGGAACTGCACCAACTTCAGCCCAGTCGGGTCAGATTCACACCCATGGGGCCGGGGCTGGGGCCGGACAGTCGTTTGTCTAAATTGCTGCCTCGTAAAATGTGGCCACTGTTACATGTCCCACTCCAGAGCCACCCGAGAAACCACAGCAGTACTTACCAAATGTTGCTGCTGGAGTCGTGTTGTGTTCCTGAGTTGTAGGAAATGGAATTTTTGCTCTGCCAATGGAATCGAATAAAGCCACAAGGAAATCCACATCAGAGCCTCTTTCTGCAGCTAGAACTGCCCATTTTTCCAGAACGTAACTCCACAGGCAACACAGAGCAACATAGAACGTAATAACGAATGCTCTGAGGATGCCAGGGGGATGCTCTCCCTCTTCCAGGGCTGGGTTAGGTACAGCCTTTGCTCTGGATCTCGCAGGTTGTTCCTGTCCAGGCTGGAAATGCATCACCAAGGCAGGTGTCAGCTCCGTCCAATCTGTGACTTTCAAAAGAATGAACCTCAAATGGGTTTATTTCCTGCACAAACCCAGCAGACAGTGTTCTGTCTCAGAATGAGAATGGCTCTGTTCACCACCACTACTGAACTCTGGGATCGTGCCCTCCCCTCCCTGCCACAGGGTCAGCGGGATGACAGGGCCCAGGCACCTGCAGGGACATGGCCCAGGGACCTGCTGCTGCCCTGGCGCTCCCAAAGCCCCCGGTGTGGCTGCGGCAATGGGAACAATGGGCAGCTTAAAGGCAGGCACGGTGAGAGCTAAACCCAGCCTGGGAGCAGGGTCCTGCCTCCAAACAACCCCACTGCTGCCCTTTCTTCTCACTTGCATCTCCATCCTGCATGAAGACAGGAAAGGAACTCTGCCTTTGGAGAAGGCAGCAGGCTGGGGCAGGGCTGCAGGGGCACAGGGGCAGGGCTGTAGGGGCACAGGGGCAGGGCTGCAGGGGGCACAGGCATCGTGCTGGGGCAGGGCTGCAGGGGCACAGGGGCAGGGCTGCAGGGGGCACAGGCATCGTGCTGGGGCAGGGCTGCAGGGGCACAGGGGCAGGGCTGCAGGGCTGCAGGGGGCACCAGCAGGAAACAGGGAAACACAACTCAAGGTTGGCCACGGCTCCAAGACACATTCCTGCAGCGAAGCAGCCTGGCTCAGCCCCTCCGGCACAGCAGAGGGAGGACGGGCAGATCAGTGGCTCCTCGAATAGCTACACACGTCAGGCAGCTGATTTCTGCCTGAAATAAATGGGTTTATGACAATGCTTCACCTCAGGGGGAAGCATGTCCTGACAAGCTGTAGTTACTCGCATGCCCTGAGGATCTGTGGTGCCTGCTTTCTTCAGAGAGCATGTCAGTGACTTGTCCCAAAGCTGGGAACAGATCTATGCCAATAATAAACAGGCAAACCAAGAACCAGACCAAACAGTTGAAAATACATTTTGCCCACTTGGTTTGCTGCTCTGGACCTTAAACACAGGGAAGGGGCAGGGGCAGGGGAGAGGGAAAGCGCTGCACCGCTGGCTCGCAGCCTCGGCTCTGTCAGCTGAAAACTCTCCCCGGTGCTTTTTCTGCTTCTTTATGCCGGTTGCCAGAAATCCTTACCAGAAGAATACTCCAGACACCTCTTAGGCTGTGAATTTGCATAAGCTGCCTGCTAACGAAGCAGAACTGCTGCTGTAAGAGCCGACACGGGTGTGAGCAGGGGCTCGGGGATGCTGCTGTGCCTGGCCAGGAGCCGCTCCCGCTACGAGCACAATCTGTGCGCTCCTGCCCAGCCCAGCCCAGCCTGGCCCAGCCAGGGGCTGCCAGGGCTGCCCTGCAAACTGGGAACGTCTTGGCTATCGGCAGCTCCGGGAGCGCGGGGTTGCGGCAGAGAGCTCAGAAATGAGCTGACTGGAGAAGAAACCGCTCAGGCTTGTGTGGAGCAGAGATGGCAGCAGCTGAGCTGGGGCAGGGTGCTGGGGAGGGGGGAGAGTGCCTTTCTGCCGTGCCAGGCTGCCATGTGGCTGTCTATTTTAGAGCAGCGCTCACCGTGAGCAGAGGTGTTGGAGGGGTGCGGGAGCGCCGGCTCTCCCCAGCGCGCCTCTTGCCGAGAGCCTGTCTCGATTACCATATGTTGCTCTGCCGCATCTCTCACCGAGCTTTGTTTGTCATCCTGTAGCACATATGCTTACAGCTCTGCTGCCTGGCACCCGCAACGGCTGAGTTTGGCTCTGAACCCCTCACAGACGCCCGCTCAGGGCAGCGATCTCTGCTCCTCGCCGTCCTCACTCCCCACTGCCTGGCCAAGGCCAGCGGCTCAGCAGTGGGAGATGACTGCGGGTCCCTTTCGACTGACGAGGCTTCCCATTCCTTTTGTGCAGCCTCTGCCATGGAAGGCAGGAGGGCAAACGGTGCCTGCGGTGCACAAGATGCGCTGCAGTCGGTGAGAGGGCAGCCACACGTCAGGCTGGGGGTATGTAAAGCCATCCTAAATGAGAACAACCACCAGCAAAATCATCACAGAGGAGGGAACCCAACAGGGCCAGGCAGCAGCAGAGGCCAAAACTTGTGTGGCTGTGGCAGCTGCTGCCCCTTTCCTTCAGCATCGGCCCTGGGAAGTCAAAAGCACAAGTCAGTGTTTCCCCTGGTGCAATTGTGTTTACTCAGAACAAATACGCTTGTTCCTTTTACCTTGAACACAGGCGGGACAAACACCACCAGGAACATGGCTCACTCGCCATTTCTCAGCCTGCCTTTCAGGCAGACCTATGGCTCCAGGAGGTTTCTGTCTCTGCTTACAAAGCATCGTCCCCTACAGAGCCTTCCCCTTTGCTTCATGCCCTGCCCAGGACCATGCACCCTGGAGGCGGAGGGCTGCAGCGGGTCAGGACGGGGGTCTGCTGACCCCCAGGCCAGGATGTCCACACACCAGAGGAGGAGGCAAACCCACTGGAAGCCTGAACCGTGATCTCACTGCCCATCAGGTGTCTGCAGCTGCCACGTGCCAGTGGCAAACCTACCCTTGTGTTCTCCAAGTCAAGTAAAGCCGGCTGGAGAAAACCAGGAAGACGAGTTTTATGCTGAAAACTGCAGCAGTGGCAGTGAGTGAGATGGGCAGTTGGAGGCTGCAGGAGCAAGATGTGTGTGCAGCCCAGGGAATCCTTCCTGTGTGCACCTCGTGGTGCAATCTGGTGCACTCCAAAAGGAAAGAGCCTCCAGAGCCTTGTTCTTCAGAAGTGCTGTGAAGCATCAGTAATAAGTCATCTTTGGCAGGCGTATGTTAACAGCATCCAGGGAGGGGAGAACTTCATCAGAGCACAGAAATCATTCCAGCCTGGCTTTGGTACAACTCCAGCAAGTCTGAAATACCCATCAAGGCTCTGCTTTCATCTCTCTTCAGATCCATCCTGACCCTGTCTTGGGCAAAACACTTGTTTACCACCAGTTTGTAATGCTTGTTTGCTTTTATACAGCATCCTGCAGCGCTGAGGGTGTGGACACGTGTTTGCTCAGCAAAAGGCTGCCTCAGTTAGAGCCATCACCTTCCTCAGCCCATTACCCAAACAGGACTCGTTGCTGCCTGGATGCTGTGCTGCAGGAGGGCTGCAGCTCGCAATGAATGACAATTGTGCTTTGGTTTCCTTTCGCTTGTTTTCAGTGCTTATTAACCAGCTAATGGCAAAGAAGAAAACCACCATGCACGATGGGTAAAGGCATCTGGAAGGTGAGAGCCTGTGGCTGCCTTTGAAAGAAGTCAAAGCCATTGTTAAGTAACAGTCCAAAAGCCGGCAGAAGGACACAACAGCACAGGGAAGGGGAGGGGAGGGGGGCAGAACAGGGGGTCAGCCTCAGCCTGAGCCTGGGCCCAGCCTCGCTGGGCACCCGCAGCAGCCCCTACCAGCGCTCAGCACTCCCCCAGCACCAAGAGCTCACATTGAACTGCTCACATAGCTCCACTTACAAAGTTGTCAGCGCTAAAAAAACACAAATAACCCCTCTGCAGGCAACTGAGGCTGCCCCAAGGCTGAGAGGCGCGTGGCTGCCCCTGCAGAGCCCCGTCCTCCTCTGCTGCTCGCTGCTGGGCTGAGCTTTTGCTCTGACAGCCGGGGACCTGCGATGGACGGCAGCGATCGCACAGTCACAGGGAAGTGATCCCAGACACCAACAGACCAAAGGCTGACGAAATCTGCACTCAAATCAGGCATGTTCATTGGTTCAGCTCACCATGGTAATTAGTCACCTGGCACTTACCTAATTAACCAGAGCTTTTATATACCCTTCCCAGAGGTCAACAGCAAATGCCAGACTGCAGCCACTGCCTCACATCTCTTCCAGCACAGCGTCTCACATCGCGTCAGGGCCGGCAGCAGAGCGGTGTCCCAGCATCTCCAGGCTTCTCCTGCAGCACAGGATGCTTCTGCACGTCTGACTCAGCTTGTTCCTGGCAAGATGAACCCGGGAATTGCAGGGGCAGAGCCCGAGTGCCCGTGGCCCTGCTCAGCATCCTGCAGCCCTGGCACTGGCTGCAGCGGGCTCGGTGCTGCCCTCGGGTTACAGCCGGGGGCAGGGGCTGTGGTGGCTGCCCTGGCACTGCTCCCTGACCCCGCCAGCACCCCACGGACTGCCCCAGGTCCCCCCAGGAGCCGTTCTGGGATGAAGGCAGGCTGTGCATCAGCGGTGGCACTCAGCCTGCTGGGCAGCACAGCCAAGCACAGAAACAAACCCATCACAAGTCACTTCTTTGTGTTGAGCCACGGAGGTGAAGATGGGGACTCGTGGGAAAGGCCACAGACATCTTTTGGTGCTTCCCTGGTGTTTGCCTTCCCAGACTATTCTCCAGGCTGTGGGAGGACCATGACGGCTCGAAACGTCAAAGGAGTGTCGGCCTCAGGTGACCCCATGCTCAGACAGGCTTGCCAGGGCTGGGAGCCAACCGTGCCGAGCCCTGGTGCTGAGCCAGGCCCGTCGCAGTCTGAGGCTGCTCAGCCAGAGGCGCGGGGCCGCAGGCACACACGGCAGCGGCTGCATGAGGAGGCAGCTCTGCCGGCGTGGGTCGGTGCAGCCCTGGCTGCTGTGGCTGCGAGCCGCGGGGCCAGCCAGGCCGGGGCTGCCACACGGCCCCACGCAGCAGCACCGTCCCTCCACACAGCCCACGGAGCTCTGCTACTGCATGAACTCTCTTCCTGCAGCTGAGTGCAAGGGGACAGACAAGGCACAGCCCAAAGCTGGCGTCAGGAGTGGAAGCACAGCTTGGTCCCTGGGGCCCAGGAGACACACAACCGGGGCAGGCAGCGCAGAGCCTGCGACCTCGGACAGACCATTGGCTCAAAACCAGCACCGGAATGGGCAGCAATGGGCAGGGACAAGCAGGAGAGGGGCAAAGACAGGCAGGGACAGGCAGGAGAGGGGCAGGGACAGGGAGGGACAGGCAGGAGAGGGGCAGGAACAGGCAGGGACGGGCAGGAGAGGGGCAGGGACGGGCAGACCTTTGGCTCGGCAGCATGTATGCCTGCCACGCCACGTGCCCCGGCGCTGGTCAGCAGACACACGGTCACCCGCCACAGCCCCGTGCCCTGGCAGGACAGGTTGGCGGTGCCACACGTGCACAAGCAGCCAGCGTGGGAGCCAGGCAGCACAGCCCCGCAGCGGCTGAGCCGCCACTGTTGGTCTTGGGAGCAGCACAAAGCACGGGTGGGTGTTTAACTCCCTGCAGAGCCCCTCAGAACCTCTTCTGAGCTCCAAGACCCAACAGCTGAAGCAACAGCGGGGTGTTTTCCTGCCCGGCCCTGCAGCGTGTCCCTGCAGCTGGCTCTGGTGGAGCCGCTATGGCTGAAACAACAGGTTACCCTGCGTGGGTAACGGAGGAGGGTTGGCGTTTGTTCAGTAAGACAAGAAAAACGTTCCCTGGGTTTTGTTGAAGCCCTGCTTATCAAAGGGGCCTGTATTGTTACTTAGTTGCTTTCCATCTATTAAAGAGAGTGGGAAGGGAAAGCAAACTGGCCTCCTGCAGAACCCAGAGTTAAGGTGGGCTTGCACCGCGAGGCAGTTATTTGGGACAATGTCAGATCCTGGCTCGCTACGGGCTCTGTAGCTGTCACACACAAACCAGCACAGCACGTCACCCCCGGGTCCCGCTGGCAGGGCTCAGGGGAGCAGCGAGCTGAGGCTGGTGGTCAGCACTGAGACTGAACCGGCGGCAAATGCTGAGAAACACGCTTTTGCTAGGCATGCAGCCGGGATGAAAGGGACGTCAGAGTGGTGAGGGATGGCGCTGGATGCTGGAGGACAGCCGCCGTGACAGCGGGGCTTTGGCAGAGCCACCCCTCGAGTGCTGTGCAGAGCTGGCTTGTCCCTGCCCTGTGCCCTCCCTGGCACCGGGGCTGTGCGTGCCCCTGGCAGCACTCCCGGGACATCCCCTGCCCCATCCCCAGCCCTGCCCTCTGGCTGTTAGTACCTGCATCCCCTGGGCATTAATGCCTGCATCCTCTGGCTATTAGTGTCTGCATCCCCTGGGCATTACCGTGGAGTGTTTGCCCAGCAGGCCAGCACAGCCCGTCACAGCCTGGTCCCACTGGCACCCACCAGCAGCACTGCCCTTGCAGCCACATGCTGCTCCCTCTCCTATTCAGGAAGCATTTTCCCTTTAATAAGTACAATTTGTCCTTTTTCCTCCCCGACTTTATGGCCCCTGTGTCATGAGCAGTGCTCACTAATTGCAGACGGCACTGTTGATAGAATAAATTAATTAACGAGCTACTCTAACATCTGGTCCTGCTTTGCTGTCAGTAGCAATACCAACAGCTTCAGTTTACTCAATTGTTTGAGATTTCCTTGGCCCGGGACTGATACCCGTGTGTGTGCAGCTGTACAGCTGCCTGGGCCCAGCACACTCATGACCTTAGGACAGTAACTGTGATCGCACTGCTGAGTGCTGGTCTTGAGCCCCTACTTGCTGTCAGCTGTGAGTGCAGTGTTAGGTGGCTGGTTTTGAGTCTTCAACCCAACTCACAGGAGACAGTATCTCTCGCACGACAGAGCTCACATTTGGTCCCTCTGACAAACCCAACCCAAACCTGACTGATGGAAAAGCCTGAGGGAGTCAATCTGACAGGATCCAAGGTGAAAAACACGCACCAGTTTTGCCATTCCCCAGCCTGGCAGCAGTTGCGAGGCAGCTGGAAGCAAAGTCTACGCTGAGCTCTTGGCCATGCACCAGTTTTGCACCAGTGCAGAAGCCACTGACCTCCAGGCCCATCTCTGCGAAGGGGACGCGGGGCAGAACACACAGAGAGCCTCTTCCAAAGGGCTGCATGCAGAGCAGCTGCCAACACCACGTTTGTGCAAGTTGCTGGGAAACACAAATGAACTCAAACACTACTCCAGAGGCAGGAATAGCTTCCTGCTTTGAATACTTACAGTGAGAGTAATCTTTTTAGGCATTGGCAAATAAGTCAGGCTGATGTTCCAGAGCAACAACGTGCAGAACATTCTCGTATTTAAAGCCTGATCCAGCCCTAACAGACAATGAGCCCCACAGCCAATTGCAGAGGGCAAAGCAACACGAGAGCTGACTCACACGGCACGTTACCTGCGTCTCTCTACATGCGCTTCCTTCAAGGGCTGGTACAGGGCAGCAAAACCTACAACCACAGGAGGCATCTTTCACGGGGAACAACAAATCCCACAGCACCAAACACCTCTTGTTTATAAAGGTAAATGCTACAGCAGAATTCCCAGCTCATTACAGGCACATACCTGTCGCCTGCTGCAGCCTCACGGAGGATGACACTTTCCTTTTCTCTCCTCCCCACAGCATGGGAGGGGCATCCCTTCCTTTTCCATCATGTTTCACGAACTGATCAAACTACTGCACCATGCGAGATGCCGAGACGTGACCATCATACGCATCAGAACGTCCAGGGGCTTGGGTAAAGTTGAGCTTAGTAAGCGCTGTGGGCACAGAGCCACCCCGCAGGGCAGAGCAGGGCACAGCTTCAGAGCACACACTTTGCCAGGGCCAGGCCTCCTCTGCTACCGGCCCCTGCAGCAGCGGCAGGAGAGCAGCCATGCCCGGGCCGATCTGTAACAGCTGCTCCTGCCCCGCTCCCGCAGGGAGCCCAGCAGATGGGTCACGCTGCAACAAGACATAACTTCAGAGCCACCCAACCCCAGCAAAGTGCCAGGAGGTGTGTGACATTTGCATAAACAAGCATTGGTTACTCTGGAACCTTTTCCTTCACAAAATTAAATGCTGGTTGCAGAGCAGAAGAAATGTGGTAAAGTGAAGAATTATTAATCTGAGGACTATTTATAACCCTTTGGATCCGCTTGCAAACGCCACCATCTGTGGACTGCTGCAGGCCGTGTTGTACTTAAACAAAAAGCCATTTGAGAGGATTAACGGGAGAACAGCAATGAAATGGAGCACCCTGCCCAGGTTAGCACAGCCCCAGCGTGGTGCTTGGCTTGAACCGAGGGCTTTACACGCTGTGTGTGAGCAGCAGCTGCCCTGGGCACGGCGCTGCTCCACGAGCACAGCTGCAGCTGCAGCACAGCGGATCCACCGGTGCAGCCCAAGGAGAGCGTGGCAGTGCCCTGGGACCCTGCACCCGTCTGGGACCGACCTCACCTGTGCCAGGAATTGCCGCTGGGAAGCAGCACTGTCCATGGCAGCCTCTTCAGAGGAGCTTGCACTGAGGGGCGCTTCCTCTCCCGCTCCCCCTTCGGCACAGCTTGCTGTGTCTCTTCCACAGCACTTTGGCGTTTTGGGGATTTAACCTGTCAGACCTCCAGGGCTGACACATGCCACGGAGCTCGGAGGGGCTGCGATGGCTCGCCCCTGCAGAATGCAGCATCACCCTTGTACAGCACCTGTGAGCTTACTCCTCCTCCTTATAAAGGTTGTAAGCTGTGTAATGTTTTCCTCCCTACACAGAGACATAGCACACTGGCTTTAAACACTGAGGTTAATACCAGTTAAGTGACTATTCAAAGGAAAACTGACTTGGCTTCAGGCAAAACCTTGTCATTGCTGGACCCTGCATTTGAAACTACACCTTGTTCACCATGAGGACAAACCCAGCAGTGACTCTCCGCTTCCTTTCAAGGTCAGAGGAGACTGGATGGAGCACTGTGCTCTTTCTCCAGTGAGAAAAAGAGTACTTTAAAAGAGCCTATGATGCTGGCGTGAGGAACATCGAGATGGAGCCGGCGGCGCTGGCAGCCCTGTGCAGGCTGTGTGGCCTCAGAGGCGAGTCCTGCCGTGGTGCCCTGTGCCCTGCACGCCAGCCCCAGCTCTCGCTGCGTGCCAGACACACAGCCTGCCAGCCACAAACCTACCTGCAACCACCTTAACTGGACAAGTACACCAAAACAAATGCTGTGGCTCAACAAAGGACAAGTTCACTTTAGAAGGTGTTGGGCAAAGCAAAGCTTATTCCTCTCTGACCCCTCTGCCAGTAACAGGAGCCCTGGCCTCAGGGACCCTTTGCAGGCACAGCAGGTGAGCAGGGGCTGCTGCGGAGTGGGGCTGTGCCCAGTGACTCCCCAGTGTCCTGCAGCTTTGGCACATCCCTGGCTGCACTCTGGGGAGGGTGCTGGGCACAGAGCGCCCTCTCCTTCCCTGGGCAGCATTTTGAGTGGCAGGTACCCGTCTCAGGAGTGAGATAACGCTGCTCTGGGGTGTCCTGCAGCCGCTGTCATGTGTGTGGCACTCCTGGACCGCCTGTAAGGGGACCAGATCCGGGCACCCCACGAGATGCTGCGGGAGTTCCAGCAGCCGCCCCAGCGCCTGGTCACCATCTTCATCCAGAAGCACCTGGGGCTGCTCCCCCTGGGGGGACACGCTCTCTGCACAGTCTCTGCACAGACTGAGGGTGTTCCTGTGCTGGGAGCACCTGCAGGACCTGCTCACACAGCACACAGACCCCCTTTGCTGGGAGATGGGAGGAAGGACTCGGTCAGATGCCCTCACACGAACCAGTGCCACCAGGGCTGAGCAGGATATCTGGACACAGTGAACACTGCCCTGCCAGGGCTGCAGACCTCCAGTACAGCTCAGGGTTGTACCAACACACCTGCACACCCCAGGAGAGCCCCAGCCAGAACTGCACAGAAATTAAAGGCTGTGTTACTGAACTGTCTCCAGCCCATCAGGGTCACTCCTGCCCAGAGCCAGCCCCTGGGAGGAATGGCCCTTTGCATGTGGCATAAAGCCGAGCCCAGAATAAAGGACATGCAAAAGTAACCTGCATGTGTGACATCGTTCCCACTGCTGTTACAAAGGCTGTTCAGACTGTCATCCATACAATATTTAAAGCTCTGTCAAGGGCTGGCAGGTGCCAGAGGTGCAGGAGCTCAGCATGCTGGAAGCCCACCTTGCCAGACTGTCCCTAGCTGAGCAGGAGCAGCTTCATCCGCAGCTCACAGTCAGCAGGGCTGGGCACAGGGCACATAGGGACCCTTGAGAGGAAAAGGGGTGGGGAGCACATGTCACTGATACAACCTTGACCTGATTTCACCTAACTGCATCTTTCCCTTCATTGACTAATCAACACAAATCAACAATCCAGAAAATCATCTTGAAGTGTCTCCACAAGCTGCAAGAGACTGAAGCTGTGCCTGGGCTGACTGGAGGGTTTTTTTTTTGCAGAGGGTCACCTACAGCCTGAAGAATTTCCTGCTGAAATCACTTCCAGTCCTGAAGTTTCACTAACAGGCTTGCTTCCACGTGAATTTTGTCACCTTTGGAACAATAACTTACAGAGTTTAAGAGTTCTGGCAAACAAAAATTCAACATACTGAAAACTAGGGGAGAGGACCTTAAAATATTAATGATATTAGGAGCACAAAATACCTAACTCTGCAGAGACTTACAGACACCTCAAGGTACTTGTTCTCCTGTCAGCATCCTAAAAATCTGCTTTGTCAGCAACCTGGGCCCCTCTGGTCCCAGAAGCACCTGGGCAGGCTTGGGCAGGGGTCCCTGTGCCTCCCAGGGCTGTGGGTTGCTCCTGGCCCCAGCTCGTGGCTGCACTGGAGATGTCATGGGGGCACCGTGAGCTCCTGAGTCATGGGGCCGGTGGGAGCAGGAGCCCTGGGGATCCCCCAAGGGCTTTGCCAGTGCTGGGATCCCACTTCACGGACCCCTTGAGCTACTGCAACAACTCACCGGCACTTCGGTCTGGGAAATACTCAAGTCTGCTGCCAGGAAAAAGCAAATCCTGCTTCCTACAAGAACAGGAAATTGGTTCCTTGTTTCCACTGTGAGACGGCAATTTTCAGGCTGAACTGTGACTCTGTTGGGAAGGAATCCCAGGGTAGGAGCCAGGGTCCTCCCAGGACAGAAACTAAGTCACTCCAGCCACCCAGCACAGCCTGGAACCTGCTGCTCTAACTCAGTCCAAACTCCACTTAGAAAGCTTCCGTGTGCCTTAAAGCCTTTGTGAAAACAACTTAAAACCACTCCAGGAAAAGAAATATGATACTTAAACACGTTGCCTGATTTGACAGGTGAGGTTTGCTTCTGCCTACAGAAACCAGTCCTGGCCATTGCCTCTGCAGGACAGAGTGAACTCTCTGTTTCCTAGAGCATTGTCCACTGAAGAGACTCACGTTTTTTCTTATTTTGCTTTCAGCTTCATGATTTTGTTGTTACATAGTTTTTAGAATAGCTGCACATTCTGAGTTTGACACTCCTGGAGGGTTTCAGAGCAGTCAGCAGCTTGTAGAGCTCAGAGTGCATGCCCTTGGTCAGCTCCTATGCAACGCATTGACCATAGCTGCAGAGCCATCTCTCTTCTCAGAGGGGTCAGAACTATAAGCACACACAGAAACGTGACCATAGCTTATGTGCACAGAAGCTGTCACAAACTTCATGTGCTTTGCAGCAGTTTTACACCGCACCAACTGATCCTGCAGCAGTGGGATACTTGACTTTCAGGCACGGCTCAGCGTTGAAGCCGCTCATCTGACCTGCCACTGGTCACTGCTAAGTAGTGTATCTTGGAAAAAATTCTCCCAAAGAAGTTTTTCTCAGGCTTTAAGAAAAAATAAATCTGATTGCCAGCCAGACCATACACTGGCATGACAGACAGGGGAACTCTGACCTGCTGTCCTGGCTGGGCCAAAACCCAACAGAGGAAGATGTTGGCTGGGAAGTCTTTTTCCCATTTATGTACATCTGTGCATAAAGACAACTTGCAAAGCCTCATTTAAAAAACAAGTGTAGAAGTTATTTATCATTAAAAGAAATGTCCTCACAGGCATCTCCATTTCCCAAAGAGTTTTGATTATCTCTTGTGAATCGTGTCTAGTTGAGGATGATGAGGTGAAACGTGCACTCTCTTCCCACAGGAGCACAGCAGGGAAGCACTTGGTCAGGCCAGGGAGAGTGTCCAAGGCAGTCTGCAGAGCTCTCCTGGCAAGAGCAGCCTCTGGTCATGCTCAACAAAACACCTGAAGCCAGTTTCACTGACCTGCATGTTTTCCATGCTGCCCTGTTACTTCAAAATGC
Source organism: Urocolius indicus (assembly GCA_013401255.1). Classification (NCBI taxonomy): domain Eukaryota; kingdom Metazoa; phylum Chordata; class Aves; order Coliiformes; family Coliidae; genus Urocolius; species Urocolius indicus. The sequence continues at coordinate 142,810 of WBNH01001995.1, forward strand.
CCCTTAAAACCCTCATTCTGGCTTCACTGTGTCAACACCAAGCCCTGACTCAGGCTGCAGGGAGCTGGCACAGACTCATCAACACCAGCAGACTCAGTGTGTGCCCTGAGAAGCCACAGGCATGGAGACCATCATAAGGCACTGCCTGAACATCAGTGTGTTTCTTAAAGAGAAGTCTGCTCCATTTAATAAATGCTTTGGTGTTTATAGAGGACGACAAGACAACTATCACCTGGAAGGGTTGTGCACCACTGAAACTATCTGCTTTTAAGGGCAAGGAAAGAAGAATCATGTTCCTTACATGGGGGATCTCTCGTTGCTGGGAAGCAGTCTAGCAGCCAATCTGGTCTCCAAAAGAGAAGAAAAGCAACGCTGATCTCCCCTGCAGTACATCCAACGAGTTGTGAAGCTGATCAAGTGTGTTTTAAAAATACCAAGTTGCCCCAGCTGTGATACCAGAATAAACTGTACAAATACACACAGGACAAACACACAGCATCTAAATCTGGAAGACACACAGCTCCCATAAGCTTTGGGCAGTCCTTGGGGCACTTCTCAGTACCTCTGCTTCACTGCCCAAGTTGTGTTGCTTCTGGCTTTAGACTCTGCCTGCTCTCGGGAGAGAGTTGCATCAGCTCCTCTCCTGCCTTTCAGCCCCTGGCTGCCCTGGCTGTGTGTCCTGCAACACCCCAGCCAGGGCAAACCTCCCTCCCAGAGGCTCAGACACCAACTGAGATCAGGCTTATGCTGCCAGATTTTGCCACCGTTACTGTCAGTTTGAGGTGTGGAAACTTCACATTGCACATCTCTGATGGCAAAACCTTTGCTGTCAAGCCAGCAGGCAGGTCACAAGAGGAGTCCCTTGTCTGTGCCAGGTGAGGAGGCACAACATCACGTTAACAAAGTTCCTGCCATTATCCTGATACAGAGCTAGGGATGGTCAGCCCTTTCTGATATACATCATCCTTAGGAACTTCTAGTTTAACCTGCTGGTTGTAACTTGTTCACATGCATTTTAGACTCACCTTACGTAAGGCTTGAAAACAATCTGTTACAAAGTCCAGTTACATCCATTTCCCTTTCATGATCTTATTAAGCATTTTCAGCTCCAGAATAAAGATCCCAGATCTGCAACATTGCTCCTAATTTGTCATTTACACTGAGAAAATACTGTACAATGTGGAATTGCACGCCTGGAGTGCAGTAAACATGATGCAGCAAGTTGGTTTCTAAATACAGAAAAAGGTCAAGTTTCTTATAATAATCAAGGAATAATGGAAACGTGCAAGCTAATGACGATTTTGTAATTGACAGCTGGAATGAAAGTTGTGGGATGTATTCACTCACCATAATACAAAGTGACTGTTCTGCAAAGCTGTTCTGGATTCATGCTGTCAGCTAAAATGCAGGGCTCCTGCTCAAGATGCTCTACATCACACTGGCCTGTGCTGGCTGCAGAGTCTTTCACACACAGGTGTCCCCTCTCCCAGCAGAAAGGGACAATGGCACTGCAACAGCATGTGCCCACCAAAGGTTTACAGAGCCCTCCCCAAGTCAGGTGCAAATGGTGTGGCAGCGCATGAGGAAGGCACGTTGGTTCCTGAGTGACTGTACACAGGGAGAGCTGAGTAGTTCTGTGACACAGCCCAAGGGAAATTTATTTGAGGCTTTCACGTTACAGGCCAGGTGATACTCCTGAAGCTTCTCTGCTCCTGGTATGACAGGCACTCTACATTTTAAAAGCTGTAGATTCCATGTCTCTTCTTGGAGGCCTCGGTGGTGGAATTTTGGGTAAAATCTCTTTGGCATAAAGTGTTTTCAGAAGTCCAGCTTCCCGAAGGGCTACCTCAACACGAAGTCTAGGGTCAGAAATGATCTGTCAAAATAAACCACAGCAGCAATAAATAGAAACAAACCAACAAAACTCGAAGGGTAGGTGCAAAATAGAGGGACTTGGAATTCAGTCTCTCAGTGAAGAGTTGCTGACTTCCCTCATGTTCCCTATTAGTACAGCCCTGCCTTCAGCACATGACTTTTAACCCCTTTCTGTTTGTTTCTATGGAATCTGAGTGCTTCGAATGCATTTATGATGTTCCTCAGTGATGCCTTGTGACTGCATGGCAGCACCACTTCCATTTTACATAACAACGGTTAATACCCACAGAAATAACTCATAACATTTGTCAGAAGGTTATCCGACAGAATTTGTAAACCTCTTTCAGATTCACCTTCTGTGGTCTACAGTGGGGGAGCAGTGAAAGTCCAAGAGAGTGTCATTGTGGCCCTCAGTTCCAGCACCGTCTGTCCCAGAGCTGCTGGGCACGACAGCACTGGGCAACACCATCCACAGCCACTGCAGCTCTGGGCTGGAGCATGCTAAAATGCTTGTCAGCTATTGCATGTTACAATCTGAGCAGTACCAAAACCCATCTGGAGTCAAAACAAAAAGAATATTCTGAGAATTCAGGTATCAATCCTAAATACACAAGTTCAGAACATTTTTAAGCCAAGGCTTTTCACAACCTCATACAACGGTCAGATCTGGGTACATTTCAATAGCCAAACAGAAACCACATCTCTTGTACCCCAGAAGCCTTAAAATGTCTTAAAATGGGATGCGCTGGACAAACTGAGTTATAGACATCATTAAATTTCAGCTTATTCCGTGATAAAAGAAAGCTTTTAAGCCATAGAACTGTATCACAGCACTTCTCTTTCTGTAAACATAACTTTCAAATTCCAGGGTGGGAATGATTTCAAATGCATAGACTGAGCAAATGGGAAACAGTAAGGGAATAAAAAAATCCTCCTTTACGTGACACTGTCCTCAGCAACCTGAGGGGCCTGAAACAGGAACATAGTTGCTTCAGTTTCTTGCTTCATTTACATCTCACCGGTTTCTTCTCCTTGCATATCACATCCCAACTGATCCTCAACCCAGAAAGAGTGCACAGACAGTGAAGACGCTGATTTTCAGGTTATGAAGAGATATGAGCTGTGCACAATCCCCAAGACAAATAATACCCAGTAATTAAGTTACCTGTGACACAGCTCTTTAGTATAAAATCACGAGAGCTTCACTGAGTAGTGGAGTTCTGAGTCAATTCACTTCAAACACTTAATACAACACTAATCAGAGCAGGTGGAAAGGAGGCATTCTTAATAAATGCATGAACACGTAAAAAAGGTGAGTTTTGAAGTGAACAACAGAGCAAACAGATCGGCTGAAAAGCCTAGCAAATACAGGACCTGCCCAAAGGTCCATTTAGCCCAGTACCCTCTTTCCAGCAGTGGCAGTGAGAGATGCTGTTTGGGGATAACTCAGGAGCTCTTTGGGATCCACTCTTGTGCTCCTCCAGCACCTGCAGTGGATCCCAGTGATTACCCTGCCTGTTATTCCTAATGTTTTTCTCCTTACAAACATTATATTCTATATCCTACCATTACTATTGCTATTTAGGATCTATCACTGCTATCATACGTAATACTACAATACGCTATCATATATTGCTATGAAGTTCCATGCACGTACAATAAACTGTATCATATGATTACAGGCAAGTACCTGCTGTTCACTGTATGTATGCAGCTTAAACAGTGGCTTCTGCAGATCAAACTCTTCTTTGGTTCCAATGCCCATCCGAGCTTTAGATGCCACTGTAGCAGCCAGTACTCTGCCTGGATCTAATTTTGCAACAACAGCAACCTAAAACACACGACATGAAAACCACAGTTACTGTCTGTGTAGACCTAAGATGAGGAGAGGTTAATGTCAATAACGCATCCTTTGAGAACACTATCATTTACCTGTTTTAAACACGTCAAAAGTTGTCTTAAACCACCTTGTATCCATATATAAAACTTGTAAAGCTTTGAAGTTGAATCCAGAGTAAACCCGCTTTGACAGAGAAAAACAATTAGGGATTTTTTTCCTGTTTCCCAGTGGAGACAATGTGATTGACTGGATTTGATACAGCACTGTGCATGCCCAGAACCGCAGGAAAGTGCCTGCTCTGTGGGCAACCTGCACATTGCGAATGCCGGTTGTCAGCCCTTGACAACACAAACTTGAAAGCTGGACAGGATTTCCATGAAGAGCGAGCATACACTGCACACCCCTGGTCAGAAGTAAGCTACCAGCAAGCAGCCCTTCCCTAACATGTGCACATCGAGCCAGGATGCTGCAAGAGAGAAGCAAGAGCAGCCTCGGCTCTCTAGCAGAGAGCGACACAAGTTCTGCTGTTCAGCACCCAAAAGGAACCAGCAGACTCATGATTTACCAATACCCACGATTCCTGCAACTCCCAACTTTCTCCTGCTCCTCCTGATGGAGGCAAAGGCGTTCAGATCAGTGCTTCACCATTTTTACAGAGCCACAGGCAGTGACATTGAGTGATATGCCACAAATAACATGATTCTTTGGGTTTTTTTTCTGAAGCACATCTGTTTTAACTGTTTCATTTCTTGGGCTAGATCAAAGACTCTCAGTCACTAGATTGTGCAAGAGTCAACTCTTTTTTACTGCTTATTTTCTTTGTGCTAAAATATTCAGATATAGGCTAATACTGCTTCAGAAAATACAGAAATACGCATGAGCAAAATTATCGAGTCAGGACACTGTCTGAAGGGCTAAAGCCAGAACAAAGTTCTCAAACTGTGTATTATTTCCCATTTCTCTTCAATAAAATGTCACCTTTGCATTTACAGGCTGTCAAAATATACAGATTGGATGATTTTACTGAAGACATGTTTTTCCCCCCATACAACAGAGCACATTTTACAAAGCTGTGTTTCATTAGCGTGAAACAGAGCAAAAAATACTGGTTAGAAAAATGTGATGAAGGGGGAACTCTCCCCTCCTGGTCAAAGGCCATTCTAGAAGCATTTTCTACCTTGGCAAGAGAATTGGGTCAGTCAGAGGAGATGAACAGATCATGACCCTCAACGAGCCTCCTGTAAAATCTGATGCAAAAGACAACGCAATTCAAGCAGTGACTTTGAGAAGACAGAAGAGCTGTTGTTATTAAGAATGCACTGGCAACCTCAAATAATACTGCTAATACTGCAAAGTATTTCATTGCATCAGATGATTAAATCTAAAGCATTACTGACTGGAAAGGAGCCTGTGTTAAAGAGTTTGACAAATGAAACAACAGGCCGATGATCCCTTAGGTTTATTTATCCCTGCTCTGCTCAGCTTTCCCACAAAAGACAGCTTGGAGTATTTGACCTCGGTTATCTTTTTCTTTCTTCTTGACTTTGTACCCCAAATACTGAAGTGAGAGCATTTATAAGGCCACAGACAGTCCAAGAGGGACTAAGGAAGCATCCCCCTGGCATGCACGCTGTACTGGGATGGTTAATCCTGAAGCCAAAGGACATGCCGAAGGTGAGGTCAAGGCTGCATCAAACACCCTATTGTTAAACCACAGGTATTCTGGCAGAGAAAGCTGCTGCATTACTGCTGTTTAGATCACACAGAATCAAAAGGGTTTCTGAATACTTCTTCTCCCGTCCATATTTTCCTTTGGCTGCACATTCAGACTGCAGACTGCATTCAGTGTAATGAATGTGAACCCCAGATCTTTCCTTTAAATCTTTGGAGGGAAAAAAAGAGAAACATTAGGTACAAAAATAGAAATGGAGGTAAAATAATCACTCCTTTGGAAGTCATTAGTAGAAAAAAGACCCCCAACTCACTACACGTACTGTGACAAATATTAGCAAGCATTTTCTGGGATGTCCTCTCTCACATCGTGTGAGAAAGTTTCACAGGGAGTTAAATCTCTCTCTGAAGAAGTCATCCAAGGTCTGTAAGTTTTCTGAAGTTAAAAAGAAGTTAAGTTCTCACAAAGGCTGCATAAGACTCAAAGCAGGCTTAAGATTATTAAGAAAAGACACAAAAAAGCAAAGAAAAGAGGAATTGTACCCAGCACAGAGAAAATAGTGTTTATTTTCAGATATAAACAGCTTCCACGGTGCAATTTAACATCATAATGTTCCTGTTGTCAGAGTTACAAAGTACACAGGCTTTATAACATGACAGAACTACTGTTCAAGTCTGAGCAAAAGAGCATTTTAACTTCTTCATTTATTTGCCTTCAATGGATTGCTGTTTTTATCTTTCAGGTTACAGGACAGTGTGTGTTTGCATCTCTGCCGCACGTGAAGACACTACACTCAGGAGATGAACCCACCTGCTGTCGGAGTGCTTCCAGGTACCTCTCTCTTGCCTCCTCTTCACGTGCTGCTTGAAGGGCCAGCTCCTTTTTTTCCAGCAATCGTTGTTCCAGCAATGCTTGTCTAAACTTCACCCTGCAAAACAGCACACACACGAATGGAAAAAGCACCGTCATTCTAAAGGTTCAAGTGTAAATGATACTGCAGCCTGAAAACTCCTGTGTGTGCTTTCGAGGTGCAGCTAATAATAGTGCAGGGGTTCATCAAAACATCTGGGAAACGCAAAGAATGCTTTTTCATTTGAACATGGTGGTGGTGTTGGATTTCCTGCTTGAGGTTTTTGGGGAGTTGCATTGGTTTATTTGCTTTTGGGTCTGTTTTTTTTATTTTTAAACAGCTTGGCTAACCTTTCAGATTTCATGTCTAGAATGCAGATTTTCTCTAGCATGCTTTATATAGCCCTGCTACTCTTCCCCCTACCCCCCCCATCCATTTTCTTTGCCAAAAAGAAATGTTCTCTGACATCTGTGTACAGTAGAACAACTCATTTCTACAACCCTTTCAGTTAAAAGAGACACATCACTCCTCATCTTGTTATTGGAAGAAGCAATAAAACTTGAGACTGACATCCTTCTTCAAAGGGAAAACAACCGGAGGTTAGCACAAGTGGTCCTGAAAATTTTCCCAGGGCATCATTTTTTCTAGTCATCCTCTTGCAATGGGTTTTTATAGCCCCAGTAGTACTGCCACGACTGCATTTCTGAGTGTTTCCCTCAGTGCACTGCCAAACTGTTTCTCACGAAGCTGCATCCTTTGGTATGTCGCTCTGAGTGTTTTCACAGGAGGTGCCATTGCCATGCATTGTGTTCCAAGAACTATCCTTCTTTTGCCCTTCAAATCTTAACTTGCCTTTGGAGAAGTGGAGGAGAAAGAGCTGGTTCGACTACAGTAAAACACGTATATTTTCATAGTCTCACGATTTCAGTAAGCTCGAAGGACTGTGTAATATGCTTTGAACTGCTAAAATCAGAACTAAATGTGCAGTTACGTTGGTAGCTAGGAAAGACCATTGCATCAATAATCCAATAACAATTATCAGGACAGCCAAATTCAGCCCAAGAGAGTGGTGTAAAGCTACCTGAGGGTGCTCCCGAGGCTCTCAGCTTCTTACAGTAGCCACTGTAGTTTAGGCAGATGAATGCTTACAGCAGTCATCTTCAGAAGTAATTTTGTTCTTTTTATATGAATGAAACTTAATAAAAAGTAGATATTGATATTTCTCTGAAAAATGACAACAATGACATTTAAAACCTTTCACTCTGCTTGACCTAACTACTGAGACACGTGTTCTAAAACCCTCCACTGTTATCAAACATGGAGTTCAGCACCTTCTGTAAATCACCCAGAAGGAAACTGAGGGGCATTCATCCAGCTCTAGTTCCAAACCCTCTGTCTCTGCTGCAGAAGTTTTCATGTCCATAGGAACATAAAGCACTGACAAATGGAAACGTTTTCTGGCCTTTCCATCCCTAGCTTGAATAGGCTATGCAATCCACTGCCAAAGCTTGATGCAGCTTTTGGTGCTCCTAAGGAGGAGGCTCGTGTTTGCATGACCATGTTATCCTAAGGAGATCATCATCTTGTTCATGCTGGAGAGACCAAGGCCAATATCAACAAAGATGAGGTCTTACTGTCAGAGGGCAAATGCAGAGCTACGAAATCGACACTCAGGGAAGGGAGAGAACCTTGCAAATACATATTCAGCTTCACACTGTGAAGTTTTCCACAAGCATCATTTCATCAAACCTCTGCTTTCAGACAGTGTCATAAATATTCAGTAGGAAATAAGGAACTGCTGTGCTTACTGTTAGAGCTTTAGCAACATTTCCCTAAGTTGTGTTACAAAGAGGAAAGATGTTTTTGCCCCGTACCACAACGTATCCTGCTTGCTGCTGTCAGCTGAACAGATCTCACAAAAACAGTAGGAAGCATTGTCTTGGTAGCTAAGAAGGTCTGCTTGTGCTTCCAGCTGTGACAGGCTGAACAGCACAAGGCAGCTGGCATAGGAAGACTTCAACACAGGGATTTGACCATTTGAGAAGCAGCCACCAGCTGCTGTGCCAGCGCCGACAGGCTGGGTCCTGAGCTGCTGTGGGCCGTGTGGGGAGCCCAGCCCGACCCAGCCCGCAGCTCTGACACCTAACAGCACGAGCTCCAACCAAAGCCAGCGCCTTGCTGACTCCTCCAGCAGCCTGCTCACCTGCCCAGCTTTACCAACAGCTTCCACTTCCCAATATCTGCCCACAGTTCTTATGGGTTCTTTCTGTGCTGTGTCCCTTCAGCCTGGAGCACCGACTGGAGAGGATGGGAGAGTTTTGGGGGACCTGGCGAGAGCTGTGCTTCAGGAAGGGGAAAAGCTTGACATGGGGCAAGAGGGGAGAGAAGAAAGGCTATCTGGATGCATTCCCAACACTGAACTGCTGCAAGGAGCACGAGGGAAGGGAGGGATGCAATACATCAGTCCTGGCACATGATGAACAGAGCTGCAAGGCAAACAGCTGCCATTGCCGTTGCCATGTTTCTGACAGACACATAAAGTTCTTGCAAAGAGCAATCTCTTCCTTCTGACTCCTCCACTGCTGCCCTTTCAGCTCAGGGCCAGGACTGGCAGTGGTACAGGTGCTGGGTTAAAATGCTTGCAAATGGTTCTCAATTCATTGCCCCACTGGAGAACACAACTGTGCCAGTCTGCTTCTCACAGGCAGTGAGTGAAAATATTTGCACAATTTCGTGCCAATTTAATCCTCACCCTGCAACATTAATGCATAAACTATTGCTCTGGGGGAGAAGGAATGTTCTTTTAGAATATTTATGTATATTCAATTCACTCCATAGCTAAAGACCCTACAGAGAACCTGACTGAAATTCAGTGCTGAGAAGAAAAAAGGGGGAAGCAGACTGTTGGCAACAGACAAACATCTACCCTCTTAGCTGCTCACTCTTGAAGCACAGTAAGACTTAAGCGCAGTTTGTAGTTCTCAATACCACATTAAAAGAGCTTAAAATTCAGGATCCTAAAGACACTTGTATGTAGACCTAACTTAAGGCATTTAGAATAACTAGATGTGTGATCCTACATACTTATAAAGGACCAGCTGCAGTAGATGTACATGCACACCTATCTCTACTTTCCATGGGCCGTATGCACATGTATCTTGCCAACACTAACTTCTTACTCCTGAAGTAGATCCACCAGTTGCCCCAGCTTAACAGGATGAACTCCTGACTAATGCCAGTAAGGAGAATACACACCATTTATCTAGCACCTGCTTTGTTTCTGGAGGACAGCTCTCTCTGGAGCTGTCATTTTCACTTTTCAGATGTGAGCAGCCCATACCTTTCATGATGCACGTCAGTAATCAGAGCTCTTGTCCAGACAGTTTTAGTCCGGGGTTCTTAGCCAAAAGGAGTTCAAATATGCATTTTCTGCATTATCAGGTAGAATATATAACAGTCTATGTAAGGGCACCTCCAGCCCTGTTCTCATAGCTGGGACACCATCAGCAAACAACACCAAACAAATGAAAGTAGAAAACAAAAACCACTGTCTGACAGTCACCAAGCAGAGGAGTTGTAGAAAGCAAATTTGGTCTTAGTCACTTGTAATGAGTTTCAGGTGCCTTTAATCCTTTTCTTTGATCTAGTCATAGCTCTGGCTGTTAAGCATCTTCACAAAGATGCTTACAACGATTACAAAGGGAGACCTGAATAAATAGAGCACCACAGTGACTCTGGGATGATATTTTTTATAAACCTGATTATTTAATTTTAAGTTCAAAGTGATTCAGGATTACAGCAGACCATTTTGTTCATATCTTATTGTACCTGTTAGAAACTCAATGGACTACCCAGGCCAGATCTTGTACTTCTGCCAGTCAGCTCACAATCCAAAAGAGACTGGAAGCATATCAGATCAGAACTGTGGTACTGGCCTGTGCCAGTTCAGAGAAGCCTCAAAAGCAATTTAAGTGCAACAACAGGTGAAACACGTATGAATACTATTGGTTCCTACAGGACTGCAGATGTCACTATGCCAGTGTGTCTACCTTCATTCATACTTCTCAATACCTTACACCATACTTGTAGCACTACAGTATCCAACAACAGTAACATCTCTCTGCCTCTTTTTGATTAATGTTTCTTAAGGCTTTGAAGATGAGAAGCATTACGTCATTTCAAAGAGTTATTAATCTCCACAAGCAGTAAGTGTTTTCCTTTAAACTGTTTTATTTTGTACATCAACTCTGGGTATCACACTGCTGAGCATTTACTGACTTCTGATCCACACCAGCCCCAAGGTGCGATCACTTCCTTCCTGCATTCCTCAGTGAACTGTGCCATTTCCTTGCATTTTATGCTGTAACTCTGTTAGCATAAGAAAAGAACATTCCCTAACTGTATGGCATAGCACAGGACACAGGTTTAAAGAAAAGTCTTTCTTTTCCTGATCAGCTCTTGCAGAAAACTCAGTTATTCAAGCATGTGTCTTTCTTTTGCTATGAGCTAAAAGCATTGCGGGTATGTTTAAGGAAAAGTACAGATGTATCTGTAGCATAAGGATACAGACATTTAAATTGAGCTGTCAGCAAGGTATCCTAACAAAATAAGATTGAAGAAATGTTTCCTACAGAATGCTTCAGACAAAGTTTAGTATCCTAATGCCAATGGTACTTTAACCCTATTTTAATTCCTCTATGAAATCGAATTTCTTCAACCGGTCAGCAAAGGCGATATGCTCCCACAAAGACTTGGCAAGGGTTCAGGCATTAATAGGTTGAAGTCCTAAATCAAATCAAACAAGTGAAGAGTATCTACAACTAGATGTGCAGTTTAAGATCCTCTAAAAGAATACTAAATGACTTTGAGGCTTTAAATGCTTGATGTGCTCCAGTCGCCCCTCAAACAAAACCAACCTGATTATAAATCCCTTTGCAAAGGGGGAAGGTAGAAGGTCCTATTACCCAGCTACAACTAAAAGATCATGAAGACGGCTGGTTTTAGGCTGTGTACCCTATCAGGATTACAACAGTTTAGCACTTGCAAAGGTCTAAAACTTTGATGTACGTGAATTCGTTCCAACTAACAAATAAACTGTGTCCAGGACACAGTCATGGTGCAGCCTTGATGTAAAGACCAGGGTGACTCCCAAACTGGAAGGGAAAAGTATTGCTTATTTCAATTCATTCCAATTTATAAAGGGGAAGAATCAAAGCATATTAGACTACAAGAAGTTCCTACTGATACAACAGGTATTCACACATTTGTTTTCTTTTACCTTTCTCTGTCTTTAGCTGCTTGCTCAGCCATTAATTTTCTTAACTCCTCCAGACGCTGTAGATCTTTTTCTTCCTGCTCTCGCCACTTGAGCTGTTTCTCAGCCCAGTACTTTTTCACCTAGTGTTTGAACACACACACACACAACAAAGTACAATCATTCACAAGCCAAGGTAGTGAGAAAAATAAAGTATGAGAAGCATTAAGTTAAAGAATTTCCAATGTTGACCTTTTTTAAACAAAATTTATATTTTAAACAGTATGAGCTATCGAAAGATTTAGGTGGAGAACAAGAGGGTGTGGAGCCTCCACACCAAAAACAGTAAAATCAGACTGCATTCATTAGTTTGAGCATAATTTTCAACTGCAGACGAAAGATGACCACTTTCTTTGGCTCCTTGCTTTCATGCTCTGCCATCAAAACCTTCAACGATGCTGCTCAAGTGAGTGAATGTTCCTTGAGTTAAAATATCCCAGCTTAGCTCCAGCAGCTGGATCCACACCAGCCCAGTCCATTCTGGCTGAGGTGGAGAACCCACTGAGGAGAGGAAGAAGCATATGAGTGGTCCTGGTGTGAGTATGAAGCTTTGTGAAAGCTGAGTGTGAACAAATGGCCTCAACAAGACAGTGAAAGCTGAGCAAGGAACCTCGCTTGGAGAGATGAGGCTGTTCAGATGCAAAATGAGAAACTGGGATTTAAAGCACATACTGCTGAAATGAAACTCTGGAATTCTTCATTTGAATAAATTCTACAGGATTCCATTCCTAAAACCAAGGCAGCTCCTGAAAGACAACTGGTGTAATTTTCAGCAAGCTTGTCATACCCACCTTGTCATGACATGTTACAAACTGCAGAATCATGTAGACTGAAGAAGACCCTTAAGATCACTGAGTCCAATTGTAAGTCCAATGCTGCCACAGCCACCACTAAACCATGTCCCTCAGCTCCATGGTTTTGGAATCCTTCCAGGGGTAAGGACTTCACCACTGCCCTGCACAACCTGTGCCAGGGCTCAACTACTGTTTTGGTGAAAATTGTTTTCCCTGTCTCCAATCTAAATCTTCCCTGGTGCAACTTGAAGCTGTTTCCTTGTGTCCTGTCATTTGTCACTAGGGAGCAGAGACCAATATTCCCCTGGCCACAGGCTCCTGTGNCAGCCAGGATGCCACTGGCCTTCTTGCCCACCTGGGCACGCTATTCAGACAGCTGTTGACTAACACCTTAACACTAACTGAAGAAGAGAACTGCAGTGGTATGCTTCCCAAAGTTTCACATGGAGACTCGAGCTAACCTCACAAGCCAACAAGCAGTTGAGAAAGCTGACAGAGTAGATTTTCTTAGACAGAGGAATACAAATCACCCTCCCATCTTTGAAGTGCTGACTCCAGATTTTTTTAAAATGTAATTTCTAAGAAATCTGAATCACACAGAAGTTCAGGACCACAACTCCAACACTGCATTCCTGAGCTACTGTCAGAGGAATCCATTCAGGCAGCGGTTAAAATTGCTGCAGCCACTACAACAGGGTTTGTAGGGATCTCAGGAGGTCATCTAACCCCCACAGCATGATCTGCATCAGTTAAATCATTCCCATCTAGGTGAAGCATCCCTGACATACACTTGCATTTATTGGCTTGCTATTACTATCACATTTTCCCCATCCCAGCTGCTGCAGTTGGGTTGCCAGCAGTGCTGCTTCTCATAAGCCATCCGTTAGCTATGAAGTGTGATATGTGTAACATGGGACAAGGTCAGCTGTGACTGCAGTAAAGGCAGCTCTCTAGTCCTTTTATTTTTCAGCTACATTTAGAAGAAGCTGTTGCCCGCCACTTTCAGAGATGAGCCTCTCTGACTTCAGACACCTGGCAGGGGCACAGAACCTTGGCATTCCTCTCCCATAACAGACAAAAGCCATTGTGCTTGCAGAGCCAAATGCAGGAAATATCCTTCTGTAAATCTTGCTCTGCAATCCACAGCAGTACAGCAACATTTCCTGATAATGCTACATGCAAACGAGGGCCTGTGGCTGACATCAAGCAGGGCTGTCAGAAGCCAGTGACTGCACACTGTACTGAAGCTGATGGTGGCATGCAGCAACTTCCATGGAGGCCAAGAAACCATCTTCTGGGGAACAGAAAGTGCAGAGCACCGTTAACTGCAGACAGAATGACCACCACATCCTGAATCTGAGTGCACTGACTGAGAGAAGCTCCATCCTCCTGCGACATACCAGCTCAGTGCACAGCAGCAGTCAGAAGGCAAACCAAACGTGTCTCGTGTCAGGACGTGGTATAAAAACAAACAGGAAAAAAAACCAGAAAATACATTTAAAGTTCCCCACGTAGTTTTGGTCTCTCCCTCTCTGAAAGGAACTGTTTCCTATGGAAAGAAAAACACTAAAGGTTCATTGGGCTTGTAAGAGTTTTCATACAGGCACTGAAGGAACAGGACAGGGCTATTCAGATGGAGATGTGATAATTCATGGGGAATTTGGTAAGAAGCCTACAAATTCACAAGTGTCACAAAGAGGCTGGACGGGCATCGATCCTGCTTCTCCAACATGAGAACTACAAAGCTTCAGCTAACGCTAGCAAGAGCCAAGATCTGGAACATTCTCCACGAAGTGAGTGGAAGGTTGTTGGATCTCCCTGCTGATAGATGGCAGGAAGACTGGGGAAAGACCCAGCAACCACCTGAAGAGAGAGCCCCTAGGAAGGGGTTTCTAAGTTGATGAGCCACATTAGCATTAGGGAACAACTGGCAACAGGGAAAGCAGCCAGGACAGAGGGAGGGAAATAACTTCATGTCCTCTATTGCTATGGTCACTGCTCAAGGCAAAAGATAGGGCTGGGTGGGCTTCTGTCTGTGCCTGTGTCAGGCAATGTGATGGTCCAGCCATTTCTTGTATCCCTTTGCCTATGGAAAAGCCCAGCACATCTCAGTATAACACCTCCCCTATTTCCTCATCTTGCAGCCTCTTGCCCTAACTGAAGCTAGGCTGACCTATCCTGCACATTCCAGTTATTAATGTGCAATTACAGCAGCACTACGCACATACAAACAACCACATGCCTTGCCATCCCCAATGGGTACCACAGGTTCTCTTTTCTGTGTTATACAAAGCACTCTGCTGTCTCAACAAGAATAGTTAGAAAGACGTGGTAGATCTGCAAGGGTTAGTGCTCCTGCAATTTCTCTTTGTGGTACTTCTCACTCTTTCATGTCCGCTTTTGTTTTTCGTCCATTCCATGTGCAGGTATAGGAAAAGAAAGACAAGCTGGGACACAGAAATCATGCCAAATCCTAACCAGGACAAAAGAACAGCCAGAGAGTGGCACAGTGCTTCATACCACCTCAGGGCTGTCTGACAAACCCCTCAGCTCCTTGGACCTAGCAGACTTCTTGGCAATTGCTACAACAAACAGAAAGACAAAGGCTATAAAGGGTAGTGTTTACCTTGAAAATCAAGGCTGAGCTTTTGCAAAGACTGTGAGGACAGAAGCACATGACAATGCTGCCACTTGCAATTCACTGTGTTTCTAAAATTTGAAATGCAGCTTGAAAAGCAGAGAATAGAAGCTTTAGAAGAAGATGCACAAATCCAGGAAATCCTTATGGATTTTAATAATCTAAGGAAATAGTTAATTATCAAATTAATTATAAAAGCAGTTATGAAATTATATCTCACTAATCTGTTCATTTTACAATTAAACGCATGAAATTCCTGTGAAGGTCTGAGCTACATGATTTTGCTGAAAGACTGTGCTCTGCCAAGAATGTGTATTTCATCTTTAAGATAAATTGCAGAAAAAGAGCAAAACCAGGTGACTAAAGCAAGCAGAGACTTCTTCAACTAAAGAAGAAACGGGATCCATGCAATATGTGAATGCAGTCATGACTGAGAGGAATGCACCCACAAATCAAATCAAATCCATTTGAAATTAGTCGGCCTTTTCAAATGTTGGGGATTTGCAGCAATGAGAAATAGCAAGGCAATGACAGTCTATCTGGAGACAAGACTTCAACAGCTTCAGCTTCATTTCTCCAGGTAGCATCTCTAGTCAAGTGCTGCTTTAAAGAATTGTTGACAAAACCCAAATCCAAAGCTTATGCAAACTATCACCAGGAATACAATAAGCCACAAGAGCTTCTGCTTTTGACCTGTTTGACATAGCATGAAGATACATTTCTTTGGACAAAGCAAGGAAAAGACATTTGGCTGCTATAAAGATACATATGGAAAGTCTACAGAGGGTAGGACTACTGTCACTCTGGTGCTAAGGCAGTCAGTTTCACCATCTGCAAGTCATTTATTTTGCTCTGCTATAACTTCTTTTCTGCTTTTAATAAGTGTGGTAAATTGGTTTAGCAACAGCTTAATCACACTGTAAGTATGGATAGCTTTGTGTTCGGGTTTTTTTTTTTCCATGCAAGGAGTGTCGCTGCAATAGACACATCAACTGACATGAGAACCCATCAAATTCTAGGTTGTTTAACTGCCATGTTATAGTACTACCAGTAAACATTTGCCCCCAGTAAGATACATTATGCAGAAATGTGGCAGATAAATAAAGACAGGAAGGCAAAGAGAAAACACAGTAACACGTATAAAGGTTTTGTTTTCTTCCTTCAGCACAGGCTTTCTGTAGTGTTACAAACCCTGATGTCACTAAAGCTTTCATAAACATCATGAAAATACTCTATTTGGAAAGTTTAGCCTTGTTTTCTTAACTCCCTAACTAGCATGTTATAAGAGCATAGCTTTTAGTGACCCCTCTCATAAACTCATTAGCATGAGTAGTCCCATAAGAATAAAAAAGACTATGGACTCATCAGCATTTGAAAGACAAAGCAACAAGAATAGAGAACATTCACCGATTCCCCTCACCCCAGGAATAATTGTGCAAGTCTTAACAAATACTGCCACAAGTGAGCTGGACTCTAAACATGCTGGATTTCAGAGGCAAAAGTAATCAGAAAAAGAGGCAAAGTTCTAATAAAAGTACCTCCCTGATTTTTGTCACCTCATTTAAACAAAAAGGTCAGCACAAACAGGTGTGACACAGCCTGATTTTCTGAAAGCATGACACTCACTACAGTGGACTTCTGATTTGTCTATGAAGCTGAAGTTTGAACTTCAGCATCACAAGTAGTCACCACGTAAGAACTTAGACTAACATAACACACACTGGTGGTATCCTGAATTGGTTAATACAGCATTGTGCTTCAGGACCACTTTTAAGGTCGTTGTGCTGCAAAGTGCAGTGCGCTATCTTGCAGACAATATCCTGTAAAGCTCATTTGCTGCATTGCAGCATACTTAACTGCAGCACAGGAAGCTCTCCGAGCCTTTGCCACATTGCTCAATGTAAGAGTTAGACACCCAGTAGTGCCTCTGTGCTGATTTGTTGTGACATAGTCACATACACTCATTTCTACACATCTTTTTCTATTTCCTAGGAACATAATGAACTAACACAACTAATGTGTATGAGTGGGCAGCTTTAAAGCTAAAATGGACAGTAACCATTTGCTCATCTTTGTACTAGTACTTAACAAGAATACAAGGTAGTGAGATCAATTAAAGACTTTAAAGGCAACAGTATGCAATAACATAAGCAAAAAATGTGTAGAAGTTTATCATACTTTCTCTTTCTCCTGAGCTCTACGAAGCATTTCCTGCTCTTTCTGTAGCCTCTCTTTCTCATCTCTCTCTTCCTTTCTTCTGGCAGCTACAGCAGCTTCCAGTTTAGCAGCCTCTTCCTGCTGTGCTTTCCACTGCAGAACCTGGAAGAAACATTTGAAAAGACAGTGCTGCAGCAAACTGTAATATTGTGATCCTGCCAGACTTAGACTGGGAAGGAAAGCCAGGTAATCCATTTACAAACTAAGACTTACAGTCCTGCCAGCAGTATGTAATCATTCCGTAAGTGCCACCTTTCAGCGTGTTCACGTGCTGTTTGTTACCTGACTGGCACGGGATGCAACGGAACCACACATGGAAAAAAACCTTAGGCTAGATTGCCACAGCCATCCTAGTAACGTCAGACCTTAAACCCCCCTTCAGTGCTCAGCTTTCAACAACATGTAAATGATAACAAATCTGTGAGTGGAGACCCATGCCAACAGAGCAGAGGACGCTTGCACACCTCACCTCGGGCATTGCGGTAACAGCACTTCACTTCCCACCAGCACTCTGTGGAAACTCACAGACAACAGGGACAGACACTTCACCTTTGCTCAGCTTTCCAATCATGCAAAATCAGTCTGAGAACCCTGCTACCTGCTCTAGGGTTGTGATCAGTGCCTATAAAGTCTTGTACATCTGACACATCGGCAGCAGCTCGGCTGCCCTCAGACTGTTGGTTAAGCAGGTGCAGAAGCAGGGCAGGGAGCAGCTACACTTCACCACTGGCTACAGGGCTTGTCACGCTTCGTAGCAACGTGTATCAGGGATGGGGTGGATCACTGGGCTCAACATGCCAAAAATCCACTCTTGACGTATTCCTGACATACTGCATTGGTGAATCAAGACAACGCACCCTCAGCATCTGGCTACGGGTAATGGCTTACTTTCTGTGTGCATGAATCTCCAATTTACCTCGGTGGTGTTGAGAGCAGTCGTGTGCTCATCTGTTTCACACCAGTTTCAATAGGACGAACAATGTCTCCTTTTCATTGGCTTGCCAGTTCTTTTGCAATGGATTTGTCAAGTGCTGACAGAATTCTGTATTCCTCAAAGGAGTGAGCATTTCACTCGTTTTTCATCTGATTTTCTATTCTCCAGCAGGTACTTTAACACAAAGACATTGAAATACCTATACTTTTTCCACCTTTACTGCATTTCACTAGCTGTGTGCACAGACTCTAGTAATTCTTCTGTTCTGTGCTCTGTTAGGCTCTCCCTGTGGTCCCAGGCTCTGTGAGCTGCATGTCTGAGTGACGCTGTTTGCCTTGCTTCTTTGCTTTAATAACAATTATCTTCTGTTCTTTGCAAAGACTAAACATTGCTGTGACTTTCTATGTAGTGCAGGCAAAGTGATAACATAAAAATAACATGAAATTTTGTTGTAAAATTAAACTCTCTAATAAAGATTAGAAGATTTAAAGATACCCTGCCTGTGATGACTGCCCTGTGACACAGACAATGGGCACTACCAAAAAGGCAAGTAAAAAGCAGAGAGAGGATCTACCACGCTTTCTTGGGACGGTTCTGGGAACTAAAATGCTGAATTGTCTCACTTGCTACAGATAAAAAGGAATGTTTTGAAAACAAATGTGGAACAACAGGCAAACATTTCTACTTCAGTTTTGAAACAGACTGAAGCAAAAACATACACATGAAAGGTTTAAAATCTTTCAACAAACAAAAAAGAAATGAAATCCACTAGAAGGCTACTCAGCTTGGAGCTGGAATAAACTGTAGAAGCATTTGAAGGATTTTAAACTTCTATAACAACATTATTGAGATTTTTCAGAACTGAAATGAGGTAACAGTCAAATTACATCAAAAAAAACCTTGCTTTTTATAAGCTTGGATTTTCCTACTTTATGCTGCACACTCCTTTCAAATAGCTTCAGTTTCCTCCAAGTCTGAGAACTCGCTCAATCCTTTACTGGTCTCTAGATAGTAATATGCCTATTAACCAGGGATCTGCAGCCATTAGTTAGCACTGCAAGTCCATTGCCTTAGTCTCAAAAAAAGCCGCAGTTAACTGGTACTTCAGGGGAACTACTGACTGGAAATGGATGGTGACAACAGAAGTGGCCCAGCAGAGAGTCTGTCAAAACAACAGCTGATTAAAAAAGGAAAGCACACAACAATAAAATAGTAAGTGGATACAGATACTGTGTAGTCTAATCTAATCTAAAATCATCTCAAACCTCCTTATTTCGTTTTGATTAGCTGCTGTTTGTATGGCACATGTTACACACCAATCTCATAATGGGCCATAACCACTCTCCCCAGTTATTTTCACATAGCTCTTCTGTCAAAGCCTTTGGATTCAAGTCAGGAATCAATATTGAAGCACAGGCTAGATTTTCAACAGGTTTTGTACAACCAAGTGAGCATAACCAAGCATTAAATACATAACTTCCCTCAGCTGACGAAACATTAATCATGAGATGAGGCTCCCCAGGCAAAACTGAGATGCCAATAATTCAGGGCATATCTTCACTGCCTTTGGCAATGGTGTCTACACTACTCCAAATCACTAACTAAACACACCTATTCATTCAGTGGGCAGAACCTGCTTTCCATTTCTATCTAGTTAGTGCTTTTGAACGCAGGAGCCCATTTGCCAACCAAGAAAATGGGTCATAAGAACAACAGAAGGAAAGTATTACACTTTCCCATTTGTTCATTTCCCATTTACTCTGCAGGTAGCACAGTTTCCATTATCCCTGCCCCTCCCATGTTGATCTATTCTATGGCTTTTCATTGAGGCAAAAGGAATCACTTCCTTAAAAAAATTATTATTGCAACAACAACAAAAAAAGGAAGAACGGGTGAAAAAAAGAAAAGCAGTGTTTGCAAAGCATTTCTAAGGTGTGATTCAGTGGGTTGGCTTTGTGCCATCTCTTCCCCACGTGAGAAGTTAAGTTAGACTTGGTAATAAGTCCTTAACAGAACTGAGCTGAGCTTAAGTGTTTTATTACATAAGAAGCACTAAAAAGTAGTAATTAAACAGTTGATTCGGATCTCAATATGTTTTACTTTTTAAACCACATTCAAACACTGAAACACCTCTCTGCTAGAGAGCAGTTCTAGTCCCACAGCCTCACTCTGGGGGCCAGTCTGCCTGTACCATCCTCAGAAGATGGCAGGGGTCAGAATGAAAAGATTCCCAAACCAGTCCCCGGTCTATGCTGTTATTCGTTCAAGATTGGGAGGCAGACTACCTTAACTCCTGACAACAAAATACATGGCAGGCTGCCCCATGCAAAACCCCAGCCTGTATTGTATTTACCTTGCAAGCCACACTGCAATGCTGGTTTGTACAAGACATGGCACTGTGTAAACCCAGTGCTATCCCAGAGCCTCTGGGCACTGCTGCAGAACAAACGGCAACAAGAAAGGGCAGGTGGCAAGGCAGAACAGAACAGCTGGGGAATCTCTGTGGCACGCGTTTCCGTACTGTTAATATTTTGCTGCTTCAAGGTAACTACCTGACGCTGAATTTCCAGCCTTCCTACAGGACAAACTGTTCACAAAAACCCACTGTACTTGTCAGTTTTCCCCCCAGATACAGCACAGTGCAGATCTGAAGAAACAAGCAATCCTGAACAATGACTCTGATTCACTGTGGCAGTAATCTGGGTCCACAGAACACACAAAACGATGCAATGTGTTCTTGATTGCATTCTTTCACTCCTGCAAGTGCAAAATCAGAAGGGGAGTGTTTACTGTGTCGGCAGTAAATGTTCTGTTCAATACTTTTTTTTTTAAATCCTAGCAGTTAAACTAATATTGAAAACACCCTGGAAAGTGGATCCTCTACTGCCCCTTTCACAAAGCAGTTTACATTTTAGCAGTGCAAGCACTGCCAACATTAAGTTCTGAAAGTTTTTAATTACAACGAGCATTTCAAGTACATTTCACAGTTCATGTATTATTAGAGAAGCTTTTGCCAAGTGACTTATTAAATTGCTGTGCTGAACAGAACAAGTATATACCTATTTTCATTTCATTATTTCAATATTGCATATTACAATAATGTAAAGCACACTATAAACTAATTAAAGCAATAAATTAGTTCTTTCACTCTAGCATCTGAATAGTAATAATGTATTTATCATGTACCTCATGCTACAGGTACATATTTTTTAATGACAAAATTTGGGAGATTTTTCCTTGGGAATTCCCATTAAATTACCACATGGTAACACAGCACCATGCAAGATTCTCTCTTTAAGCAACATTGACACTATAAAGAGATCTTGAAGCTGCCTAGGCTGTTTGGCATCAAGCTCCTTCTCACAGCTAAACCACACAGCTAGGTAAACAGGAACACTGGACAGCTGACTGGTGTAGCAAGGCATAAAACAAAAATCTTCTGATATCCCCACCCTGATTGTCTCTAGTGTACTCTTTCAACCTTATAAAATGACCTAATCCCAGTACACTCTGAGCAGCTCCCAGAGCTTTATTGATCTCTGAAACGTTTCTGCAGACCTTTCCTTATATTTGTTATGGTTTGCAGGTTGTTTTCTTCTCCATGTTGTTCACAACTGATTCAAAGAATGCCTGGGAAAAGAATTTTAGAGGGTCTCTTCAAGAAAAATAACTTCACAAATGAAGATGCAACATAGCAAGAGAAGCACAACAAAATCTGAATGAGTTGAAGCAAACAACAGAGTGCTACTCCAGCACTGGTAAGAGAAACAGTATTTCCATGGTGACATCACCATGCAACTGAAAGCAACAGGAGCTGCAGCAATCAGGGGTGCGTGGTCAGAAATGTTGAAAAGTGATTACAAGACAACTAGAAATTCAAGTACTATTTAAAGGTTTGCAATATTGAAAAAGTCCTAAGCATCAACCAAGGAATCACAGAACGCATCTACAAACACTTGTCCTGCAGTTTTCAGTGGTTGCTCTGCAAAGTGGTCAGGAAATCCCGACCAGTAACAGCCATTAAGTGTTGTTTCATGTTGTTTTGTGTTTCACAGTTGGGACAGCACAGACTACTTGAGCTTAAGAGTTATATTGTGCATGTCATTTGCAAAAAAAAAAAAGTAGTGTAAGCAGCAATAAAACTCTTACTGTGTAGCAAAGCTCCATGTTAGGCTACTGAAAGTACCCTTGTGCACAAGTTCAGCAGCTTCTGGTTTATACAGATGGAGATTGAGTCGTCATTCGGAACCATGAAACAACCTCTGGAAATGATGAGTGCCAAATCGTATGGGAACTCACAGTCACTCCCTTTCTATAGCATTACTCAGGGTAGAGTCCTAAAGTCACCCAAGGTTTTCCTACAGCTTCTTACACTGTGCTCTTACGAAGCTCAAAAGAAAAAGGAAGCTTGGAATCCATAAAGTCCAAACTCACAGTAAGAAACATCCACAGTTCAGATAACCAGACTGATCTAACTTCTATTGCCAGGACTAGAGCCTCTCCTTCCTTACCCTCCTGCTCCACTTCACTGCATCATCATCTTCTCTGCCCAGCTTTTCTGCCCCGTTTCTCACTGAGCATAGAATTGAGCGTTTTCCCATTTATGGCAAGTTGGAGATATCCCTTCATTTTTCCAGACAGCAGCCACAAGGTACAGCAGGGGACAAAAAAAGACTCTTAATTGCAAGTCTGGATTCAAGCCACGTCAACCATGACATTTTTCCTTTATGTTTTTAAGATAAGGACTGAAACCTCAGAACAAGTTGGTGACTTAGAGCAATTCTGGCTACGGATAAAAGGCTGTTTTAGAGCTATGCATTTCTAGTGTGTCCTGAAAACCTGAATTTAGCAAAACACTCATAAAAAGTGATTAAGTGATAAAAAGTTACAAGCTAAAGGGATTACAGGATTGCAACATCAGGTCTCCAGCAAGGATATTCTTAGTTCAGTTACTAATGGACACATCATCCAATCAGTGGAGATGATTTAATACATTTGGCAAACTTATTTCTGCCCAGGAGAGAAGGTTATTACTTTGTATCTACTATGGAACTGGCTGAAGAGCATAAACTGAGATCACTAGAAGATTAACATGGAAAACTCATTAGCAGATGACTTTCGTTACCAGCAGTGTAGCCTCTTTGCTTGCAACATGGCTTAGTTGTTAATGCTTCAGATAAAAGCAGTGCATGCTGATCTGTGTTCCTTGCCTGAGCGACTCCCTTCCATTCTAAGGTGGTAAAAAGGGAAACATTTCTAAGAAAAGGGAGAAGGAAATGTAGAGGGGAAAAAAATAAAAAGACCTAGTCTCCCATAGAAGAACAAGGATTCAGCCAGATAATTTCCTTTAACCTTAATAAAAGTTAGCAACATAAATTCCACTTGGGTTAATGACATACTTAGACTTAAATATTTTGTAACGGGAAAAGAAAAGCCTGTGTTAAGAAACTAAATCTCCTTTTTGAAGTCAGTAATCATACAGAAATGTCTGTTCAACAGCTACGAAGTAGTTCATTAAAAAAAAAAAAAAAGCCTTCAAACTTTCCTGCATTCACTCAACATTTCTCATTACAAACCCCACTTTGACTACTCAAACTTTTAGGACATTCTGTGGTACAGACGAGGAAGAAGGAAATGAATGCATGTTGTAAAACATCTGCATCTCCAGGACAGAACCGCTACCACTTCCCCAGACAAACATGTCAGCCTCTGCACAGCAGCCCCACTGCTCACGGGAAGCAATGGCTGGATACACACTTGAGACACTTTGGGCATGCCTGAAAACTACAGCATTTAGAAAACACTGGACCTACTGGTGATACATGACTACCTGCAGTGCTTTCAAAATCTCTCACAGACACAGAACATGCAGAACTCAGAGCACAGGCACTGGAGAGCACATGTACGTATGCACAGCGGGCATCTCATGGATTTTTATGTTTCCAGCTAACAACCTGTTTGCCAAAGCTTTGGAAGCCACAGGCATTTTTTTTTCCCAACAATGTGGACATCCCCAAGGAAGCTGGAAGGTATGCAGACCTGATAATGACGTATAACCGTACCAACTGAGAATAAACATGAAAAAATTGCACTATCAAACCCACCACACATTGAAATGTAAATTGGCAACTGTGGTTTTTTTGGAAACAAAATAAGAATAGAAAGTGTATACACATATTCCTAAATGGAAACATAATGAGGCAGGTGCCTCAGGGTGTGAATACTAGAGCTTATAAAAGGTAAAAAATTAATACGTGTGTTAAGGACAGTTCCCTGGAGTGTAAAAGACTACAAAGGCAGGGGGAAGCTTGTCGAAAAACATCAAAAAGCCATTGTTTTTAAAATTACATGCCAGTAACCTTATGAATTGACATGAACATTTGAAATAGCAAATGTGTCAATGACTAGTTCACTGGGGAAGGAAGTGTAGATTTCCAAGGGGAGCTCCAGATTAAATAACACTGTCAAGTAGAAATCTGTGCAACCAGCTGATCAGATGTCCTGCTGTCTGTGCTCTGTCACACAATGCGTGAAAATTCTGCTGCCCATTAGCTCCATGGCAAACAGTTACCATTCAAAATCCATAATAACACCTAATCCTGAATACAAAACCTCAACACTTCCACTGCAACAGAGGTTATAGGGCAGCAAACGCTCTGAAACAGCAGGTCACTCAGTGAGAAAGCTGCTCACTTTCCCTGGGGACAAGACTTAGTTCTATTGTCACAGCAAAAACTTGCCTGCATTAGTTTTACAGAGAGTGCAGCACCTCCTGAGACCACACAGCTAATATATGAAGTTACTTATAACATCAACAGTAGTTGACATCAACAACATTAAACTTCTGTGATATCAAAAAATGGCCCAAACTGTCCAATAATTTTCCACTCCTGTTCCTTCCTCTCTAGCTGGGGATTCTTCTACCTGGAAAACTTCCAAACAGCACCTGGAATCACATCCAGACTCCACAGGGTCTTGAACGACAAAACAGCAAATGAATGGTACATGCCAATGATATTCTGGCTTCTGACTCTCACAAGACCTACAGGAAGTCCAGTATTGCAGTATTTGGCAATGAAAGAATTGAAAAATAATACACTTGCCTGTTTGCTTGTTAACCTCAGAAAGTAATCTTGTTCTGGCTGTGAATAGAAAAACGATAAAAGTTCACATCCCTAGTAGTTTTTGACCAGTACTCTTGAGCAGCTTGTGCTCCACAGGCTACCTCTAAGAGGTCTGCAAGAAACAAGAGAGAAAAGCAAGGCTGCTGGCACCAGGATTTTGTTACACAAGAAATCCACATCCACCTCCAGAAAGATTTTAATCTGAAAATCAGAAAGTGGTTAGAAGTAACTGTTTCGATCATTAACAGAACTGAAGACATTTCCTTCCACTATAAAAGTGTTTACATCTGAAAGAGGCATACTGGAGAAAAGCATTTGAGCATCATCATAGAATCATAGAACCAATATGACTGGAAAAGACCTTTAGGATCATCATGTCCCACCCCTCACCTCACACTGCCAAGCCCAGCATTAAACTAAACCTTGTCCCTCTACTTCATCTGTGTGTCTTTGGAATTTCTCTAGGGATGATGACTCCACCTTCTCCCTGGGCAGCCTGTTCCAATGCTTAACAATCCTTTCAGTGAAAAATTCCTTCCCAATGTCTAATCTAAACCTCCCCTGGTGCAACTTGAGCCCATTTCTTAGTGTCCTGTCATTCATTAACGGAGAGGGGAGACTGACCCCCCCACCTCACTACAACTCCCCTTCAGGTAGCTGTAGAGAGTGATCATAATCCTCACTTATAACCAGAAGAGTAAAAAGATACATTGCTTTTAGTTAGAGAAGTTAATGACAAGGGCTAGGATTGATATCTGTAAGACTGGTGGTCCCATACAGGGCTGATTTTTGTTCCCTGGAGCTGAAAGCGCATCATACCATCTTTGCTCAAAACAGCACATGAAGAATTTACTTTTCACAGCTTGCCCCTGTTTTTCCTCTCTCTACAGTATCTTTCTGTTCTTGGCAACAGAAGCGTCAACATTTTATTAACATGTTTAAAGATAATGTAGGCTTAAATATTCACACATGCATAACCTTCAGCAAGCCTCATTTCTATTTACAACTACTTAGTTAAATTTGCTGTCCTTTTATATACAACAGTATTTCTTATGGTTCCTTCTGCAGTGTATGAAGAGCTCTTTTGATCCTTTACTACTTTTGCAAAATTGTAATGCAAATGATTTTGTTTGCCTGAGGTGCCACTTTCCCAGCCTCCCTAGGAGGAAGAGAATTCGCCTAAGAAGGTAAGGTTAGCTGTCTGCTTGTCCAGCTATCCGTTCTCAAGAAATTTTGGGGATTACTGGACAATTTTCACTCAATTCAACATATAAATAAACATGTCTCAAACATAATTAAGATCTAACAAGCTTTGATAAACCTGACAGTGAGGTAAACAAGCAAGATACGTCCCAGGCTGAGGCACTATGTATTACTCTGATTGGCTGAAGTTTTGGGGAGCAATGGGTTTTTTAAATGAATCTCAGAGCTGACAAGTCACTCCATGGTCTCCTCCCCTACAGGATACCCTTGCAGCCCTGTTACCAGTCATGCCTGGTATTGTGATAACATTCTCAGAAGAGCAAAAAGCAACACATTTAATGGAGTTCCCACAGGCCAACAAACTATCCCTTGTCTGCTTCACCGGAGTGTGGGGCTCTGAGTGTGCTCCCAGCCCTTTGCAGATTTGTTATGGCCACATAATGAAGAAAGCATTTTCAATCTGTCTGTTGTTTCATACAGCATAAATTCTGATTATGTTGCTAGAGCAAACGCTGAATGCAAGTTTCATACTCCTTCCATGCAACCGGCCTGCTGGAGGGAGTCCACTGCTGCAGCTCAGCTGGTTACTCCATAGTTACATTAAGCTGATCACTTGCAATCCCCTGTGTATTGCCTCACCTGGCTGTCAAACTTACATGATGTTGTGTGCAACTAACAACGTAACTACATCAGTGCAAGCAGGAAGAATGTCTGATTACACTGCAAAGAGAATGTATGAAACAACCAATAGCTAAAGTCTGAACTTCAGCTGAGATCTCTCTCAGATTAGTATTACTTAACCCCTCTGAAATACAATGCAAGCATCTGGGTAACATAATGAGCAGCTGGTTATTTATCTTTGTATTCTGCTAATGACTTTTTCTTAATTAGCAAAAAGAACTACTTTTTCCTTGGCAGCTTAAAATGTAGATAATGTTTGTGGGGTTTTTTCCTGTGGTTTGTAGAGAGTTTTTTGTTTGTACTTGTCAAAGATTCATTTATCAACTACTTTTGTGTATTGAAAGAGAGTGAAGTTGTAAGAATATTTCTGCCTTTTTGTTGCAGCCTTACAGTTGCATTACCACAACAAAGAGCTGTGAACTACACTAGGAGACAGAAAAAAACCATTTGGGATGGTAACCCCTTACACCTGCCGTGCTCTCAGACAAAACACTAGCTAGGGCATTATGAGAAGATTTCAACTTAGAGGTTGATGGACTCAGAAATAACAATTCACGTGACAGAATACATATGCTATAGGTAAACGTGAGGTAAAAAGGAGAGGTGAAAGGAAAAACAAAGAACATTTGCAGAGACAGTCTCTGCAAGTGCTTCAAGCTTACTGCCTGTGAGCTTATCTGACCCAAAAGCCATGTAAATTCATTAATGCTGTGCTGACCTCAAACTAAGAAATCCAAGTTTATTAGCTCTGGATTAAAAACATATTACAGAGTCAGATTTGGCTTATCTTTAGTGAATCTTAAATTCTTGGCTATTTGCTTACATCCACTTTAGAGAAATACTACAGCATCCTACAGCTCTCAAGCTCACCATAAACTACCTGAACGAGTACTTGTATTTAAAATGTAGGTGTCGTGGTTTCGGCCCATCAGGGAACAAAAGACCACGATTAGCCTCAAGTACCGAAGACTAAAGGATTGCTAAAGGGCAGGGAGGGCTTAATTGCCGCTTAAGGTGCAGGACAAAACAGACCAGGCTACTCGGCTTGGGGAAGAAAACAGAAAACAATTTAATACCAACTCTAAAACAAA